>OW799235.1:1205833-1808750 GCA_941918925.1 Phyto melanocephala | reverse complement strand
AAGTCATAACATAACAAGCAAGAGTGCTATATTCGGTCGTGCCGAATCCTATATACCCTTCACAACGTGTACTCATGCAATAACAGTTGTTTGTATCACATTCATCTCTTGAAATAGGTATAATATATAAAGCATCCCATTGTTAAATTATAAATTGAGTTTATGTATGTACAATGTTAAAAATAAATAAAAAAAAATAAAACAAAACAAAACAAAAATAAAAAAAAATATAAAAATAAAAAAATTAAAAAAAAATATAAAAATAATTAAAAAAAATTAATGAATAAAAAATATAACAAAAATATTCTTTTTTGGCTCAGATGGGGCCACGTTCACTCTGATCAGTATACCATGTTTGTATGTATGTATATAAAATATAAAAAAAAATAAAAATATAAAAAAACATTAATAAATAAAAAAAAATAAAAATATAACAAAAAAAATTTTTTTTAGCTCAGCTGGGATTCGATGCCACTTTCACTCTGACTAGTATACCACGTTTGTATTTATTTGTTGTAAGTTGTTGTTGTGAAAAAATCGAGGTGTTCGTGGTTTTATCCTCATATCTCAGTTGTTTATGTACCGATTTTTCTGATTTTCAATACCGATCTGCTCCCGAATATTTCTGATATTTTTTAGTACCTCACACGGGTCCGGACAATGTCGGGGGGCTTAAAAAAGTTGATTTCAACATACACACGGACAGACTGACAGAGCTTAATCGACTCCCCTATTCATAAGCTTTCAGAAAATATATACTTTATAGGGTCGGAAATGAAAATTTCAGAAATTTCACACGGAATGACAAACCTATATATACCCTTTTTAACTTTTGTGTGAAGGGTATAAAAATGGTTTAAATTTTACTCTCACATTTTTCAACGTTTTTTGCGGTCACACATAAAGGTAGGTGTCGTTTACGTTCAAATTGAATGACTTGTATTTCTGTAAAAATTATTACTTTCAATATGTTACCAAACTTACATATGTGCAGATATTGTGTGCAAACAGGCAAAAAATAAACAAAAAAACAAACGGAATGACAAAACCATATTTGAATATACCCCTACATATATGATTTGAAAATAGAATTCCACTTGACTGATGTCAGGAATTTAAATTTCCGTAGTATTCTGTCAATTCTGATACACCCAAAAAAATATAAAAGAAATTGTCTGTTCCTTATTCCTGTTTAATAAGAAATATAAGAAAAAAAAATAATAATTCTTGGGTTAATGCTGCAAAACCATACTGTATTAAAATCTGTGTTAATAGAAGCCTTTAATAACAACTTTGTAAAGAAAAATGGTTTTTTTTTTAATTAAAAATAAATTTTATTTTACTCTGTATTTATTCTGTTAAAATCAAACAAGTTTCATTTGTTTGTAAATTACATTAAAGAAAATTTTCCTATTGGGTCTTTAAGTAAACAAGCTATTTTTATTTACATTTTTTTTCCAATGTTTATATTTAAATTCTCACTCATATTTACAAAACTACTTAGCAGAGTTAATTTTGTAGTTAAAGAGCAAAAAAAAAGTCTCATAAACTTAACAATAAACTAAACAAAATTACGCTTAAAAGTAAGTGAAAAAAAATATGATAATAATTACAGACTAGTTAGTGTACAAGTTACTCATTTAAAAATATACACGTTCATTATTTTATTTATTTATTTTTGTTTTCAAATTTAGTACAATGATTACTTTTTTTAAATAAGTCTTAAAACATGAAAAACAAATTAATATTTGTTTTATACGCATTTACACTAATAGTTGGAGCTTAGAAATATTTACACAAGAAGAAGAAAAAAAATAAATAAATTTAGAAAAACTAAAAAAATTAATTTAAATTACTTTTATAGGAAACTTTAAATATTAAGCATTTTTTATGCAAAAATTTATAACAAATCTGATGTTTAAACAAAATAAGGTTCTGTTTTTACATACTCGGTAAGATAAGATGACTTTCATCATTTTTTCTTTATATGGTGTTAATTTTTTTTCCAGATTTTGGCAATAATTAAAGTTTTTTTTTTAAATTTGCTGTTTTAGTAAAAAATCACATTTTCCTGTTTGTTTGTTTGTTTTTTTTTTTTTGTAACTTAACTTTTTTAAAGTCTCACTTTATAGGACAATTTCATTAATTTCTTAGAGCTAATAGGACAATTTGGCCATAAATTGGCACAACCCATAGGTCCACTCATTTCATCGCCGGTATAGCGCAGTAATTCTCCCATATGGGCCGCAAAATGCCACTTGCTGGGAGCACCATTCATAGCCAAAGACATGGACGAAGATCTGCAAAACAAGTTATATTTTTTTAAAAATAAGTTAAACAAATAATACACACACATAAATGGTAGTTAGACAAATATTATATTAAACAGTTTTAAAGTGGCCTTGCTTTGTAAATTAAATCAACTTTAAATTAAATTTCCTTTATTTGCTTAGAAACACAATACTGTGCTTTAATGTAAACTAGTTTCTTAACGAAAATAATAAATTTATAAAAATCAAACACTGCTAAGCAATTTTTACTGAAAGTCGTGTAATTATTTTCTACACTGCCAAAAAAAAGTAGCTAAACACCACTTGGCAATAAATTGAAACGACAAGAACATGCAAACTTTGCTATAAATATAAATTAAATAATTTCCATATTTAGAGAGAGTAAAAACTGTAATGCTCTTAAAAAATGTTCTGTAAGAACGTACTTATAATGCAGTCAACTAATTTTACACTAGATAACAAGCAAAAAAATTATTTTAAATATGAAAATATAAAAAAAATTGGGACACCCTTATTTTTTTCTTTCTGTGATCTTGAAAACTTTTAAGCAAAAATTCAGCAAAACCTTGGGGTGCATTTCCATTTACGCTAGATAACAAGCCAAAAAATTATTAAAAATATTAAAACTTTTTGGGACACCCTTTACTTATTTTTTTTTATTTCTGTGATCTTGAAAATTTTAAATCAGAAATCCAGCAAAGCCTTGAAGTTCATTTCCATGTTACACTAGATAAGCCAAAAAATTATTTAAAATATAAAATATTAATTGTTTGGGACACCCTTATTTTTTTTCTTTCTGTGATCATGAAAATTTTTAAGCAAAAATTCAGCAAAACCTTGGGGTGCATTTTCATTTACGCTAGATAACAAGCCAAAAAATTATTTAAAATATGAAAACTTTTTAGGACACCCTTTACTTATTTTTTTTTTTTATTTCTGTGATCTTGAAAATTTTAAAGCAGAAATCCAGCAAAGCCTTGAAGTTCATTTCCATGTTACACTACATACATAACTATATCTTTCCTACATACTTTCTGTCGTATTCATAAAAAAAAAAACTATTTTAGGTTTTTTCAAAGCTTATTTGACAACATCTGTCAAATAAACCTTAAGTAAATCGAAAATATTTTTCATAAATGCGGCAGTTTACGTTTCTATCGAAATTAAACTTGAAAATCTATTTTTAGTTAAAATCTTGCTTTTGTTTTGAGGCACCTCTTTCAAATCCGTATTTGTAAATTGTTTTATACTCGTATTAGTTTTAATCAGGGCTTTCAGATATGGCGAAGCATGCTTTTATCGATTTCGTGGGCAATTTTTTACAAAGTGACTCAATTGTTGGCTATTTCTTATACGTTCAATAAGTGTTTTTCATTAGGGTGTCAGTTTTCATTCTACGAAGCAGTGAAATGAAAAGTTTTTTCTTGTCATATCTTTTTATTTCCCAGTTTTTTAGAACGAGAATTGACACCCTTAATTAAATCTTAATTAATAGGGTTTATGTTGTACAATACGTACAATAAAAATTTAACTCAGTTTAAGATTTTGAAAAGAAAAAGATTTACTGCCTGTTCAACGATGTCGAAAGAAAACCCAAGCGAAATTTCATTCGTACAAATACATATATTGAAAACAACAACAAAAACTAAAAATTTGTTTTTGTTTTCAATGTATTTGTACGAATGAAATTTCGCTTGGGTTTTCTTTCGACATCGTTGAACAGGCAGTTAAGCTTTTGACACCCCAGAAAAAAATTTTAGCTACGCCAATGATAACAATATTAGTTATTACCATCAAATTATAGCTAATTTTATATTTTTAAACATTAATTTTGTCACTATTGTTTTGACACGTTTATTTATTTTTTTTGTGGCAAAATGAAAAAATGCTTTAGTCGACATAAGTTAAAATTGAGATAATCATACCATTGCATACCCGGAATTCAAGATTACTTCCAGCAGAATTTTCAACTATTTTGGGCAACTTTATAGGAAATTATGGCGTTAAAACTTATTGCCTATATTTTTTTTAATAAAAATAAAATTTTAGAATAATAACTTGTGTTAACTTATAATTTAGCTGGTATAGAATTTATATCAAAATAAGTCTTTATTTTGAAGGGAATTAATTTTTAAAAAACAACTCAAAAATTTCAAAGTACTTTCCGGAGAAACTAGAAAAACAGATATAAGCAGTTTTCTATTCTATTCTATTGCCAAAAAACTTATTTTCACTATAATTTAGCAATAATATATGAAAAAATTTAAAAGTGATTTACTGAAATACTATAAAAGCAGACATAAGCAGTTTTTCCATATTGCGACAGAGACAAAAAAATTCCTTCAGACAAATTTACACAAAAATATAATATAAGAATCAATAGGGGAAATCTCCCTTCGTTGCAAACAGATCATGCAAATGTTGCAGATCTTGCAAGTCTAGTATATATATTCTTAAGTTGGCAACAACACAAAAACCATATACACTAAAATTACATTTCCCACACAAGCACTTATTTCCAATACTAAAAACAGTTGGACATTTTTAAAAGCAACATTTGCAATAGAATATAGCAAAGACTTGGAAGATCTGCGACATTTGCATCATGTTTGCAAGGAAGGGTGATTTCCGCTAATATGACATTTCACAATTGCAAATATATTCTATTTGTGTATACTTTGTTAGTGTAAAATAAAAATATGCTCTACTATTTTGCAATTGCTCTTATGCGAGACCTTTTGCACAAGATTTTGCATTAAACTAATGAGATTAACGAAACAAAAACAAGACAACATGTTTTGTGAAAGTCCTATACCCAAGAGAAAGGTAAAAAGGGATTGCACATCTAACATATTAAGAGAGCTCCAGTATTTACGCTCCTGCTTTAAGATGCAAACAATTTTCGCATAGTGTCCGGAAGTGACCTTAATAAAGTAAAACTTGTCTGCCACTGAGCTTAGACAAAAGTAATATTGAAAAGTAAAAAACTAAGTTTTAAATTATTTTTTTAAAATTTAATTTTTGCTTAACTAAAACATGTTTTAAGCCAAATGTTGTTAGACTGCTTAACGATTGCTTTCAAAGTGTGCATTTTCATTTGCTACAATTTTCTTTCAGTGTAAATCTGTTTTTAGAATATATCATTTGGAATTCATGTTTAGTATTCTAAAAGTTTTCTAGTATAATTATTAAATGAACGAATGTTCGCTTGTTCATTCGTCCGTTCTAAACAAATTGCCTTCAAGTCAAGTGCGAGGTTATGCATACACAAAAAATAAATAAATAAAAAAATAAATAAAAGTTAATACTATAATCATTTTGTATTAGAAAATCAACGAACTGAAAACGACAACAACAACAATAGGCAATTGCGAATAGGAATATGGAAAAAAATATATAAATTTATTAATAAAATACTGTAACCACTATCAATTAAATATTGAAGAAAGTTTTAACATTAAATTTAAATATTGAAATTAATATGCAAATTAACCGCAACAGATACAGTTTCCATTGAGTAACGTTAGAATCAAAATGCTACTTGGAATACAAGGGTCAAGTTTAAACGTAAATTATTTACTTGGTAACATAAGTTAAAACAGTAAACATTTGTAAATAATAATAAATTCAGTAGCTTGAAATATACTATCTAATTAACGATCTAAAATATGCACACTACTGATTATTTAATAATGTTCAAATAGTATTTGCAAATTTCAAAACCTGTCATTTTTAAATTAATTATGCTGTCAGCTATTAAATGAAATTATGAAAATTTTTCTATCACTTTTGCTAAAAAAACAAAACGTGATTATTATATTTTTTATAAAATTTTGGCCATATTAAACCAGTTTAAAACAAATTGTGTTTATACAACACATACTGTGTTTCAAAATAATTACGTTTTAAACAAAAAGAAATGAATAAATAAGTATATTGTTATTTGTAAATAAAGAGTGTTTTTTTAAGACGCATACAACTTTTTTTCGAAATAAGTAAAACACAACAAATTTAATGGAATGGCCAAAATTTTAGCTTTACCCACCAGCATTTGTTATGAATTTTATAGGCAGTGTAGACTTCTATCGCTTTGTTGTTTTCATACGAAAGCACAAAAAATTATATCTTCTGTGCTGCTTATTATTTCAACAGCCGATAAAAGCAGACTTTTCTAATTTAATATAAATTTTTTATACCCTTCACACAGTGAAAAAGGGTATATATAGGTTTGTCATTCCGTGTGAAATTTCTACAATTTTGATTTCCGACCCCATAAAGTATATATTTTCTGAAAGCTTATGAATAGGGGAGTCGATTAAGCCCTGTCAGTCTGTCAGTCTGTCCGTCTGACCGTCTGTCCGTGTGTATGTTGAAATCAACTTTTTGAAGCCCCCCGACATCGCTTGGACTCGGGTGAGGTATTAAAATATCAGAAGAAAATATCAGTAGATCGCTATTGAAAATCAGAAACATCGGTACATAAACAACTGAGATATGAGCAAAAACCCACGACCACCTCGATTTTTTTTTCACAAAAACAACATTACAACAACAACATACATACATACAAACGTGTATACTGCTTAGAGAAAACGTCGCATCGAATCCCAGCTGAGCAAAAAAAAATTTTTTTTAATTTTTTTAAAAATTTTTTTTTAATTTTTTTTTTTATTTTTTTATTTTTTTTATTTTTTATTTAATATATTATTTATATTTTTATTATTATTTTTTTTTTTAATTTTTTTTTTTTTTTTTTTTTTTTTGTTTTATATATAATAATTATAATTATATATAATAATTTTTTTTTAAAATTTTTTTTTTTACTTTTTTTAAAATTTCTTTTTTAATTTTTTTTTTAAATTTTTTTTTTAATTTTTTTTTTCGTTTTTTTAACATACATACGTGAAGTTATAATTTTACAATGGGTTGTTTTTATATATATGTATGTACGTATTTCATATGGGATGAATGGTGACACAAACTACTGTTATTTCATGACTACACGTTGTGAAGGGTATATAAGACTCGGCACGGCCGAATATAGCGCTATTACTTGTTTAATTTATCTCCCTTACTGCTACCTCTTTCAGCAGTAAGTAAGGGGAAGGCATTATTAAACTGTTCCTGGTAAGGATGAAATTAGCGTTTATTAATTGCAAAAAATATATATTTTAAATAGGACATCGCATACAAAAATCTTGCCTTCTAGAAGCGCACTGGGAATCAGGTAAGCAGGTAAGGTAAGCGTTTTAAGAAGCTCTTTCTGACAATGAAGTGTTTTGATGACATTTTATATTTGAAAATAATTTCTGGCAAACGTCCTTCGCGACTCGCCTTATGAACACCATTCTGGCAGTCCAATTTTGCATTACGAGCACACCCGCTGCTATTTCGTCAATAGTGCGTCAAGTTTTGACTCTTAAGCAGTCAATCGGTGTTGATTAATTATAGACCAGAGATTTTATGAACTCACAGAAAAAGTAGTCAAATCACACGAACAACGTCGTTAATTTCCTAGTCCATTTCTTGAGACAATTCGATCACCATTCGTTTGGCTCAACAAAGTGAAACCAAAATCTAAATTTCCATCCCTGCCTTACTAAATAATATCAAGGCGACTTCAAGAAGTTTTGACAAAATGCTTTCCCAACAGCTGGGCTAGTAATTTCAGCTGTATGAATTCGCCTTGCTTAACAAAAAAATCAAATATACTTCATTAGTATGACAGCTAGTTTAACAGTTATCCCTAGCGGCAGTTTTATACGTCTAAAAAAAAAGCACCCCTTATACATAAGTAACAATTAAAAACTTTTTAAGAAATTTATGAATATTTATGAGCTTGTTAAAAAAATGCGTCATTAATTAGCAAACTGAATAGGAGAAAAAAAAATTAAAAGGCGCCAGCCAACTTCAAAACTTTTATTTTTGGTTTTTTTTTACCTTATTAGACCCATAAGATCCTTTTCTTTTTCCGTTAACATGTATTCCGGTTTTGAGGCCATTTCACACAACATTTTTGGCAGACACGAGTCCTTTATAGCATCCGTTAGTTGGGACTTCATACGTTTTTGTTGCAAGGCAGTTGTTGAAAATTCTGTTAAATCAGTATCTAAAAATACAATTCAAACATACAGGTTTGCAAATCAAATAATTGTTTATAAATTATGTTTGTCTATATATACATACACATTTTTTTTATTCCTTACTTTTTTTCAAATATGTTTGAATAATTAGCAATTTTGACAATAAATAATTAAAAAATATATAAAAAAATAACAATAAAATAAATTATGGAGTTCAACAAAAAATCAAGGTTATTTAAATTATTTTGTTTGGTATCATTAAAAATAAAATAATAAGAAGAGGCGAAAAATAAGTAAATACTAGTTTTATTGATTTCATAAGAAATATTTTCACATTTCTATAAGAATAACAAGTTTTCAAATTTAAAAACAATTAAGAAAGTTGTAGTCGATCAAGTGCGATTTCAGTATGACCTACAACACAAACAACATAAGTTCATACCGCGTTCAGTAACCGTAAATTCGTTATACATTTTGTTGTTGCAAAACTAACAAACAAAAACGAATACCGTTTAAAAAGATTTGGCCAGGACACACGAACACTTATTTGTATAAGTCCCCATTTACACAGGGAAACATTTGGAAGGAAAACATCCGGAATTCTGTTTTGTATTTTCCTTTGCGGTCATACAGGGAAACATTGTTGTCGGCAACATTCCAGTTTATATTTTAATTTTTAATTTTATTTAGTAGATTATTTTTTTTTTTTTATTTTATTCAAACAAAGTCAAATGTAAAACATAGAGAAGAAAGCACGCCGAAACGAAATAAAGCAAATGTCAAAAAGCATAGCAAATGTAAACAATAAGAATGAAAGCACAAAGTGTGCCCCCGAGAACGGGAAACAAATTACATTTTCTCTTTCCCACCCGTCCCTCTCTATCAAACAAAATGTTTCCCTTTCAAATGTTTCCCTTCCAAATGTTTCCGTCCAAATGTTTCCCTTCTAAATGTTTCCCTGTCTAAACGGGGACTAACGAAATTTGTTTTCACTCTATTTAAAGATGAATAGTTTGACATAGAGTCCAACTGTGTTATTTATAAAAATTATAAAAGCGTTATGAATATAAAACTGATTTTTTTTTGTTTCATAAAACTCCTATAGGGCCGTTTTAATTTTTAAAAATTGAACCGCAAGTATGCTACCAAGTGAAATCAGTCTGATTTATATTAAATAATTTGGATGTGTAATTGAAACCTAAAAAGTAAATCATCTAACTTTTATTAAAATATTTTTTTTACTCAGTAAGTGAGCTGACAAGTTCATTAATATTCTTAAAAGTGGGTCTGACGTAACAAACTTTAGCACAAACGCATAATACTCTTTCCAGCTGTGCTGATTTAGGTTTTAAAATATCACATCAAAAAGCAGCATTTTTAATTTTACAACTTTAAACATAACAAGATATATAGAGACGAAAGCTTGTTCGAACTGCAAACATGCGTGTGCCTACAAAAACAAAATTTATACATTTTCAAATAATTTGTATTTTTAAGCTTTAGACTGCTTACTACTACGTTGCGTCTCTATTTAAAAATTTGAATAATTTAAATGTGTTGAATATTTTGTAGTCGAAATAAATTCTAATCAAGATGTGATGTTTGTTTATATAAAACTAATTTGCTTTCGCTAGAAATGTATAATAAAAAAATATCTTAACAAGTTGAATTAAATACAATATTTTTTATTCTAAAAACTCTACCCCTAAATAGAAGGCCATTAAAGTGTTAGATTTAAGTTTAATAAAATAGTTTTGGCAAAATTATATAAAAAGTAATTGAAAAAATTTGAGCATTAAATATAAATAATAAATTAATGAAAGTGCCGAGTACAGTGGTTCTTAACCTTCAGCAAAAATGTTTAATTAACAAAAAAAAAATTATATAAAAAATACTGCTAACTCAACAGTTGTGTACACAACAATCAATTATTGTCTTCATACAAACTTACATACATACAAAACATGTATGTTTGACTGAAAAGTCATTTGTCAATGAATTTCAAAAAGTGTTTATTATAAAGTACCCCAACACTTTACCTACATAAATCGTTAAAAGTATACACAATAATAAAAAAAGACAGAGGATATAAAAAATTAAGCTTTTGTAATTATTTTTTTTTTAAGTTAATGTTTTTTTTTAATATATTAAAAAAATTTCTTTTGTTTTATTGCCCTATAAGCAATAGAATAGTAGACTAAGAAAATAGAGTACTTTAAGTTAATTTTTTTTAACTGACTATAAGCTAACTACAAAGCAATATCATAGACAGACAGACGACAGCGTTAATTTGCATTAAAGTCTTAATTCAAATTAACTTATGAATTATCCCCATTCCAATGTGTATTAGATTTCACGTAAATGCACTAAATCATATTGAATTTAAACTGGGGCCGAATTACGGCATTCGAACGTGATCGAAATTTGATATTCTATACCTAACGCACAGCAAACTCGATCGTTCGAGTTAAATTTCGTTCGATATCGAATGCCGTAATTCGGCCCCTGAATTTAGCAATTTCAATCAATCAAAAAATTTAAAAATCAAAAAATGAAATAGATTCGATATGTTGAACTTTTTTACATATTTTTTGGAATGCCTTTCTGTTTAGGTATAAGTTTTCCTAAATACTGGTATCGTCCATCGTAAGCACGTCACTCTCCCAAAAATTGCTGTTACGGTCCTTAAAAAAATACCATATACCTACATACATATGAATTATAACCTCCATGAAAAGATAAAATTAAACCTACGAATTTCTACAATTTCCTTTCTCTTATTTCAGAGTGTCCTTCTGCCATCCCAACTTGTAGCAAGATGTTCAGATTTGTGATGGCTAGTGCATTTACAATTTTCACTAAATGCAAAAACTGTCATCTGTCACAGCAAAATTTTAATTTGCATTAGTGAGATTCTAATGCAAATTAACGCTGTCGTCTGTCTATGGTATAATGCAGAAGTTACCCAAATTTAATCAAATACATAAGATTTTGTTTTTGTTTGCGTATTTTTTTACTCTAAGAAAGAGAGAGACTAAACGGTATTTTTGCTTTTTGACGTTTTTGCAACATGATTATTATTTATGCTGGAAGTCAGTAAAGTTAAAAATGAGAAGTCAGTTGTAAATAAAAAACTAAAGATTCAAACAAGTAAGTAATTTAATAGATAGATCTATATATAAAAATCAATGTGTGTTTGTATGTTTGTTTGTGCTTTATAGACGGTTAAACGGCTGGACCGATTTCCTTGAAATTTTCACAGAATCTTTCTGTATATCTGGAAGGAACTATAGGCTATACTTTGGTTTGAAATTGTAAGTGGGCGGGGTGCCACGCCCTATTAAAGAATATTAAATATTATATATCACGAAAATTAATGCAGCCAGAGTCTTCAAATTAAGTACGGTAAACTTTGACATCCACACGAACATTTGTGCAAAAAATGGGCAGACTTTCAATAGTATGCGTGGCCACATGAATTAAATACTAAATTTCGTATATTTGGAAAACGATATCGATTAGAGTACTAAAATTTTGCAAGAGCAACTTTGACACCCAAATAAACATTTCTGGAAAAAATGGGTACATTAGAAATAGTGGGCGTGGCAGCTCTCATAGCAATTGAATGCTAAAATTCGTTTATTCGGGAAGCGATAACAGTTGGAGTACCCAAATTTTGCACGAGAAGCTTTGACATCTATATGACTATTTTGATAAGAAATGTATGCTTTAGTAATAGTAGGCGTGGCACCTGTCATATGAATTAAATACAAAAATTCGTGTATCTGGGAATCGAGAATAGTTAGAGTACCCAAATTTTGTAAAAGACACTTTGACGTCTATATGATTATTTGAATAAGAAATGGTTGATTTAGTAATAGTAGGCGTGGCACTTGCAAAATAAATATATTTCTGAACTATAAAATTTTTATTTTATTACGATGGGGGTGGCGAAGCACACCGGGTATTAGCTAGTTAATTTCTAAAATGAAATTGTAAAAAAATTAAATAAGTTTTAAAAAAAGTTTAAACAATTATTTACAATAAAAGCAATTTATAATTTACTTAAATACAACTAACTTTAAGCTTACTATTAATGGAGCTGCTTTTAACTAACTTTTAAGTAGCTAACTTTAAGTTAGTTAAAAATTCATCCATTGTCGAACAATTGACTACTACGTACACGCAAAGAAAAAATATGGTTGTAGTAACCATTATTGAAGAGCAACATACTATGATTGAATTGTATGATTGTGGTTAAAACATACAATGGTTGCCAATTATCATTGTTATGTTCAATTGAAGCATAATGCAATAACAATATACATGACTACAGTTAAAATCGACTATCTCTGCTGTTTTTACGGCAAATTATTGTCTTGAGCTATTAGTTGCATATAATGACACTCTAACCTTTTTAATTGCAATTTTTATACCAAAATTTTTTTAAATTTTCTTGTTTATTTTCAAGTTTCTCTAATTTTTTCACAATTTTTGTGTTTTTAATATCTCCAACTATTAAAATAATAAAAACTTATTCAGCAAAAAGATGAACGGTTGAAATCAAATTATTATTAAAGAAAATCATAGCTTGTAATCATACAGTTTTCTCACCTATTATTTAATGATTATTTGTAATTTTTAATGCTTTTGAATTTTTTTGAATTTTTTTTTGTCGGATTAATTTTTTTTATATCATACTATTTTTAAACGACAACCATATCGAAATTTTTAGGAAAAATAAACATTAAATGATACAATGCAAACAAATGCTTGGTTATCGTGACAAAATATATGATGAAATAAAATAAAAATAACTATTACTTGTAATAGTTAAAATAAAATATGACCATCGTGATAATGTCGTAACCATGGCTTTTCTTTGCGTGTAGGACATCGCAATATTAAAATTTTCAGTTAGCCTCATTGAAAATAATCCAGGCATCAACGACTACTAGTTTCGAAAAACTTGAAGCTATCAGAGTTGCTTATAGGGTAACCTAAACCAAAGTGAATACAAAAACAAAACATTTTTGTTGACAAGTGCATTACTCGTATAAAAAAGCAAACGTTAATGAAAATAATAAAAATTGTAGGTTTTGCTAATACATATGTACATAATTACCTATAAACGTATAGACTTGTAAAATTAAATTATTTGAATTAATAACTAAATGACAAAGTATATATTGATTTAATAGCTTGTAATGAGTGAGCAATTCGTTACGTGGTAGTTTTTCAAACAAACACCAATCGTTTATCAAAATAAAAAAATGTGACAAAATAAAATTTCTTTTTATAGCATT
The DNA here is from genome assembly GCA_941918925.1 of Phyto melanocephala. Lineage (NCBI taxonomy): Eukaryota > Metazoa > Arthropoda > Insecta > Diptera > Rhinophoridae > Phyto > Phyto melanocephala. Next base: position 1,795,070 of record OW799235.1, on the reverse strand, counting down.
TTTTTTTTGCTATTTAAACTCATAGTTATTTTTTATAAAATAATTTAACGATCAGATGTGCAACAAAATTTTCTTTGACAACACCAAAACTAAACAAAATGATTTTAGGCAAAAAAGTCTTAAGTCAAAAACTGTAGTTTTTATTTCATAACAAGCAAAATATAAATTTCTTTTAATTACTGCCTAAAGAGAATATGATAACCATTGGTAGCTGTTATGTTAGACTTTAATTGAGTAAAAACAAGTAAGAGTGCTATATTTGTAAGTGCCGATTCTGACAATATTCTTCACTGTCATATAATTTAGATTTCAATCATTTTAGATTTCATATAATATAAAATTTTTTTTATTATTTCCGACACCATCTTTGATTTTGAATTTTTATATAGTCAACTATGTTGAGGTTAAAAAAATTTGTTCGGCAATTATGTTTTAGACGCCATCTTGGATTTTACACTTTTTTAATAGTTTACTACATTGTACTGGTAAAGCCCTTTCATTTGACACCAATATTGTGGGGATTAAAGGGGACAAAGACGTAACTACTATATTTGACTCATATATTCGCCATTTAATCTAAGACGGCATCTTCTTTTGAACCCCAAAATGGCTCTGTAGTTATATAAAAACTGAAAAAAATCTATTTTCGTTTGTAAATTTTAGAAAAAGCACCGAATTAGTTGTACTTTGGTGCTTATATCTCAGTTGGTTTCAAACCGATTTGTTAGTTTTTCTTAGAAATAGTTTTCGAGATTACGGTTTATGATTTGGTATCTTAAGCGAGTTCACAAATTAGTTAGCAGTTTGCAAATTTGATATATTTAAAAAAATATATGTATACATATTTTTTCAAATAATTTTTGCTTATAACTTTGCCGACTAGAATTCAATTTGTCCAAAATTTTTTACGAATTTCTCTAGAGGCATACCAAATCTATAAAAAGTCACAACAGTTTCTAGAAATTTTTCTAGCGCTAAAAATTTTTAATTTGTGTGATAAAAATAAGCGAAAAAATAGTGGCAGTTGTGCTTATAAGCACGTACCAATCTGCTCTTGAATATTTCTGATATTTTAATGCCTCATACGGATCTGGGCGATGTCGGAGGGCTTAAAAAAGTTTATTTACACAGGCACAGACAAATAGTGCTTAATCGACTCCTGTATTCATAAGCTTTCACAAAATATATAAATAAAATAAAATAGGAAATCTCCTTTTTGTTTCAACTTACACACACATACATATATTTTTGATGCATTTTTATAGACAATATTTGGATGACGCAAATCGACACAACACATGGTATTATATATAAATATTTATTATACATACATATTAATATCACGCGCCTCTGAATTATACACATATGTTTGTATATTAAAAATAATTATTTTAATCACAATTAAATTAAATTAAAACCAAATTTTATGCAGAAATTAAATAAATAAATAAATATTATATTATTAATTAATAATAATAATAATAATAATAATAATTAAATATTGTTATTATTATTATTTTTTTTTTATCACATTTTTATTATTGGATCTTCACCTTCGTGAACTAACAATAAGTATTCAAATCTTAAAACTAAATGGTTAATATTAATCCAGCCAGAGCTGGATTATTATTATTATTATTATTATTATTATTTATTTTTTTTTTTATTTTTTTTTTCTTTAAAATCAATATTTTCCATTTTATAATTAACATAAAAACTAAACCACAAGTTCAATAAACTTTGAATTTGTATGCATTTTAAATTAAAAAAATATATTCTAAAGCTTTTGATGTCCATCTGACGTCATTAAAATAATTCGCCAACTTTAATACAATAAACATGTTCTTTTCATCACGGTTATTTTCATACTATAATTTAAATTTTATGTTAAATAATTTTTGTTTTAATAAACATAACAAACTAAATATCTAATGAAATAGTTTAAAAAATATTTCCCATTTAATTTTGTTAAATATCAGTTGACGGTTGGCAGACAACTGTTTGCAACACATCAGCTAGAAAGAGCTTTAAATATATTACAAACTTTAGTTAAAATTATAAATAATAAAAGTAAAAAGCTTGTTTTTTATATTAAAAAAAAACTATTTAATACTTCTGCATAAATTCTTGTCATCAATCGTAGTTGGCTAAAAGCCATTAAAATATTTAAACAAGAAGATAGTTTTAAAAAAATTAAATTTAACTCAAGCAGAAATGGTCAACTAATATAACGTATGCGAGAGTATTTATTTATTTCTACATTAAAATACATACATTAAACCCGATCGATCGTTAAGCATATTTAAACTTTGGCATTCTGAAAATAAGCTTCAACTGCAACACAAACAGAAAAAAAAACAAGAAATCCTCACTTCAGAATCCAGAATTTATATAAAAAAAGGCTTTTCGTTAATCTTTTTTATTTCAATAAAATATTTGCAAGCTTAAATTTTAATTTTTTTAGACATTAAAACAACAAAACAACTGTCTTACTTGTTTCTAAACGATAAATTTCTATAAATAATTTGTATTCAATTAACTAAGCGATTAATTATTTTATTAATTAAAGCCATAAATTTAACAATAAAAAAACAATCACCTGAATTGAACTTTTAAAGAATTTTAAACTTTTCCTTATTATCAATTTAAAAAAAAAAGGCTTTTTTAAAAACAACATTTCTTAGAAGGAGTAATTTCGTTCATTCAACTTACTTTTTCCAAATTAAAAAAAAAATCTTTTAAACCTAATTTTTTGAAGTAAGGTAAAAGCGTCTTAAGACAAAAACTGCAGTTTTTGTTTAATAAAAGACACAGCAGGTAAGCATTTTTTTGAATTATTACTAAGGAGATCGATTATACAATGTTTTGTCAAAAACCGGTTTTCGGTTACTCTGAATTGTTAATATTTAAAAAACGGGTTTCATTTAACAAACCGGTTTTATTCGAATAAAAAATAACACAAAAATCAAATTATTTATTCAAATAAAAAGTTTATTTACATAAAATAAAGACAATTCACAAAAGTACAGACAGAACGAACAAAATAGGCTGCACTCATGACAGATATTTTTAAAGAATTTTTGCTTGAAAATATTATTGAAACCCATCTATATATTTATACATAGATATGCCTACAAACATATGCACTGTCATTAATAAAATACAGTAGAAACTCGATTTCTACTTGCAATGAAAACCGGGCTCAGTGCAAGTTTTGAGGTTGCTGCAAGTACCAAATATTTACTTTTTATACAATTAAAAAGCATTTCTATGGGTCTTTTTAGCACAACATTTATTTTGATTCGTTCCTTTCGTTCAGTACACTTTTAAGTATTTACATTTGTATGTAGGTTAGGTTAGGTAGAACAGGCAGCTGTTGTGCAGCTCACTTGCGTCCATTATATTGATCCCTTTGTGATACCTGAATAGAAAAGTAAGAATAGAATAGAAAGGAAGCAGACAAGTCCAGAGTCTCCCGCGGGAATCAAACCCTCAACCCCCAAACTAGCAGAACAGCGCACTGCTGACTAGTCCATTGGGGCACCCTACATTTGTATGTAATACTAAAGAAATTTTCGATACGCGTTTGCTTTGTGCAGACTTATTTATTCACTACTGTGCTGCCTCTAAGCCTCTGAAGCGTCAGACGCACAACACAATTCTAACAGACGTAGCTTAGCTCAACTCATCATCTGTATGATACTACAGCGGGATTTACTTTACTCTGACTAACAAACAAACAAAACCTCTACAGAGAAGCGTATGTGAAAAAAATGTTGCAAGTATTGAGGTAAAAATGTTCGAATGTTGCAAGTACTGAGTACGTAATAAAAAAAAATTTTGTGTCGCAAAGATCGAGGTGTGCAAGAATCGAGTTTCTACTGTAATATATGTATATGTAATGTAATTAACAACTTAATATATGAAAGTCCACATTATTCAATTAAAAGATTAATATTTAAACATTTTGTCTTCTTTGTTACTCTACTTTTCTTTTTAGCCTTTCAGATCTCTTATGACGCTTATCTAAATAAAACAAATCCTGCAAAATGTATTTTTTATGATTGACTTTGTTAGGGCATTTTGATGTGTGAATATATTTAATAGTAATGTTCAGCTACTAACAATAACCGGTTTGTTTTTACCAAAGTAAAAATAATTAAAAAAAAATTGGCATTTTAAAATATTCGCCTTTGACATATTTGAAGTAAACCGGTTAAAACCGGTCGAATAATAACCATTCGGTCATCTTTATTATTAGCTAGAGAGCAAATAAGTAATTGCTATTGAAAGCAGTTGCGCTAGACTAAATCAATTGATATCAAATGACAAAAAGAAAAAATTTAGTAAAACGCAGTCAAAAACCTAAACTGCATTTTTTGACTTAAGACTTTTTGCCTAAAGTTCAAGAATTGTGATTATCGTTGTCAAGTTGGTTTTTTTTCTTGAAACGACATAAATAATCGTTACGCATAACTATGACAGCGACACTTACAAGACAAGGCAAGTTATGAAAATTATTAAAAAAAAGTCACAAATAAAATTTTCCATTAAAATAAATTTGTATAATAACCCGTTCTATTTTGGGTTAAAAATTTATTAATTTTTTTTTTTTTTGTGAAATCTTTGAAAAGGTTGAAATGAATATATTGTATTTTTGTTTTTTTTTTTTTCTATTCTATTCTATTATGCTGTAACAAATAATCATTAATATTTAAAAGAAACCATGGTTTTTGATTAATATTTTTAAAGCAGTATTTTATTTTAGCTGAAGTTAAACCTTAAGCTCATGGCTACATTTTTCAACATTTTTACTTCCCGGAACTAAAAAACACTTTAGCTAGTAAAAAATATGTATATTTGAAAAATGGAATAAAATGGCAAAAAAAAATATTTCTTGAAATGTAAGCAACCATGTAACACAAGTAACTACCTACAAGATTTTATGTTGGTAATAGCTATATCTGGTAACACGAGTTATTAAAAAATTTAATTTTTTTCTTCTTTTTACCTTTTTCTGCATAATTTTTAACACTTTTAAACAAAATTTGATATGTTTAGATATTGGAGGAATAAAGCAATGTTCACATAAAATTTGTTTTGTTACTGGTTTTATTAAATAGTTTGACAAATTGCAAAGATTACGAGTTTTTATATGTGTTGTTTACCAATGTCTAGGTGTGGAACAGAGATGTGCCTTAGCTAACTCACTTTGGGTGTCTATACAAAAGCTCACTGCTTTTTATTTCAAGGATAAACATATCGCTATGAATATCGCTTAGAGAATTTGTCTCTCTTATACCTGATTGCCAGTCACACACTCTGTTTAAGTGCCTTGAGCAACAATCATATTTTGATCTGATTCTTAATGTGAGTGCATAATTTGCATACCATTTAAAGAGGGCTTAAGACCATATAAAGGATTGTCATTCCACGTGAAATATACTCATAAAGTATATATTTTCAGAAAACTTATGAATATGGGCTGTCGGTTAAACATTGTCCATCTGTCCGTATATATGTTGAAATCAGTTTTTTAAAGCCCTCCCCCAGATATCGACAGGACTTGGAAGTGGTATAAAAATATCAGAAATATTAGGGAGTAGATCGTCATAAAAAAGCAGCACAATAACTCTCTGATATATAAGCAAATGCTCACGACTGCCTCTTTTTTTTCCCCATATTTGTACCATAAAAATCAAAATTTCTCAGCCTTAGCATAATTTGTGTTTGTGACTATTTATGGATTTGCTATGCATTTAGAGATATTCCTGAAAATGTTTAGACAAATATATATATATTTTTAAATATATCAAATTTTCAAGCACTCAAATAATTGTTGGGCACGATTAAGGCACCAAATTATAAGGCGACAGAAATAACAAAGAAAACAGCGTACAACATGAAATCTAAAATCTAGCCTAAGTTATAATGTGGTCACTATAGATACATATGTAGATGATGGTGAAGGGGTGCGTAAAGAGATTTTTAATAGCGATATCACATTCTCCATATTTTCAGATATAGAGGTTGCTTTTGACAAAATACTTTTAATTCTCTTAATGGATCCTCGCCATGCTGAAATGTGGGGCACTGATGCTTAGAAACTGACGAGAATTGAGGAAAGGGCAAACTACTTTCGTCCATAGGGTAATGTTCTATTACCTTATTTGTAGAATATAAATTAGACAGAAAAAGATTGAAAATAATATAGATGGGTGCCCCGGAGGACTAGTCAGTAGTTTAGGGGTTGTGGGTTCGATTCCCGCCAGAGACTCTGGACTGGTCTGCTTCTCTCTCTTCTATTCTAACTATTTCTATTCTTCTCTCTATTAAGGCGTCACAATGGACCGTAATGTTCTCCGGGTGAGGGTGTAAAGGTAACTTTGCACCAGCCTTACCTACCTACCTAGATACACATTATGGGTATGCGAATGATCTTGGAATTGTATTAAGTTCATGGAGACTATTCAAGGTTACATTCGACAGACACTCAGCGTAACCAAAGACTAGCCATAAAACCTGAAAAATCAGATGCTTTGATCTTACACAGATTTAAATGGGTATAAACGCTGGATCACTAGTGCTCTTAGGAACCAAAAGCAATATGTAAAGTTAAAATATTTGGATTTGAAACTAACTTAGAATGATTATATTGAAACAGGAATGCAGAAAGCAGATTTTGCGTTCAACAGTTGGAAACTCGCCTTAGACTGCACATTGAATTTACACAGTGATGGTGAGACTATTCCGGGACTACTAAGCGAAAGTTATATGGGTATACGGTACACTATCTCTGTCATTGTCTTGCGTTTGGGCATATTATTTTACAGTGGATACTATGCCAAACTTGGAACACCAGGGGAACTCGAACTGGATATCCATAAGGAATTACATTGAGGGTACTGGGTTCTTGGACAAGTCCGTTATTTTTGGGGAATTATGTTTATGGTTTTTGTTTGGGAATTACGTTTTCCATATGGAGCGAACAACATGCCAACTGGGCATAAGTGTATACCTATCATGGGTTTGGGCTTTTAGTGCCCCTCCTTTTCAATCTAACCTAACCTATATGGGGTTATGAGAACTTCTTGCATGGGTGTAGGCCTGCACTGCTGCCATTATAAGGCAAGGTCAGTAACTCAAATGAAACGCGATGACACATGCTATCACTCTGGGTCTGATTTGAATCACAGGAGCTTCCTGGATCTTAAACATAAACTGCCGTATTCATAAAAAATATTTTAGGTCTAATAAAGGCTTATTTGAGAGATGTTGTACAGAAATTTGTGAAATAATCCTTCAGTACATCTAAAATATTTTTTATGAATACTGTCAACATATTCGTAATCAACTTTTAAGTTTATCAAGGATTTACTAAACAAAATATTAATACAAAAGCCGTTTTATAAACCTTTAATAGCTGTGAAATTTTTTTCATGAATACGAAAGTATTTATAATCCAAATAACAATGATTTTTCTATTTTTAAAAGTTTTCTCTTAACTGCTTTTTATATAACATTTTTAAATAAATAGGTGATCCATCTTCGTTTGATGTGCTTGACAAGACTTGAACAATTTACTGTTACTTAATTAATCAAAATAAATTAGAGAATAAAAGAAAGCAATAGAAACTTTTTGCATTGAATGAAAAAGATTTAAACAAATTTATTTCAAAATCAAACATCTACAACACCACTGTATGTATTTGCATTCAAAAATTAACATCTTTATATTTGCCTCCATATCAGCAACTTGTTAAGAAATTGTTTAATAATTTTACGCTTTTGTATCGTTTCTTTTCTTTAAGTTAACCGTCATTGATATCACGTTTCTCTTATTTTACACATCATTGGCACATAGACAATATACATTTCATTTCATGAACAAACAAATAATTTTTCACTTTCACCTTCAATGAACCTTAAAGCAATCAACAGCTGCAGTACGAGCCAAATAGCAACAGCAACAGCAACAACAATTGGCAAGTTGTGAGAAAAAAACTACAACCTCTACAGCTAATCGTGATGTTTTATTAAAGAAAAAATTGTTGAAATAAAAGTAATAAAATCTATTATTTTATTAACAAAAAGATTTTTATTTTTTTGTATGAGACTGAAACAAGTTTTAGTTTTATTAAACAAGTACGATACCACTCGACTATGTGGTAACACAGTGACACCCTACATTTTTGGTTTTGGTAGCATACAAATCAATGGTCACAAGTGACAATACTCTAACTCGTATTTTTTACGAAATTTAGTTTTTCAGTGATTCCAATACATTTCAAGCAAAGACACAAAAATAACAGTTTTTATTACGTTTTTACCTTCTCCTCTAAAGTTACAGTTATTTGAGTTAGGGCCATTCTACATGTGGCCAACGATATATACGTTAGTTGTACCTAATTGTGTTTTGAAGGAATGGGAGCCATTTCACCAAACAATTATTTGAAGGCCACAGCTCATTTATCTTTTAATAAGTCGTCTATGAGACAGCGACGAGTGCATGAGTGGCAGATGTGTTGATATTTTCTCAAATACAGTGCTTAACAAAATTATGATGAAATCAAGAATATATTTAGCTTTTTAAAAATCAAGTTTTTAAGTTTAAAACAGCAAAATGTATTAAAATGTTCTTATTTTATCAAGTAAAAAAAATAATAAATTCAGTGTTGACTGCTTCATTAATAATTTTTTACAATCAAAACAATTTCTTATGTTTAAACGTTCATGGAAATTTTAACGCTTCCTTTTTTCGTCCAACTAAAGACATAGCAAATTCAGTGTGAACTGCATTATTATAAATTTTTTACAACCAAAATAACTTTATGTGATCAAATTTTATGGAAAATCTGTGCGCTTACTTTTACGTTTCACTGTATTTCAAAATTCTCTAACCAATAAGACTGCAAAACATTTTTGGGCATCCAGGTTTTAAAGCGTACATGACCAAAAAGCTTTTGCAGCCGTAGTAGAGAGAGAGGTTTAAAGTACAGTGCTGTGAAAAAGTAAGCGCACAGAGTTTTATTAAAATTTAGTCACCAAAAAATGTTTTTTTTTTTAATGTGTAATAATGCACAATGAATTAACTATTTTTAGGTTGAAAGAAGCGTTTAGATTTTCATAAAAATTTAATACAAATTTTTTATTCTTTTTTACAGTTAACACTGAATTTATAATTTGTTTTAAAATTGGTAAAATGGGAAATTTAAAAAAAAAAATTATTTTGTTTACATTTCAATCTAGGAGAATTTTAAGAGACTTTCTAATGCATGTAGTGGTAAACTGACACTTTACACACCCTTAGTAAACTATAATATGGTCGTTTAATAATTTTATTTTTAAATTAATAATGAAAAAATAATAACAGAGACTTCTTAATGTCGTTTATATTTAAAGATAATTATTTCTCTCTTGACTATCATTTGGGAGCCAGTTCAAACTATATGGCTTCCCAATTTCGAAATGGATCTTTTTGCTTCTAATTTTAGTTCAAGTGGAATCGCCTAAACATGTTTCAACATGTTTAGAAAAAAATCTTTTTTTAATCTATACATCTATAGTGTATTATTTTGTAAAAATCTTGTAAGAATCTTTTATTGTTTAGATTAAAAACCAAATAATTCAATTTTATGCATGTTATTGTGTTTTTTTTAAATTAGGCAGCCGTATAATTAATGTTTTCTAATCTAATTGTATGTTAATATATTCAAACAATTGTTGGCTTAGCAGTCGGTCAGGCTTTATAGAATAATAAAATCAGAACTGTAGTGTAGTAGCACTACCAGACATTTATTGCTGTAGCTATGAGCTTTGAATTATATGCCGCATAGGAAATAAAAATAAGCAGTAAATCTATTGATTACAACATGTCAAAATGATTGACTTTTATTTTGTTTTTTACTAAAGGCAATTTTTTTTGATTTGAAAGTGGATTAGATAATAATGTTATGCACAATAATTATAATAGTAATTACGACAACAAATTATGATGTTAAATGTTTAATCAATTCCGTAACATAAATGCAATGGTTGACAGCTTTTTTGTTGAAAATAAAAATATAAAATTTATAAAGCACGGCGACCTCTTTTCTAAAGTGTTTTTTGTATTTTTTAATTTTTTTATTACAAAATTTAACATTGCATTAATTAAATATTACTTTATATGAGTTTAACCCTGATTTTATATGCTAATTTATGCAGGTTTTTGTTTTTGAACAATAAATATTGTATAAATTGTCAGCATTGTGTAAATTTATAAAATTGAATTTAAAACATGAATTGAGACTTTTAGTCATTGAAAGTGATTAAAATCAATTTATTAATTTACATCTGTTTATGGTTTTAACTTTAAATATAATAAAATAACAAACGAAATAAATAAATAAATAAAAAAAGCGACTTACCTTCACTGATTTCAATTTCGGCATTTTTTTGTTGAAACTTGCCTGCCCCCGCAGCTTGTTGATTCGGATCAGATTTGACACCACGCATTATGCCGCCATAACCGAAGAAATCACCAAAGATCATCAGGGCTAAAACGGTGAATATCATTATGCGAAAACGCCAAGCGATATCCATTTTACTTTACGAATATTAATTTCAGGTAAATTCGAAATTAAAACAAATCAAAATGTTTTCTTTGCACTTAAGTGATTTAAATATTAAAACAAAAATATAAGCAATTTAATTTTTATTTTTATTTTTTTTTTTAGCCAATAGTTTTGCACACTTTTTGATTTATATTATATTTTTTTTTAGTTTTTTTATAGACTTTCTTTGAATGTTTAAATAAATAAAACTCTTTAGTAGTACGCGTTTAACATTTATAATTATTTACTTTCCATTTACAGCCAAAATTTTATTGCAAATTATTTTATTTTCGAAAATGATATTTTTATTTTTATTATACTCGTATTAGTAACTATATATTTTTGGCTTTATTTGGCATAAGTCTGTCCGTCATCACGTCCACTCTATGGCTCGTTTGTTATTCAACTAAGCTTAGCATTAAGCCAAACTCACTGCTACCACAGCCAGTTTCAGTCAGGCAATTCATTTTAATCCAATCCCAATTGAAAATACAATCACTTAAAAAATGTTAAGAAATAAAGTCAAATCACACATATGTACATACATATGTTAACCAAACTGCTACCAGCCAGAGCATGAATACTCGTTTTACTTACTTAATTCAAACACACACTTTTATTATTTCTATTTATTTATTTATTTATTTCATTTAAATAACATATAAACAGAGAGCGAAAAACAGCTGGGTTTTAACAGTTAGCGAGTAAATTTCATAAATAATTATTCATGATATACAAAGTACGTCCGTTAAAAAAACTGCGAAATGTTAGTGAAGCCGAAAGTTAAACTTAACAGATTTTTTGAGCCATTAAAATTGTTTTTGGGATTTTAGTGGCAATAAAATCGTTGCCAGATTTTGCAAAATGGATATTTTATGAAAAAAAAATTAAGAGCAAATTAGTTTGAATTTGAACCAGGATACCAAAAATAAAAAATAAATTAACCATAAACATAATTGCGAACAAACATAGTTGATTATTTGTGTAACGGAAAGTTTTTCGAATTGTAGCAACAATTTTAATGGCACTAAATTTTCGACACCGACGAACGAACATTTATAACCACGAATATTTGTCCAAATAAAATTAAAACAAGAGTGCTATATTCGGCCGTATCGAATCTTATATACCCTTTACAACGTGTAGTCATGCAATAACAGTAGTTTGTATCACCATTCATCTCATATGAAATACGTACATACATATATAAAAACATCCCATTGTAAAATTATAAATTTACTTACGTATGTTTACAAAAAAAATAAATGAAAAAATATATAAAATATATAAAAAATAAAAATATAAATAATAAACAAAATAAAAAAAAATATTAAAAAAAAATTTTAAAAAATATACAAAAAAATTTAAAAAAAATTAAAAATAAAAACATAAATAATATATAAAATAAAAATAAAATTAATAAAAAACAAGTAAGAGCGCTATATTCGGCCTTGCCGAATCTTATATACCCTTCACAACGTGTAGTAATACAATAACAGTAGTTTGTATCACCATTCATCCCATATGAAATACGTACATACATATAAAAAACATACATACATATATAAAAACATCCCATCGCAAAATTATAAATTTACGTATGTATGTTAAAAAAAAATAAAAAAAAATCTAAAAAAAAATAATTAAAATATATACATATAACAAATATAAAACAAAAAAAAAATTAAAAAAAAAATATAAAAAAATAATAAAAATTTAATTTAATTTAATTTAAATTAATTTTTTGGCTCAGCTGGGATTCGATGCCACGTTTTCTCTAACCAGTATACACGTTTGTATGTATGTATGTTGTTGTTGTAATGTTGTTTTTGTGAAAAAAAATCGAGGTGGTCGTGGGTTTTTGCTCATATCTCAGTTGTTTATGTACCGATGTTTTTGATTTTCAATACCGATCTATTCCCGAATATTTCTGATATTTATACCCTTCACCTGTGGTGCACAAGGGTATATATAGCTTTGTCATTCCGTTTGTAATTTCTACAATTTTCATTTCCGACCCCATAAAGTATATATTTTCTGAAAGCTTATGAATAGAGGAGTCAATTAAGCCCTGACCGTCTGTCCGTCTATCCGTCTGTCCGTCTGCCCGTCTGTCCGTGTGTTGGTTGAAATCAACTTTTAGAAGCAACTGTATGTTCCTCAGATCTGTATATGGTATCAATCTCTTGGAAATATCCAGGAATGAATCGCTATTGAAATTCAGGACAATCGCCCCATAACTTTCTGAGATATGAGCAAAAAACCACGACCACCTCGTTTTTTTCACAATTACAACAACAACATACATACATACATGTAAAAAACATACCAAACAAAAAAAAATTACAAAAAAAAAATATTAAAAATAAGAAAAAAATAATAAAAAAAACTACAAAAAAAAAATTTTAAAAAAATTTTTTAAAAATTTTTCTAAAAAAATTTTTTTAAAAAATTTTAAAAAAATTTAAAAAAAAAAAAATATTAATAATATATTAAATAAAATAAAATAAAATTTTTTTGGCTCAGCTGGGATTCGATGCCACATTTATTCTAACGTGTATGCACGTATTTTATATGGGATGAATGGTGATACAAACAATTGTTATTGCATGACTACACGTTGTGAAGGGTATATAAGATTCGGCACGGCCGAATATAGCACTGTTACTTGTTTAATACCTCACCTGGGTCCAAGCGATGTCTGGGGGCTTCAAAAAGTTGATTTCAACATACACACGGACAGAAGGTCAGACTGACAGAGCTTAATCGACTCCCCTATTCATAAGCTTTCAGAAAATATATACTTTATGGGGTCGGAAATGAAAATTGCAGAAATTTCACACGGAATGACAAATCTATATACATATATCCTTTTTCACTGTGTGAAGGCTATAAAAATTAAGCAGCTCGTTAAGGAAATGGGCGTTAAAATCAAAACATGTTCACACTATTAGCGTCGAAACGAAAAAAAAAAATTAATTTATTTTAACTAAACGTACCCACCACCTGCTTCGCAAACGTTTACGTATAAAAAACTTTTACTTTAATAGAAATAATATTTTTTATTTTAATGTGTTTTACAAAAATTGGAAAAAAATATAATCATTAACATACCCTAACCAAAGTCTTATAAAACTCATATAAAGTTCTTATAAGCAACTCTGAACTTTTATCAAGAGAATCTAAACAAAACATGTTAATTGTTTAACATTTTAGGTCATGTCATAAGCAATTTTGTAATGTATATGATTTAATTTGTTTCGAAAAAATCACTGTTGAAATAGATCTGTTTACCTTAGAGCCAAAAACAAAAATTCAAGTCATAGAGCATGAGATATTTTTTTACGCTTTGCTTGACTGCCGTTCCATTTATTTCTAAATGATATTAAGGGCTTGCAGTGTTTAATGCTTTTAACGAGTAAATAGTACAGTATTAGTTAAGACGAATTAAACGTGCGCCCTTTGTAGTTAGTAGTGGTTTAGTACTTTTGAAAAAAATAATGAAAATTAATCAAGTTAAAATATTATAGTCCCAAATAGCTCCTTCAATTTTACGAAGATTTTTACTCATGATTTGAAATTAGTTTTTTTATGAGCTACTAAAATTCCCCTTAACTCAAAATGGATTTTATATTGAAATAGTCTGGTAGCCTTAGAAACAGCTTCTAACTCTAAATGGTTGTCTTAGAGAAAAAAAATCTTATTTGAGAGTCTTATGACAATGTTCACGAATTGTTCTTCTAATTAAATTTATGATCAATTCTTTTTTTTTATTATTTTTGTTTTTGTTCAGAAACCTTTTTAGACTTTAACTTTGCCACTTAGCAAAAACTGTAGAATAGATCTCAAAAGCAAATTCCAGTTAAATTAATTAGAAAAATAAAACAAATTTTTCTACGTTTATATACTTGTAACTAACAAGCAACTATTAAAACGTGAGCAAAATCCAGTTAAATCTTTAATAAAAAAAGATTTAAGCAAAAAATCGTGCTTTAAACACGCATTTAACAAAACAAAAAGTGTGAACTTAAAACCATAGTACGCAAAAAATTATGTTTGTGAACACAATTTCATTTTTTTCGCTTGTTTTTTGGATTATGCTCTGAATTAAAAACGATAAAAGTTGTGAGTCAAATTCTATTTAGTATTTTTATTTTTTTTCATTCTTTTCGCAAATAATATAAAAATATTTTTTTTTATTGATTTCGTTTGCAATACAATTTTTATTTTTAAAATTCGTCGTGTTTCATTCCTCTCACAAATTTAATATATTTCATTCTAAGCAAAATTAATCAAAAACGAATAATTTGTTTTAAAAATTTCCTCTTTTTATTTGTTGTTGTTTGTGGTATGAAAAAAATCTTAACATTAAATAATGTACAGTAGCAATCATAATAATTTAAACAAAACAATGCGTACTTAACAGATTGGATTTTGCTTATATGTATATAAATAGCTGTATCGTGTATAAATATTATATTTTATATATCCATACATACATATATAATATTTGTATCCTCATAAATTTAATTATAATTGATTTAAAGATACGGACAAGAAAAACAACTTTATAGGTCTAATAAAATAATTAGGCATTTATATAAAAAGGTAAAGTCTTAAAAGGATATGCGTATTAGCAAAACACATAAATACCTGAAAATGTAAACAGAAAATTCATTACATTCCTATTTTTTTTTACTCAGTAAATTAAAAATCCTTGTTTGTCTTAAATTGTAACTCGGTATAAAAGCTACTTTATATATAAGCATATCGATGCCTTAATTCCTCAACCTCGTAACTTAAAAATACGGTTTTGAGTTTTTCATATCAAACGATTGTTTTATGCTTTAACTAAAAATGCTTAGTATATTATTACTACTAATATACATAAATACAATCAATTCCTTAATAATTGCATTTAAACTTTTTACCAAACACCGAAGTATAAAAAGATTAACCGTTTTTTTTCTCCTGAAAAATTTTATTTTTTAAGATACGAGGTTGAGGAAGTAAGGCATCGATATGTGTGTATAGGTAAAAAGTTGTGTGTCACACTGTACCCAATGCCTCTTTTAACAACAACAATACCTAAAAAACAAACGACATCAATAAAAAGGTATATGTGAAAATCATCCCTTGCAAGGAATACAACACAAAAATTTTTTTCGGCGCCACATAAAAAAAATGTGTGTATAGAAAAATATGTAATACAGTCGGATTCGGTTAAGCTGCCGCCGTTTAATTGAAGAAATCACTTAACTACAATTAAATATTTTTACTATATTTTAAAGAAAATGAGTTCGCTTAAGGGAAAATCAGTTTTACAGCTTTTATGTTTTTAAAGCTACAAACTTCAATAAAGCAAACACTGCTTAGTAGAAAAAATTTCTTATTAATACACGACGAAATACAATGCTACAGCTAATTTGTTGCACTGTAGTGCAACATTTTCTCTTATTTTGTTTAAAACAATATAAAAAGTAGAAAATCTATTTAACCAAAATGGTTTCAATTTATCCAAAGTTTTTTATTAATGAAAATCTTGCATAAGCCAAAAAAATAAATCCTTCAATTATCAAGTTCCCTTACCCGAATCCGACTGTATACGTGTAATGTTTGTAAGTATGATGTTTGTGTACCGCTTAGCAGTTTAAAAAACCAACACACTATAACAAAGTATTCCGTTTATGAATGAAAGAAATACAAAACCAAAACCTACATATGAAACATTGTTTCTGCCGGCACCAAATATTAGTAAAAAAATTGTGTATGCATTTAGGTATGTATGTCGCAAAAAATTAAAAAACAAGTTGCCACAAGTATTAACCTAAGATTCTTTACAAAAATTCTCATAATAAAATTTTAACAAATTTATTGATTTGTATTAGTTTAATTTTTATTTATTCATCGGACAGTAATTCAAAAAAGATATATACAATATGAGTCTAAATAAAAACAAAATATATAAAAATAAATATTATATCATATGTAATTGTTCCGTGGTTTCGTTTTTTATTGTTACATATTCAATTAAATTCTTATTAAGTTTTACTAAAAGCAAATTGTTTATAGTATCTTTTGATAGCTTTGATCTCATTTTTGTTAATATTATTGAGAGAGCACTAAAAGCTCTTTCGACAGAAACTTGTGTTGCCGGGACAGACAACACTACATCTAACAATGAGCCTATTTCTGCATCTGCTAGTTTTGTGTTTTTCCAATACTCCAAAATATTTGTTTCAAAAGGAACTCTTTCTCCGTTGCATAAATTTTCTAATTTTTGTTTCGTTGTTCGATCCGTAGGCGGAGTTTGTCCAATAAGCAAATTCATTTCAGCTTCTAATAAAGCAAATTTTTCAGAACTTGAGGGTAGACAGTTGTTCTTAATCAAACCGTTTTGAATGTCTGTATTTTGACCTGCCAAACGTTTAATAATTTCTTGAGTTTTTAGCAGATGACTCTGAAAGAGAAACAAGAATTTAATGATGTTTTCTCGAATTTAATTATTCTATAAAACATGTTTAAGAGTAAATACCTATGTAATTTTTAATATATAACGACTTACTTACCACTGCGATTTTTTTTTGTTCTTCTGATAAAAATGGTGTAAGGGTGAAATTAAATCGGGGATCTAAATAAATTGCTGAAATAAACGCCTCATTTACTAACAGGTTTTGTTTTCTTCTGTTCATAGAATTTAATAAGTTTTTGGCGTAAATATTTTCATTCGCCATCTGTTTGAGTTGAACTTCACAACATAACCAATCTCTGAAGAAATCACCGATTATATATTGTTCGAGTTGGAATTTATTAGTGCACTCCGATAAAGGCATAAAGGCCTTTATAAACTTGTTTATAAAATTCCAATCTAATTCAAAAGTGTTTATATTATTAGTACTTTCAATATATTCTTTTAAATTCTCTAGCGATTTTATCATTTTATACGTAGAATTCCACCTCGTAGTATTATCAAGTAAAGGCATTTGTAAGTTGGCTGAATTATTATTCCGAACTATATTTCTTATTTCTTTTGATATTTTACGGCATTCATCTATTTCTGGCTGAACAGTTTTTAAAACATCATGAGCAGCTAGTTGAATCGTATGCGCAGCACATCTAACAACTGCCATAACGGAGGAAAGAGACGAATGAATTTCATCGAAGTTTTTGTCATTATCATCAAAAATATCATCATTTTCTTGCGCCAATACCTCCTCCTGTAGTTCTTGTAATAATTTTGACGTTTTAATAACATTCGCTCCATTTTCAGAAGTACAAGCGTAAATCTGAGAGATGTCAATTTTAAACTCATTTAAACAATTTATTATTTCTTGCTTTAGGAACTGAGCTGTATGTCGTTTTTTCAACTGAATCATGCCAATGGTATGAATTATAATTTTTGAGTCTTTGATATATTGTATATTAATACCCAGTATACTTTTTTCCATACGCGTAGCAACATCAATTTTTAAGCAGATTAATTTTTTGTTGATAGATTTTGAAATGTTTAGCTTTATTTCATTTGCAACACTGTTCATTATACACACAATATTTTTAGAGGATAAATTTGTTCCGTGAATATCTTCATAAGGTCGCAAAATTTTTTTAAAATATTCTTTATCGTCGAATATTCTAAATGGAATATTTTTGACTGTTACTAAACCAACACAACATAATAAAAATTCATTTTTTTCTAACGAAATTTTTGCATTTTTAATTCGTTTATTTACTGATAAATCCTGTAAGCAGCTATCAGTGTGTTGTATTTTAATATTATGCATGACCTCGTAATGGTGTTTTATATTTCCAGATATCCGTCCTTTAAGCATTTTTTTACAAATAATACATTTCGATGTATTATTTTCCTTATCAAATACAACATATTTTTCTAGTTCAAATTCTCTTTTGCGACCCATTCTCTACTAAACTCATACAAACAATAAACTGAAGGAATTTTTCATGGCTGATATATTTTGAAGATACGATCAAACTACTTGTCAAGCCTTTCGTAGTATTTGTAAAAATGTGTTTGTATGTAATATACCGTCGCATTGTTGTGTCTCTTTTTATATCAATCATTATCGGTGTAACACATACAATCACATTTTTTACAAAGCCTATCACAATGCTTTCTAAGTTGCGTGAAGCATTAAATAACAGCAGGCTGGCGACTTAAATCTGTCCAAATTGAAATACATACGATGTTTGACGCCATCATAGCTGCACGGCTACATTTGGCGGTGGCGCCTATATAATTTTGAATATACATGTTTTTATAACAAAAACTTTTAGGGATAAAAAAGAACGAAAATTGTATGTACATTTATTTATAAAACTAATCTACGATTCAAGTAAAAATTCCACAAATATAATAGAAAAAATCAGATAAATCAGATTCATAGTTTTTGTTTTATTATACCTAAGCCCTATTTGTATTTTTAGTTGATCACTTAATATTTTACATGCATAGATTCATACGTACATAGATGCATAAAATATATTAACTAAAAATTATAATATATATTCTTTAATTCCTAAAATGGTAAAATTGTTCCCATTAACACAACAAAAATGATAAACTACAATGGCAACGCTGCTAACTTTTCTTCAAGGAAAATAAAAATTGTATTTGTGAATCGATTTTTTTTTAATTTTTCGATTATGTTCTTTGAATGAATGATTCATGTAAGGAATTTTATATTTAAATTGTGGTGAGAAATTTATTTTCAATTTTTTTAAAATATCATTTGTCTCGCAACTTTTATTTTTAAAATTCGGAAAACAAAACAAATTATTCGTCACAATGTGGAAAATTTAATTCATTCAAATTAATATCATTCATGATTAATATCTATTCGATTGATTTGCGTACTATGCTTAAAACAAATAGTTTTTTTTTTTTTTTAAATAAGTTGAGCAATAAATCTATTTTGTATGCGTATTTAAGTGCTGAAAGTGATGTGATATATAAAATGATATGCCACAAATCAAATGTCTGATAAACAGTTTTGACAGCAATAATTCTTAAACGAAATGCCAACTTTAATTAGTCATTCATGTTGACATCAAGCGTGTAATATTTTTTTTTATTTATTTAAAGCGATTGCCTGTCTAAATTCGAGTTAAAACAAAATAAAATTTATATTTAAAAAGCTCTTGCATTTGATTCAAAGTGAAGGTCAACTGGTGTGCTTGGATGTCGAATACTAAAATGTAACCAAGTGTTCAAACCTGAACCTGAAATGCAGCCAGCCAGTTAGCCATGTACATACATATATGTGTATGTAGTTACCAATCATTGGACCTGAATACAAACATAAAATACAGAAACAGTTAAACTGCATACACATGCACACTCTCATACACATGATTTTAATTTTGTAATCGCATTTACTTATAATAATCGATTAAATTAATTGATTAAATTAAGTACTTGAACTAAAGTTTAAATGTTATTTAAAAGGAAATTTGTTCATATTAAATTAAAATCCATTAACCACGCCATCTAATACATAAAATAAACTTACAACTCTGGAAAGTTTTATTGTTGTATTTTAGATTAGCTTCAGTATTCATAATGCTTTAAGCCATTTTTAAAAATCTATTTTGACAACCATAACAAATACAAATACAACCATTTGGTTACAGTTTTCATTAATGCTCTTTCCATTCGTTTCGCTTTTAAATTACAAAAAAAAAAACTCTTATAACTGTGCTACATATTTAGCTTTACGGTAGCCTTTCCGGTACAGAGGCATTGAAGGGGTTAAGAGAATCCACATTCTCTAATTATTAAGATTGAAGTAAAATTTTTTTCTACAAAAATTTAATTGCAATTGAAAAGTAATTAATAAAATGAATGAATTAGTGGCTGGTTTGAAGTTGTACATGTGTGTTGTGTGTTGTAAATTAAATATATTTTCATCTTGTTCTAATGTACTTGGCAATAAAATTTAAAGTTTCAGCATAAATTAAAGCAAGTGAGAAAGTTATTACCGGTCAAGCCCAACCGCATTAAACCCCACCACAACAAAATATTCAAAATATTAAATTATTTGTGCAATTAATTATTATACATTGTTATTAGATTACTTTCTTTTAAAATGCATATAAGAGTCTTATGGGCGTTTAAATGATTTTCAGGAATAGGACGAGTTAGGTACGCATCGTCACAAAATTTTGTAAATAGATGTTCATCAACATAAAAGTTATTTTTGATAAATAAAAAATTAGTGTTAAGGCGATTTTTGGGAGTGAGTCTTAGAGGCGAGCACCATTGATGGATCGGTTATTAAAAACTGCAGTAGAGAAATCGGTTTTCCTATAAAACATCTTTGATTTGATTTAAATAATTTTAAACATTTTTAAAATTAAGGTGAAATTAAATTTTATATGGCAGCTCAGAGACGTATAATCGACACTTGTGTTAATATTAATCTGAGCTCTGTTGAATTTAATTTAAGTAAGAAAGGTCTGAATATAAAAGTGATTTGTATGGGGCCAATTAAATTCGTGGGTCGAAATAAATTGGATCTTTTATGCCAGTGGCAGCAACTGTCACGTATATTTATTTCAAAAATTAAAAATGGAGCGCTTTACGAAAGACAAACGCGTTATAGTTGTGAAAACTTTTTACAACAACAAACTTCAAAGTCGAGAAAGTGCAACTAATTGTCCAGTGGTCGAAAGCTTTAAAAAAAACAACAACTTTAAATTTTACGAAACAATATGAAGCGAATTGTGACAAAATACTAACACCCTCATGCCTACAAAATACAACTTAAAAAGGAGATCAAACCAGCAGACCATAGAATTTGTTTCATGGGTAATGGATGCCAATACCAATTTTCCCAAAAAAAAAATCATATTCTTCAATAAAGCATACTTCCTTCCGAATGCCTTCGTGACTGCACAAAATTGTCGAATTTGGGGCTTCAGAAAATCCTCATGCCATCCACAAATGTCTGAAGCGAATTTGGGTCAGGCGACAAGATTGGCCTTACTTTTTTTTAAATGGGCCTAATATTGCAGTGATTATAAAAGGCATTCTTTACAGCAACATGATAACGGATCTCTTGTGGCCTTAATTGGACGACATGTGGTTTTAGCAAAATGGCACTACAATCCATTTATTACACCAACGTTTTCCAAAACAAATTATCTCAAGAAATTCTGATGTCAACTGGCAACCAAAAACATGCAATTTAAGGCCGTGTGAATTTTTTCTTTGGGGTTTTGTGAAATTTCTAAGCCCTCTCTCTCTCTCTCTCTCTCTCTGTAAAAAAGTCATGGAAAATTTTATGAAAAGAATAATGGCCTATCAGAGCCTTGGGGGCCATTTAAAAGGTATTTTATTTCATATTTAATCAGAACATGTGTTCTTTACAATCAAATAATAAATAATAACTATCTCAAAAAATATTTGTTTATGTGCTGTTACTGGGTCACCCTTTAGAGTTTAAGACATGTGTGCGTCTGCTTTATTTTATAGTTTAGCTTCCCAAACCTGGCACAAACACAAAATACGATTTTCCTTGAAAGTGGTCAAGGGTATAAATAATGAACTCGTATAGTCTGTTTACAAATAGTTTTCTAAAAACGCCAAAAAAAATGTTAATAAATTTTGTGATTTAGCGACATACATTTTTAAAGGTGGTAAGTAGAATTTTTTCACACTGGATATTGCAAATACGAAAAGTAAACACAAAATAAAAACTATTAGAGGAACTGATATTTTTTTTTTATTTTTTACAAATAAAAGGTTTATACGAGAAACAAAAATTATTTAAAATTACAAGTTTCAAAAAAATTTTATAAGTTGCGAATTTATTTATCAGATAACTGATATAAATGCAGAATTTAACAAAAAAAAAAATTTTACAATTTAAAAATTTGTTCATTTAAAATTTCAAAAATCAGTAGATATTTAAAATTGTGTGAATTAAACAAAGAATATAACGAACAAGTAAATATTTTAGTTTTCCTATTTGAACATTCGACTGAGTAATATTTAAATACACACAAACCTACAAAGCTACTTTAATTAAATTGTAAATAATAGTTATTTATTATTTATTTATAGAACGACTGTGTGAAACTATTGTGTGTACTATGACATAAATAATGATAAAAATTTAAATGAAATTATTAATTAACCGCAGCACTCAAACATACAAAAATGCATAAACAAAAGCATATTGTTGCCTAATATTCTGCTATTGACAATTATTGTTGTTGATAAGTGTTGTCAACATTGTTATGAAAACAACATAATAATGGTCATCACAACAATGAGAGTAACAACAAAAACAATTGTCATTATATGGGTATAATTGTCAATACAGATTGGTATGTGTGTCGGTAAAATTAAATATTTATTGTGTCTTTGCACAAAGTTTTCATTAAAATGTTTCACACTCCAGTTGCTGTTCCAAAAATTATAATTAAATGGATACAAATTCATAAGTGGTCTTTTGAAAATGTCACGAGAATAATGAGTAATGAAATTAGCACGAAACCTACACTTGACCACGTATCTGGTTGACAACAATCAAAGGTGCCACAAAAGAAGATGATAGCAAATGTTATTTTGACCACTTGTGGTTGAGGTGAGGAAATTTATGCAAGAAATTATTTGCTTTATAGTTGAGAAAAATAAGCTAAAAGCGTTGCTATTTTAAGCGATTGTTATGGTAGCATCATTTACGTGTGCTAAAGCAGCTAATACACGGCATGTTTTTTTACAGCTGACTTGTCAAATTTCCATAAAACTTTTCACCTTTTTCACAGTTCAAACGCAACTGTGACGTAACGTAATTCTCCGTACAAATACGTCGCAGAATTTAAGGCCTCGTTACTCGTACGTAAACGTTGCGGATTCATTAACGTTGCGTTCAAATTAAAATAAGGTTAGTTACTAAAAAACGTAAACGTGTCATATGTTTTTGAAGTTTCGATAGAAATTAAATTGTGCAAAATTAAATAATTGTAAAAAGTGATTAAGATGATTTCAAAGAAAAGGCTTTTTATTAATTTAAGCTTTTCTTATTTGTGTGTTTTGTACAAAAATGTTAAGCGAAAACGTCGTGTTCGTCGATTAAAAAATGTTGTCAATTTCATAGTTTAAAAAAACGCAAATTCCTATTTAACAATATATTCTTTTACTAAATTTTTTTTTAATTCTTTGGGGTTTAAAATTAATTCTGGGGCAATGCCCACCCTAAACCGTCTAGTTACGAAAATAAGGTCTTAAATTATGGAAAAATTTTAAAACGACAAATGTATAGTCAAAAATAATCTTTAAAAATATTTTTTTTTTAAATATATCAAGTTATTAAAGCTCTTAACTAATATTTGGGCACTTAAAAAACACCAAAGTACAAGCTGCAGTCTCAGAAATTGTTACCGATTTATTAATACATGGGTCAGATCTAATAATTAAGAATGAACCCACTTCAATCCCCTCAATATTTGTATCAAACAAAAGGACCTTGCCAATATAATACAGTAAACAATAAAAAAATTAAGATTCAAAATTCTACAATAGTTGTACAAGTTCTGTTGGTAATATGTATATCTACTAATATCTTGTACAACACATACAATAGTTTTTCTATGATTATTAAATGTCGCATAAATACATTAGAGATGAAAACTTTTCGTTTTTTTTTAATATGTTGAACGTATATGTATCCTGTAACTTACAACTGCTATGACAAGTTGTGAATTGCACAATAGTTTATTATGTTAAAAAATATTATTATTTTCACAATTTTAAAGCGGTTTGTATTTTTATAACTAATTTATAATAAAACAATATTTCAAATTTCTACTTTTAAAATTTGTTTAATATAACAAACTTCATTAATAAAATATTGTATATAAAAATATTTAAACATAAAAAGCAATACAAATTTTTATTATTTATTTATTTTTATTTATGAATAATCGGTAAGCCAAATTTTTCTTAAATGTTTTGTTGACAACACTGTATAAAAACAAGAATAAAAATTAACACTGCTAATACGTAAAAACGGAGAGAAAATCAAATTTTATCAGGTTCGTCCGCAACGCAACGTCACGTATACGAAATAGTACCCATTTACACATAAGCTCCTAAAGGAAAACGAATCAGCTGATTCGGAACGTGTGCGTTTACGTACGAGTAACGAGGCCTTTAGTCGCGTTATATGCTTTTAACATAAGAGATTAATTATTTAAACAATGTTACCATATTTTCATTAAAATTTTAAAACAATAAGTTTTTTTTTTTAAATCATACAATAAAATGGGAGTGGTAAACATTACTATCGTTGATTTAATTATGTGTCCTATTTTTTCGGCTGGCTTTTGCAGACCCAATTCTGTTTGATAATTTTTTTTTCACAAAAACCTGTATTATGATTCATATTTGCACAACAAAAATATTTTAAAACAACGCCACCGATAGTTAAAACATATTTGTAGCAGTGACAAACTTTAATTAATCACTAAGCTTCGCTCGGTAAAATTTAAAGAGACTCATTAAATTAAAAAAAAACAAGTAAGAGCGCCATATTAGGCCGTGCCGAATCTTATATACCCTTCACAACGTGTAGTCATGCAATAACAGTAGTTTGTATCACCATTTATCCTATATGAAATACGTATATACATATATAAAAACATCCCATTGTAAAATTATAAATTTACGTATGTATGATAAAAAAAATAAAAAAAATTAAAAAAAAATAAAAAATTAAAAAAAAAAATAAAAATATAAATAATAAAAATATAAATTATATATTAAATAAAAAATAAAATAAAAATAAATTTAAAAAAAATATAAAAAAAAAATTGTTTGGCTCATCTGTGACTCGATGCCACGTTTTCTCTAATCAGTATACACGTTTGTATGTATGTATGTTGTTGTTGTAATGTTGTTTTTGTGGAAAAAAAAAATCGAGGTGGTCGTGGGTTTTTGCTCATATCTCAGTTGATTATGTACCGATGTTTCTGATTTTCAATACCGATCTACTCCCAAATATTTATGATATTTATTTATTGATATTTTGGATCTCACCCGGGTCCAAGCGATGTCGGGGGGCTTCAAAAAGTTGATTTCAACATACAGACGGACAGACTGACAGGGCTTAATCGACTCCCCTATTCATAAGCTTTCAGAAAATATATACTTTATGGGGTCGGAATTAAAAATTGTAGAAATTTCACATGGAATGACAAACCTATATATACCATTTTTCACTGTGTGAAGGGTATAAAAACTTTGCCCGCCTTTAAACAAAAATATGTGGTCTATAGAGATTTTGACAAATCCGTTTTTTCCGTGTTTTCCTATAAATTTCACATTTTTGTATGAACATGCCTAATATTTTGCTCAAGAAGAGGTGGTTATGCTGACACATTTCATCATAACTTGAGACTGATTAGACCGATTAAGATGAAAATTCCAACAAATGGTTCACAATAAAATTTCCTTTAAGTTAACTTGATAAGGTTTTTTTTAAATATTTTCAAGTGTTTAGGAGTTATTCAGAAACAATAAGCGATACGTTTTTTCATGCAAAATGAGTACAGTTTTTGTTTTCAAAACTTTATTAAACAATTTTTAGGATAAAAATTGTACATTTTTTAGAAAGGTAAGAATATTGTGAATAAAATAAGTTATGAATCATAAAAAACGTTTAATAAATGTTGATTTGTCAGTTGTCAGACCAGTGTTATTAAAGGTTTTTTGAAACTAATTAAAAATAGAATCTAAGAGGAAACCCTAAAAAACTAAAAAAAAAAATTTTTTTAAAAGAAGTAGAGGGTGGATCAAAATCCACCATCAGGCTTAAATTTGTTTTTCTTTTATATTATTTATTATAACTTATAATAACATAAAAATTAATAAATTTTGAAATAAATAATTTTTTAAAAAAAATTAAATTTTTTTTTACAATAAATTAATTTTTAAACCCCATGGTCACCCTGCAAAATTTAACTGTGAGAAAAAAATTTAAAATTGGCATTTCACACAACAAAAAGTTAAACCCTGCTGCCATAGTTTTTCGGACACCACATAATTTTTTAGGTCTTTTTAAGCATTAGAGTTTGCATACAAGTTTTATTTTAAAGACAATCAATTTTAATTAGGCACCAAAACCACAATTAAACACAAAATCAGCTTAAACTTTAAATACAGCTAAAATGGATGCCCTTGGGTAAAAGACACAAACAAACCTACACTTTAATGTGCAAGTGTAAACGGATATACATTCGCTGCTCACATGTCACCTTCTGTAACAAAGTGTAAATTGTCACTTAAAATTACAGTTTGCCTGAATGACTGCAAGTGAGTGTTTGCGTAGCTGTTGCAATAATTAACAATCTAAGAATAAATAAATGAGAATTTTACAAACATAGATGCCTACTTAAATTTCTTAGTAAATAATAATCATAATAATTTGTTTCAAATCATTATAATAATGATGATGATGAAGGAAATGAAAATTGCATACTATGAACTTACAAATACAACAACAACAACAAAAATTAAATACACACACATACATGTCATGTAATATGCAAACAAACACAAGTTTACATATTTTAATGTAATATTTGCAATATAATGAATATATTTTGGAAAACACACATACACATACACACATACATACTATATAATTGCATAGACATGGACATGAACATATTATGTAAATAGATTTAATTGACAACAACGATAATTACAAAATTTAACAACCAAAGATGGGTATAGCATTTCTTGCGTACATGCATTTATACGAGGAGTACATATTCTTCTTTAAGTATTTGTGGTGTTTTTTTGTTTTTTGTTGGTATTGAAGTATCCATATTCCATAAGTGTTTGTGTCTTTAAGTGAAAATAAAACCCATATGCAAATATGTAATTATATTTCTTAACAAAATGCAAACATCTATCTATTCACATAAATTTATAATTACCTTTTGAGCGGAAACACACACTAACACACAACGATTTTCTTTGCTCGCCTTCTCCCTCTCTCTTACCCATTCGCTTGATAACTATTCATATAGGTTCAAAGTAATCTTTAAATATCCTCAAGGCTTCTTATAAGACATTTAACAAAAGTGTCAATCGTATTAAATACACATTTACTCACACACGTACACATTTACATGTTTAAGCTTTTGTAAAATATCTTGGTAAAATCTTAAACACATATACATACATGTGTTTCAATTTCTTGTAAGATAGTATTGGAAAAATAAATATGTATGTTGGTGCTGTTGTGTGTGTTTGGGTCATTCTCAAGTAAATTACCTGCCAATTTACATTTATTACATTTGACACTTTCTTTATATCAGTATTTATGAATACACGTACACATGTCTGTCTGTCTTGCGTTTTATACAAGTTTAAATGCCATAAGTTTAAATTATTAAGCATATTCAATTTAAATTTTATTTTAATAGCATTATGATATTATGACACATTGTAGGGAGGTACTAATAGAGGCATACTACCCAGGATGTCGGGATCAAGCGTATAATGAGGAACATTATACATGTAGGACATACAGATTATATCGATTTTTGATGAACGAATAAATTTTATAGTCAGAAGCTTCCATCCCTTTTAGACTCCAGTTCCCGATTGTATAATTCTAGCAGATTAACAATAGAATATTGATACTCTAATGGCATCGTTCGGTCCCTCTTGCATTTATCATATTATCCCGTTTAAAAAGACAGCTTAGAAGATTGTCTTTATTCCCAAAAGAGATAAAGCTTCTCTTAGAAAGGCCAAGAAATTTTGGTCTATTAATCTCTCTGCGTTTTTGTTTAAACAACTGGAAAGGACAACTGATGCCTTTGTTAGTTCATCTCCTAGATCAGGTGCTTTATCAGAAATGTGTATTTATCTCCTGAAGCTGGTCTATACTAACTAGTTGGCCATATAGAAAAATTTCTGAAATTTAGGTATTGCACCTTAGTTGCCTTCCTTGATATTTATTAACTCTTTAAGATCAGACGTATTGAGTACATTCCAGTTGCTTCAAGTATCTCTTAAGCAGCAGTTAGGAGTACACCAAGGATCTACTAAAAGTTATCGGAAAAAATTTTGGATGAATCATGATTATACGGATGATGTGGCCGTGGCAGCAATGACCGAAAATTTCTTTTAGAGTTCCTCAAATCTGTGCTAAAATTATTATAAAGAAATTGGCAAGGATAAGAGTTGGGAGTAAATCCTACTAAAATGGAACTGGTACCATTTACAAGGAGAAGCAAAATCTCTACACTTGCTACACCTAAGATAAATGGGGTAGAGCTAACTGGGAATGGGGTAACATCAGGGAAAGTAAGTTAAACTGGATCTTAAATGCATAATCTAGAACCACTAAAGCAGCAACTGCGAGAATGTATACAAAACTTTAAAAAAATTTCAGGAATGTTGGATGTCTCTGGAGTAAATAGTGAGATATTCACATGTCACTCTTATATGGATTCCAGGACATAGAGACGTTGATATTTATAATAGATCTGATGTACTTGCGAAAGCCAGTATCAGCATAAGTTTAATCGAATCCGGTAATATTAATGGCGTACTACTACTGATAGATAAACAGCTGATCTATATTGAACTTTTCTTGATTGCTAAAGAAGTATGGAAAAAAGAACCCTCGAAACTAGTAAAGAAACTATGAAAATTTGGCACAATATGGATATGGAAACAATCTGCGATAGATATGCATAAAATCTATTTGAGGATCTCGTGGTGGTCATAATTGGACATTAGCCTCTAGGAACAATTGCGAAAAGGTTAAGTATCCCCTATAATGACTTGTTCTAAAGTATAAACTACAAAGAGAAACAGACCACCACTGAATACCTTCTCTGTCGCTGTCCGTTATTTGGTAACTTGAGATAAAATCCACAACTTTATAAATAAGGCAGGGTGGCTGAAGAATGATGACAGCCGGATGATAAAGATTAAAATTGAGACGGTGTACAAGATATTAGAAAGTGACTGTTGGAGGAACCAAGTGAGCTTTGCCTTGAGGCTCTGCCCAATCAACGTTATTAATTAGCCGGTCTTTGTAATGTAACATAACAAGCTTGAATTGAGCCTAGAATATCTCTAACAGTAACACTGACATTTTTATGGAGAACACTTTAAAATAAATTTTCATGTGAATAAAAAATTTTAATGATCCATTATTTGTGCAAAATTTCTCCAAGTGTAAAAATCTTAGATAAACAACAATTCATAACAAAACATAATTTTTTTTAATAGAAAAACGATTACAGATCGAATTAGCATACAAATTTTTCTTAAATATCAAACTTTAAACAATTTTTCCAATAACAATTTAAGAGCATTGGCAATTAAAAAGGAAAATTTTGTTAATTTTAATAACATATCCAGCCGCACAACAGGGACCTACATCAATGGTCCTCTACTTATTTATTTGTACAGAATTAGCAATAAATTCTTGTTTAATGAATAACTTTTATATTATATTTTTGTAAGAGAATTTTTTTTTATAATTTACAATATATTTGTTGACATTTTTTAACAATTATTTTTTTATAAAAGGTTTTTCAACAGGCACTCTACAAAAGTAGACCGATAGGGACAGCAAACGACGCCATATTTTTTGCCGCTCTTTTGACATTTCTCTTCAGTGAGGTTTGCCATTTCATGATAGAAAGATATACGAGACAACAACGAGTCGAAATTATTAAAATTTACTCCGAAATTCGGAGTCAGTGGCCTCAACGGTAAGAGCGCTGCGTCCAAAAAAATCATCTACAGGCTCATTTCTGGCTGAATGGCTTCGTCAATAAGCAAAATATGGGGTATTGGTCATACAGCAATCCACACGTACTCTATGAGTCATCATTGCATCCCGAAAAAATTACGGATTGGTGCGGTTTATGGGCCGGCGGCGTCATTGGAACGTACTTCTTCCGTGATGATCAAGACCGGCACGTTTCTGTGAATGGGAATCGCTACCATTCAATGATAACAGAATATTTTTGGCCCAAATTGGATGATATGGACTTGGCGGACATGTGGTTCCAACAGGACGGCGCCACAAGCCACACAGCGAATGTCACAATCATTTTATTGGAAACTAAGTTTGGAGAACGTGTTATATCTCGAAATGGTCCAGTCGATTGGCCGCCTTTGTCGTGCGATTTGACGCCGTTAGACTATTTCCTGTGGGGCTACGTCAAGTCTATGGTCTATGCCAACAAGCCAGCGACGGTTGATGAACTTCGTACGAATATCGAACGTGAAATTGAAGCAGTATCGCCCGATTTATGCTTGAAAACCGCCGAAAATTGTGTTCAGCGTCTGGACTTCTGCAAGCGTGCCCGTGGTGACCATGCAAAAGAAATCGAGTTCCATACATAATGGCATCGAACGTACTTTCACAGGAATAAAGAGTTTCATTGATATCTAAAACCGTTTTTGTTTTATTTAAAAAAACTTTTGTAGCGCTCTTATTAAAAAACCCTTTAGTTGTTGCAAGTATTTTTAAAATAACAAGTAAGAGCATTATATTCGGCTGTGCCGAATCTTTTATACCCACCACCAATTTTGTGTACATTTAAAGCACAATATTTTTTATTTTGTTACTCATTATGGAATAATCTTTTTATAATAAAATATGTATCACTTTCTTTGTAGAGGGTGGGTGGTTAAATTTTAAGGGCCCATGTTGAAGGTGAACTACACCTAGTCTTTAAATTTGTTTTCTGCATTTAACTTGACATTTCTCAATTTTCAAACTTACTCAGTTTGATCCGTGGAAAGATACGCAAATGAGCAATGCTTTAAAGTTA
Organism: Phyto melanocephala; assembly: GCA_941918925.1. Classification (NCBI taxonomy): domain Eukaryota; kingdom Metazoa; phylum Arthropoda; class Insecta; order Diptera; family Rhinophoridae; genus Phyto; species Phyto melanocephala. Next base: position 1,763,634 of record OW799235.1, on the reverse strand, counting down.
TTCAGGTTTTTTATAAAAATGGGCGTTCAAATCAAAATGAATTTTGTGCACTTTATAATTCTTTTGATAAACATAATCATTCAAATTCATCCACAATCGGGAAAATTGTAAAAAATATGTGAATTTCTGCAAAACAGGTCTGTATAAAATGTTAGAAAATCTGTGAATGCCTTCTTAGTTTGGGAACTACTGCTGTTTTTTGCGATAGTGTGGCAAAAGAGCAGTCTACCTCGACTCATCATTGTGCCCAACAATTGAGCATCAACATTGTCATTGAAAATTTGGATCATCAGATAGAGGAGTGGCGCCAAGGATGGGGGGGCCATTTGGCCGATATTTTGTTAAATACGTAATTGAACCATACAAATATTATCATTACAAAAATAAATGATAATAATTTTCTAAATAATTTGTTTTCTATTTAAATTCAACATCAGCCCTTAAAATTTAACCACCCTTTATAACTTCGATATGCTACTAAAATGCTTTTGTAAATGTAGTCTTTCAATGAAAGTGGGCGTTAAAGTAGGCGTGTCAATAAAGTTTCTGCTAATAAATTCAACTTAGATATTTCAATATAGTCCTTTATTTTCCCAAAAACTTTGTCAATAGAGAAATTACATGAATTTAAGAAAACCCGTTATATGAGAGGTAGGCGTTATAGTGGGCGTGTCACCTAAACTTTTTGGCACAACAACTACATTGATTAGAAGGATATATGTAGCAAATTTCCTCATCATACCTCTAATTTTGTCGGTTTTATGAGCTTTAACATTTCATTAACGGTAGATAACGTGAAAAGTGGGCGTTATAGTAGGCGTGTCAAAGTTATTTTTACGATTGAGAACATTTTAGATGTTTCAATATAGCTTTTTATTATTCCAAAATCTTTATTAATAGAGAAATTATATGAATTTTAGGTAAAACGTTATATGGGAGGTGCGCGTAAAAGTGGGCGTGGCACCTTAATTGTTTTGTACAATAATGACACTGCCTAGGGGGATATACGTAGCAAATTTGATCATCATACATCTAATTTTGGCGGTTTATTGAGCTTTGAAGTTTCATTAACGGTAAATAACGTGAAAAGTGGGCGTTATAGTAGGCGTGTCAACGTTATTTCCGCGAATGAGTACAACTTAGGTGTTTCAATATAGCCCTTTGTTATTCCAAAATCTTTACTAGTTGAGAAATTATATGAATTTAAGGTAAAACGTTATATGGGAGGTGGGCGTAAAAGTGGGCGTGCCACCTTAATTTTTTGGCGCAATAATGACATTGCCTAGGGGGATATACGTAGCAAATTTGATCATCATACCTCTAATTTTGGCGGTTTTATGAGCTTTTAAATTTCATTAACGGTAGATAACGTGAAAAGTGGGCGTTATAGTAGGCGTGTCAAAGTTATTTCCGCGAATGAGTACAACTTAGGTGTTTCAATATAGCCCTTTGTTATTCCAAAATCTTTACTAGTTGAGAAATTATATGAATTTTAGGTAAAACGTTATATGGGAGGTGGGCGTAAAAGTGGGCGTGGCACATTGATTTTCCGTTAAAAAAATGCCTCTCCCCAAAAAGCAAAGTGTGCAAAATTTCAGAGTCGTACATCCAATTTTGTTGCTTTTATGACGTTTTTGTTTTTAAATATACCGAAAAATACACTGTGCGGTATAAATTTTCGTACATTTTGATCGATAACTTCTTTCCTAATGATTAGATTTAGGTAATTTTTAGTGAGAAATATTGTTTTGACTCGAGAAATATATATTTGAAGTTTCATGACTGTCCGTTAATCCGTTTGGACACAATACCATTTTATTCGATGTTCGTAGGACACGGTTTTTTCGACCTACTCTTGCATTCCGAGCTATAACTCACTTCCTTATATTCCGATATAGCCCATTTTCAATACCAAACAAACCTTGTCTATAAGAAAGATTCTGGCAAAATTTGAGCCTCCTAGCTTTTTCGGTGCGACCTCTATCGTGCTTTCAACAGACGGACAGACGGACAGGCGGACAGACGGACAGACGGACAGACGGACAGACGGACAGACGGACGGACATAGCTAGATCGTCATCAATTCAAACCCTGATTCAGAATATATATACTTTATGGGGTCTAAAATGGATATTTCGATGTGTTACAAACGGAATGACAAAATGAATATACCCCCACCATTTTTTTGGTGGCGGGTATAAAAACATTGATTTTAATCCTGTAAATTGCAGTAATTATAATTAATACGAAAACCTCCGGTTAATTGCAAATATGATGAAGTAACACTACAAATATAAATCAACAGTTTCAAACAATTATTAATTAAAATAATTACATCTTCATTTGCAATTGCATTGTTGAGCAGAGCAAAAAGAGACAACATTTATAATGGTTTATTATATCCCTGCCGTTTGTTTTTCCCCAATCTGATTTATTTGTTGAATTCCAATGTTTTATTTTTTATTTTTTATAAGACTATAAATTTTGTTAAAAATTGCAAACGTTCATCCTTTAAGCTTTTTTTGCACAAACACACACACACACATTAATAGATCACATACAATGAGACATTTACAGACAGACGAACGGATGTATGGTTGGCTAAAGGAAAAAATAAACACATGTTTCATAATGTCAAGGACTTTGTCGTTACAATAAACATTACATTTTCCTGATGTAGTTTTCTTTTACTCGTCGTGTTTTTTTTTTTTTAACATTATTTAGTGCAAATATTATTGCACAGTGTGTTAACAGAATAGTTGATGGAAAACTTTTGTGTAAAATATCGCAATTGAGAATTAATTTAAAAATTTTTTAAAATATCTATAACGAATCCAGATATCGGTTTAATTATATTTTTATTAGAAAATATTTGGATAATTATTTGAACTTAATTTGGAATTTTCCTTAAATGATTTAGCAAAAGTTTGTAGTCACCTAATGACCAGCATTTTTGATTTTAACAGTATTACAGAAATTGAAACCTTTTTGGAAATTGAATATAATTGGAATTTTTTTCTTTAAATTTTTAAAAATCATACAGCGAATTGCTGCAACAAAACAACTTGTGCTTTTAAGGTGAATTTGTAAACCGGAATGTAAAAGTTGTTATGATCAGCTTATTTTAATACAACTTAGTTCAAAAAATCAATAATAAAGGACAAAAAGCAACAAATGTACATAATGAAGTTCTTTTGGTTTAAAACAATAAAACAAAAAATTGTTTAATAATGAATACAAACATCAAACTTTCCATCTCTGCAAAAATAAATAAAATCAAAGCAAATCCAACAAGTTTCAACATTATACTTCCCGATCAGCTATTGCGACGAGAATAGCTTGGACTTATAACAGAAACATGTATGTATGTAGAGAAAATATATTCTCGAATTTTTATATTTTTAATTTGCCTAACCACTGTGCGTGAAATATATAAATTTACTAACAAGAGTGTTAGAAAAAATATATATCACTTTTTAAGCTTATTTTCTAATGCATGTGCTGTTTGAATTTTTCACTTCATGTTCTTCAAATCTGCTTTATTTCCCCTCTATCTCTCTCTCTCTCTCTCACTCTTTTCTCCTATTTATATGTACATTCGTTATCCAGTTATCGTATGTTAGTGGCAAACGATTTATTGTTAGTTTGTATGTATTTTTTTTCTATTTTTTAAGGGATTTACTCAAGACAATTTGTAAAACATTTTTTGGGATTTTAACAATATCTCTAACAGTTAAAAAAGTCAAAATGTAAACATATTGTTTTAAAGGATTTATAATTCACATGACAGGATAACAATGCAAGTATAAAACAACACTAAAATCAATTTGCATTATAAATGTTGAGAATTCACCAAAGGGGCTTGCTAATATTTATTTTAAATTAAAAAATGTTAAAAATAAAAGATATTGTAGCTTATGCTATTTAAAATTTTAAAAAATGTTAAACAGAAAAATTTCGCAAATGACTTTTAGAACAAAAAAAATTTTTTTAAGAATCAGCAAGTTTAATATTGATATCAGGGGGCTTCGCTAGTTAAATATGGTACATCAAATCCAATATGGTGTCCGAAACAAAATTTCGGATTTTCCATTCTTTCCCTTCCCTAATATGGGTATCAAATTCAAAATTCAAGATGGCTTCCAAAGCAGAACATCGGATTAGGTTAGGTTGAAAATAAATTACAATAAAAGCAAAAACTCATGACGGATACACTTGTATGCCCAATTAGCATATTGTGCGCTCTAATGGAACGTCATAAAAAGCATAATCTCAATTCCGTTAATATCTCGACTAGATCAAGAACACAGTCCCTTCGATGTAATTCCTTAAGAATTTCCAATTCGAATTTCTTAGGAATTTCAAGTTTGGCATAGTGTCCTTGTTTAAATTCTCGCGTCTTATATGCCTAAAAGCAGGACAAAAATAATGTTCCAAAGTCTCATTATCGTCTTCGCATGCTCTAAATGTCATTTCATCCTACAGTCTTATGCGATCTAGATGCGTTCTCATCTTTGTGAGACCTGTTATTACACTAGTTAATCTCCTAAATGTTGGTGTACACAGTGTTAGCATCTCCTTTGATTTTTTATGATTTGGGTCACCTTATAGTATCTTCGTCGCCTTACGTCGACAGCAGTTACTAACTAACGTTTTCCTTCATCGCCTACGCTTTAAGTTAATTTTAAAACCTCTGAAAGGGCTTAGCATTTTTCAAGATGATGGTATTCAAAGGTAATGCCATTTTGTCGGCTCCTTCGTTATCGATTATGTCCTGGTGGCCTGGTTTACAATCCGTATGGAAGTTTTTCTTACGCCTGCATTGCAAACATAATGATTACATTTTTTTTAAATAAAATAAGGAGCCGAAACAAAATTGATGTTTTCTTGCCACATTAAAAAAAAATTATATAACCGAAATAATGTTAAAAACAAAATGGCGAATAACCTTTTTTGCAACACATTATGTATTTCAAATAAAAAAGTACAACCAAAAAAAAACACCACAGCCAAGATGGCAGCTCAAACAAAATGGCATTTTTCACTTGATCACAGAACAATATTTATTTATTTAGGCTATGCCCCACGATTTGGTTTTAGTCTAATTAATCTTTTCGCAGGTGATCTGGAAAAGATCCACACCTTTATGAACAGGACAGGATGGCTGAGGAACGACGACCAGAGAACGTAGAAAAACGGGCATTGGTGCTTACGGTATCACAACGGGACCCTCGGAAGACCCAAGTGAGCTATGCCTTCGGGCGGCTGCCGAATCTAACCTAACCTAATCCCCTATAATGATGAGGCAATTTTTAAACTTTCAAATAAATAAATGCTGGTGAAGGTTAGAAAGGATTTGGCAGTGCCGAATACAACTCTGCAGATAATATTGGACTTCATTGTCTATTGTAGCTAAAATGAACTTTTTACAACATGGTCGTAAGTAATGCAGTATTGAAATATTGTGTCAAGAGTTTCTATTAAAGTGACAAGCGTTAGTGTTTTAACTATTACATATGGCGTTGTCAAAAACGTTTGTGTGTGTGCTCCATGTATTAATAGCAAAGAATAGTTTTAAGACTACTCCGATTTAATGAATGCTGGGTTATATGGTTCGAACTTAGGACATCGTAATGTTAAATCGTCCATGTTTCCTTCATACATTTTGGTGAGCTTTAGACTAGTCCTAATTCATTGTGGAGTATATTTTACGTGTGTGTGTGTAGGGACTAGTCGCGTTATCAGCAGAAAATGTACAGATTTTTTAAAATTTTTTTTTATGAAACAATAAAATTTCCTGTCAGAACGCGCAACTTTAGCAAACATAAAGTATTAGCTTTAGAGGTGTCTAAATGTTGACAAAATTTCGGCAATACTAATAAATCTGTTTAACCAAATCTGACTAAAGTCGAAAACCAGCACCAAACGAAAAATAAAATTATACAGAAACACTCTTTACATCCCATAAAACAGCGCTACCCGAAATATTATAATATTATTAGAATATTTAAGCGCCAGCTATGACGTCAGAAAATAAAAGCCATTACGAATCTGTAATAAAATTTTCAGCCTGATAGATTAGTTCCACAAACTATGTATAAGCAACAAACAGACGCACTAACGATTTTATATGTATATTTATGTAGACGTGCATAGATATAAATTTATTAAAAGTTATTGACTCGACTTATTTGATAAATGTATTTACAATCACCACTTAATTGTTCTTTATTAAGATATACACTTAAAGAATTTTTCATCCCTTTTGCTAGATTCCAGAAACATTATTTTGATTTAAAATTTATTGAATTTTTATGTGGTTTTTATCTTTGTATGCAAATAAAGTAACTGACTCACGTTTCGAACATAAAAATTGTGTGTGTAGAGGAGCGTTATCAACAAATTTTGGCCATAAAACCCCTTTTTATTATTTGTGGCATATTAGACGTAAATACTAAGCGAGTTACATTCACTAACACTTGGCGCTTACAGACAAACTACATAAGAATGAATAAACATTTTGGAAAATAAAACAATTCGTAAAATCTACAAAAGCAATAAAATTTGTAAAAAAAAAAAAATATTGTCTATTTTCGATATAAAACCAAACTAGTATAGAGAATGTAAGTGTTTTTATGCTTGTTTGCCAGTCAGAAGGCCATAAAAATTGTACACATAGAATGTGTCTATTTAACTCCTTTGTACGTGTGAGGGGGGCCAAATATCTAATGATACTAATGTCGTTGTTTTGTTAAGTAGCATGTAATAGTGTTATCATGTACTTGTTGTAAATGTGTAATTTTTGCCATAAATCGAAATAAATTCCAATAAAATTTAAGTTTTATGTTTTATGCAAAATTTGTGATTCTTTTTTAAATCAAATAGATTCTTGAATTTTTTTGTTTTTGTTTTTTTTTTTTTTTGTTCTTTTCTTGTAACCAAAAAATCTAACTTTTTATTGCTAAATTTTAAAGCATATTTAAAAAGGGTTGTGATTTTTTATATCTGCCGACGTTAAAGTGGCGTAACAATCCATAAAACAGATAAAAGTTAATTTTCTTAATAGAAGCCAAATGGTTGGTAAAAACGATTTATTTGGAAAACGTTTTAGCCTTATTGTAGGAGATCAAACTATGAATTTTTCACTTGAAGAAACCAAAATTCAAATGTCTTTAAAGTGTCCGCTTTTAACATTCAGATCTTTATTGATTACTAATGAATGTTTATATTTAAATCATTGAACATAAGACAACAATAACTGACGATATTTTCTAAACATACTTCGATCTTGGTTGCTTAAGATAACTGTTTTGGAATATAAAATTTGAGATTAAAAGTTGTTGGGTAAAAGAAGAGGCAAGCGTTTTTTATACAGGCGGGGCTTAAATATTTAATAACTTATTCGTTTATATATTTTTATACCCCTCAACTGTTGTGCCAAGCATAAATAAAGCTTTGTCATTTCATAAGTAATTTCTTTCTTAATTCTCGATCCCATAAAGTGCAGCAAACTCACGATAATATGAACACTTTTTCTTCCGTTGACTATTTTAAAATTTGAAATATGAGTTCAAGAATTTTTATATATGAACAGCTAATTTTTGTATTTTTTCAAAGAATTTTATTAACACAGTGTTAGTTAAATACACGTTTTATCTAAAATTCCATAACAATTTAGAATAATTGAGAAATTATAAATCAAAATGGCGTATAAAATTAAATTTAAAATCTGGGCTAAGCTATGATGTAGTCACGAGTCGTATGTGCACAATGGCGAAGGGTATTATCAGATTCCATAAGGCTGAATATTTATTATTTATTTTTTTTAATTATAAAATATAAAAAATTAAAATTTTTTTACACTAAGGGCCATAATTACAACTTGCCGTTAGTTAAAGGCAGGATTTTGTCGGACCGATAAATGGCTTTGCATTATAAACCTGCCGTTTATAATTAAAATTAAATTAAATTAAATAAAATTAAAAATAAATTAAATTAAATACTATTATTATTATTAATAATAATAGCAATAAAAAATGGAAGTTTAAATAAGGCAAAGCTATTTATCGCTCAAAAAAAATCCGACCTTTACCTAAAGGCAAGTTGTAATAATGGCCCTAAGTATGCAAAATAAAGTCACTTAAATGTACCACGTTTTCAGATTCGCAATAAAAGGCTCCTTTTAGAGCATTTCTTTATAATATATTTTAAAATTTGTGGTTTTAGCGCACGAGTTTCAGCAAAAATGTTGGCCTCGAGTTCAAGCATGATCTTAGGCTTGTTCACATATACTCGCTCCTTCAAATAATACCAAAGGAAATAGTTGGATGCTGACAAATCTGGCGATCGATCCTAAAAGCGCCAATGTGTCTGTATCATGCTCGAACCACATCTGAAGTCTGTTATCAAGAGCAGAAATGTAAAAATATTCTATTATAAACCCATACCGCCATTTACGTATACACCCAACTCTTTTTTTACACGGTAGATACGTTCCTCAAAAATTCGTGTAAAAAAAACCATGTAAAAAAAGAGGCGTTTCCTATAGTAAAATGAGGGATACGTTCCATGTCATCTGAAAACCGTGCAATATGAAATAAAGAACTATATGTATTTCGAAAAACCGTGTAAAAAATGTTGAAATCTACAAAATTTCCGATATGCATATAAATTACATATATATTTAAATGGCATTTTATTGAGCATTAAAACTTAAAAAAAATAGTTCATACAGGTGAAAAACAAAAGAACAATGGAAATCTGTTAATCCAGAATTGAGAACATAAAAATTAAAATAGAAATAGAAAGAAAGAAAAAATATTTACATATTTAGCTACATAATTATTCGTCGCTACTTGATAATAAGCGCAATTGTTTGCGACGAACTGGACTAAAGTCGGTATCATCACTGGAAATATCCATCAAATTATCCAATGGTGACTTTCGTCCGGTAATAGAGTTTTGAACTGTCGGACTACTTTCCGAAAGGTCTTGCGCCGTCGACTTTTTTATTCAAAAATCTTTTATAGAAAGTTGAACTTTGGGTTTTTTAAGTTTTTTATACAACTTTTTATACCCAGCAATACAATTATTAATATCTCGTTCGAATTTCAAGGCACGTTCCATATTAGGATCATTTTTTTAAAAATGATTCACCATATTTTTACCAAATGTTAGACCGTCATTAATTAAACTAGCAGTTAGTTGACATATTTCGGTCTCCTTGTCGTTATCGCTATTATGGTTTTCAGTTTTGCCGTCATCTGTTATTAGTTCAATCAGACAATCATCATCTAGAGGTTTATCTATCACTAATTCGTCGACATCTTCAATTTGACAGTCCAAGATTTTTAATTTTACTTCCAAAGAAATGGCTTGCCTTTTACGAATCTTTGAAATTTTGGACATTTTTTTAACTGTTAGTAAGGGCAAACATTTTATTTTTAAAGCTTAACTAAAAATTTATAGATAAAATACCTTTTTTCACTTATTAAGGTCAGAAATGTTCAAATCTAATTGATAGGATGAACAATTGATAAAATATTGCGAGCTAATTTTATGTAAATATCATGCGAACAAAATGTGTAGGTAAGAGTTATCGAATAAGGGGATTTCCCAGTTACTACTGTATATGTTCATTTCAGCAATGGTGCCAAGTCTGGTAAAAACAAACATAATTACAAGACATTGATTTTGAAACCGTACTAGATTTAAAATTTTTTACAAAAAAATTTTTTTTTTCAACCGTGTAACTTCAAATCCGTATAAAAAGAAACCGTGTGAAAAAAGAGTTGGGTGTACATCACTTTCATCTTCAATAAAGTAAGGACCAATGATATTTTTAGATGTAATGCCGTACGATACTGTAAACCTAACAGATTCCTGAATTTTTAGAATCTTTTAATCTACAGTTCTGCTTGATAGAGCGATTTAAGTGAAAGTGAGCTTTATTACTCACAATCAGATTTTCATTAATGTTGATTTAATTTCTAGCCAACTGCTGAACTTACACGTTACTGATGACATATTCACGTACGAACCATTCCTAGCTGAGCAGAATGCCTTCTTGTAGATGTTTTTGGTGTTTCCTTAACACATTGCTCTATATATTCAATATTTTTCGCAATGCAAAACCAAGAAGGTTTACCGGTCGGAGAAGTCGAAATTTTGACGTTATTAAATAGACGATATGTTTTTAGCATCCATTTAAATAAAAAATAAATTGATTTAAATAATAAAATTCTATTATTTTGGTTTTTTGTTCAATTGTAAATTTGTAAGTTTGTCCATTATTTATTCTACAGTTGTTATTTATATTATTTAAAAAAAATTAAAAAAAAAATTAAAAAATAATATAAAAGAAATTTTTTTAAATTTTCCCTTCCTTTCCTCTAAAATTCGTAATTTTATTTTAAATATTTTAAAAATCTCCGATTATATTTGAAGATTTTTAATTTTTAGTTATTTATTAATGTATACAAAACTCTGCACAAAATCCCTATAGCTGTTTTGTTAACAAAATTTCCCTTCTACCTTAATAATTTCAAGTTAATTAAATCAATTATTTAATAAGCAAATTTTATTTTTTTTTTTAATAATATAAAATGTATAATAAGAATTAATTTGAAATCAATATTAAACTATTAGCTGACAACAAAAACTGTAAAACAAAAATGAAACTAAAAATAAATATTTAGAGAAGGGTTAATGTTAAAAGCAATTGAAATAAATACACATTAATTATGATGGAAATGAAAAAAAAAACAGAAAATAAAGAAAATTATGAAAATTATTATTAATAATAACACATTACATTACAAATAAATGCTTGAAAGTACAAACAGAAAAAAAAATACCAACAAAAAAAACAATTTTAATTAGTAACATTTTACATGGACATGTTTATAAAGTATTACAATATTATGACACAAAAAAAAACACACACACACAAACACAAACATGTTTTCCGTACACGTAGCCACACATGTGCAAATATAGAAAAACATGTTGTCACTTTATTAAATAAATAAATTTACATATTTTTGTAATTTACATAAATTTAAATTAAGCTCAAAAAATAATTACTTTAATAACGCATACACACATGCACATATCACAAAAACAAGGAACTATAAAAGCATACATATAAATGCATAAGCATTTATATTTACATTTAATTTTGTGTGTGTGTTTGAATATGTGTAGTGAAATACACAAAATTTTACAATAACTATACGATTGCAACATTTGCATTTAATGCACTGGCCCCTTAATATATGCAACAAAAACTATTATATTTGTTTTTCCCCCTATTTTTATTTTGTGCTTTACGGTATCAAACACTATTGTTTGTAAATGAAAATTTTCAAGTTTTTTTTTCACTCATTTTAACCCAAAAGTTTGTCAACTCTATATATATTTATATTTATCCCTGTAAAACCTCAAGTTTTAACCACAAACATAAATACACATTTAAGCTTGAATGGCAAAAAGGGAAATGCAGTTATAATTTTAAAACTAGTACCGTTCATTTATTTGTATTAAAACAATATGCTTCGATTATGTGTGTGATATTATTTCAGCCATAACTGTTTTTAATGCTCTAGAGTATTTTTAAAACAGTAAAGATTTAACACAACTCAATATATTCAGCATGTTTTTGGATTTGCAAAGCATCTGTGTGTATGTGTACTATTTATATTGCAGCATTACTATGCAAAATTGTAACATATATTCACTTGTGTATAATGTTTGTGTGTGTGTGTGTATAAAAATATTTTTGGTTTTTACTTTTTGTCCGTGATATAGACACACACACACACACACGCATACTCATTCCTACTCACACTCTCATAAAAATATGTCTGTGAACATAACTTTAAATTAAAATTTTAATGTAAAGTATTAAAATGTATCCGTGTTAACTTAAGCATTGCATTTCTATATCACACACATGCAACACACATACATTTTTACATACAAAGTATGCGATAATATTAGTGCCACACGTTGCCATTTAATATTGCCTGCAAAAATTTTACTGCAGCTAAAGCACTGTATTTCGTTGGATGTAAATTTTTATGCATAAACATTATTGAAATTATTAACTTAATGCAACTCAGTACAAATGCACACTCAACGTTGTTGTCACTCGTTTGAAACAAATAATAAATTAAAAAAATAAAATAATTTTTAATATTTTTTTCTTACGTTGAAAGGGAAGAAAATGTGTGTGAATTGAATAGACAAATAATAATTTAAATTTAAATTTTTTTCCAAATTGTCTGTTTAAAATATCACGAAATATTTTTTTCGCAAAAAAATTTTTAAGGATTTTTTATATATTTTAAGAAAAAATTAATTTTTTAGAAAAAGTAAATATTTTTTTTCAAAAAAATTTTTAAGTATTTTAAAAACTCTATTTTTATTAACTTACATCGTAAAAATCATCTTCTTATAATATTTAAGATTTAAAACGACATACATTGTCCATTTTTTTTTTTTTCAAATAAAAAAAAACTTTTCTTAAAAAAATAACTTTATTTTAGATTTCAAGCATTGACGTGGCTACTAATTTTTTCTGGGGAGATTAAAAAATTTTTTCTTGGGGAAAGCAAAATCTTTAAATGAATTTATTTTATATCTATATGAAATCTAAATAGTTAAATTTTTCAAATTTTTTCATAGCACCTCCCCAGAATGGTCTAGTTACGCCAATGGTTCCAAAGGATTCCTAATATTTTAAGAGAATTTATTTATGCTTTAATAATTATTATTTTTTAGTTTAATGCCAAACGACATACATCGATTTTTCCGCTCAGGCGATTTAGTATAATAACGGATCAAAAACTCCAAATTTGGATAAAAAGTAACACATACTTTCATTGCTAAATAAATTCGGGACCTCTTAGCTAAATATCGAAAGCTATTTACTGACACAATTTAATCACCTAAATGAACTGTTCACAAATTTCAAATTGTTATACCATCAAGTGTTGACACAATGAGCATCACATCAATGTTATTGATAAACTATTTCGCAGCATAGCATTACTCATCCTCTGCTTAAATGCTGAACATAAAAACTAAATGCAAATATATTTGCAATATTTAAAATAAAAATATTTTACGACTTTTTCTGGCTGCACAACAAAACCGAGTCACAACTTGGCCATTAAAAAGCATGTATAGAAAATAGGGTTTCTAAATTGCTACACCTGTTTTTCTGTTAATCAAAAGTTAAATTATTTGGTACCGGAAATTTCCAGAAATTTAAAAAAAACTAGATCGTCGGTCTGACAAGACAGACCCATGATGTTAGCCCGAACAATGCATAGTTACTGTATGAAGGCTATGTCTAGTTTCAATCTCTTCATCGGTAAAATCTAACCGTAGTTTCTTTAGAGACTAAATTTTCCATTTTTTGCAAAACTTCATTATTCCTCTCTGTCGAAGTTTCTTGATCACTGTCATTCTTTTTCCATTTAAATCTATTAAATATTCGCACAAGGATGTCGACCAGCGAAGAGCTCCATATATGTGGGTTAGCATACATTGAGCCTGGAGTTCAACAGGTATCAAGAGTTTGCATACAACATTCGTTAACAAGGTCTCTCTTGGCCAGGCCCAGCACAAGCATGTAGTCCCATGTTGGATAGATTTTATATGAGGTTGCGATGTCGTAAAGACCACTCACAGGACCAATTACAGCACCACTAGGTAGTCCATAAGCCGCCCCTACACATAGGGAAAAAATATACGCTGACAGAAAGGGCTATGTAATTCTTTGCTGTACATCATTGCATGTAAGCCCCTTAATAACTACATTACGGGGGGAAGATTGTGCTGTAACACAGCGCTAAAAAAAATTTCTAACTCTTCTAGCTTTCATTTAATTTTTTTTTTCTTTTTTTGTAAAACAAAGAAAGAAATTAATTAAATGTTTTTTAAATTCCGTATTATTATTTTTTTATTTTAGTTGAAACCCTAATAGAAAACTATAAAATACTGTCAACTGTGTTTTTGAAATAAAAAAGTAAAAAATAAACCCAGCAAAAGGAAATAAAAACTAACACCAATAAATTGCATTTGGAAATCAAAATTATTCATCACTAACACAGATGTGTAGTTTTGCGAACTCATAAATTTTAATATTTTTATATGTTCTCTAGCACGCTTTGCTCTCTTTTACACACTTTTGTAACAGTGGTGTGTGTAAAAAATGTGTGAAAATGATTTTTAACAAAATTTGTTATGGGGGGAAAGGAAGAAAGTTTATTTGAAATATTTTGTTTTTTTCGATATTAAATAGTAAATATTTATGATTTTAATAAAATATTAAAAAAGGATTTAAAAACGCATAAAAATGAATTTATATCATAATAAAAAATATCTAGCAAAAATGTATGTTTAAAAGAACTTAAATTTTATAATAACTAAAATCACAAAAAAAAAAATTATATTGAATATTTGCTAAGAACAAATAAAACGTATGAGAAAATATTTAATTAATTAACAAATACTGGTTAATTGAAATTATGCAGCTTAAAACACACATAAAGATAAAACATACAAAAGCAAAAATGTGTCATAATGTATACCTACACATACACACATACTTATGTATTGTAAGTATGCAGTATTTGTATCAATACGGAAAAACTAATACAGTCTCAATTTAATTTTATGAATTTTTCTGATTAAGGTTTTAGTTTCGGTAGCCATTCACACTGTTATTAAATTGCATTTGCACACAGAGAAAAAGCAAATATAAGTGAATAAATAAAAATTGTACGGCAACAAAATACAATTAATGAAATACCAATGATTTCGGTATCATTGTCAGCTGTCACATACTGTTTTTGTCTTTTGTTTTAGCCATAAAGTAGTATGTTTTATGGCTATACTTTCATACAAACATACATGCATACTTATGTAGCTAAACTAAATGTCAACATATTAGGGGTGCTTTAAGGAAACCCAAAAAAAAATTTGCAATTGATACAAAATTCTTCTGTGTTTTAGTTAAGAAATCCCACATAAATTTTATTACTCAAAGTGAAACAATAAAAAGAAGGAATCAACAGAATTATCATATTTGCAAAAATTGTGTGTCAATATTGACAACTTTATCGATGAGATGTCATTGCAGTGAGAAGGTGGTATGAAGGGTCTTGGGGTGAGAAACATTATTACCTAAAATTATCATCCGATTCGATAAGTTTTTGGCTTAAGTGGGGAAGTAAGGCACATGCACAGGGTGGTCCAACTAAAACGCACAATGTTAATTGTAAATAAAACAAAAAGTTTTCAACGAATATTTTTAGAAGGATCTATGACAAT
Organism: Phyto melanocephala; assembly: GCA_941918925.1. Classification (NCBI taxonomy): domain Eukaryota; kingdom Metazoa; phylum Arthropoda; class Insecta; order Diptera; family Rhinophoridae; genus Phyto; species Phyto melanocephala. The sequence goes on along the minus strand of OW799235.1, from coordinate 1,748,292 downwards.
TATGTGTGAAACAAAAAAATCTGTCAAATGCTCGCCACAGCTTCGGTGGCATACTACTATTCGATTATGCATATTTTAAATGACACTGAGTCATAATTGCGGTTCAATCACATCCTTAAATTATTCTTGGCTTATTATCATACACGTTTTCTTTGAAATATCCCAAAGAAAAAAGTCCAACGGTTTTAAATCACATAATCGTGGCAGCCAATTTATACCGCCATGACGTGAGATAATACGCCCATTTGATTTATATGTGTAAAAAGGTTATTGTTTCGTTGGCTGTGTAGCATCCTGCTGGATCCGTCCAGGTCAATATTTTCAATTTCTGACTATAAAAAGTCGGTTACTCTCTTGCGATAGCAAACACAATTCACGTAAACTGCTTGGCCTACCTTATTTTCGAAAAAGTACGGTCCGATAATGCCGCCAGGCCATAAACCCCACCAAACAGTTTTTTTTTTTTTTTGGGTGCATCAGCTTTTCAACAATCACTCGTGGATTCTCATTTGCCCAAATGCGGTAATTCTACTTGTAAACGAATCCACTGAGGTGAATGTGTGCCTCGTCGCTGAATATGATTTTCTTTGTAACGTCAGCATTCAATTCTGACTATTCAACCAACCATTCGACGTATTTATGACACTTGAAATGGTCAGTAGTCTTCAGCTCTTTATTTAATTCAACCTTGTGAACATGTTAATTCAAATTCTTGTTGAAATTCGCATCAGCAATGTTCATGAGATGTTCAATTGTTAGGCACGACAACGAGTCGAAGTTGACGACTGTTCTGCCACACCATCGCGAACAACAGCAATTTTTTCGCAGAACGAACTGGAAGAGTATGCACAGATGTTTTCGCATTTTCTACAAACCATTTTTGCTGAAATTTTCAAAATTTTTACAATTTATCCGATTGTGGAAACATTTGGTCGATAATGTGGACCAAAAAAATCACGAAGTGCACGCAATTTTTTTTTTATTCAAACGCCAATTTTCGTAAAAGGCTTCAACAATCTTAACGCGCTGCTCAGTTGTGTACCTCTCCGAGGCTGAATTTGCTAAACACTGAATTGGTAAATTAAGTTGGACATAAAACTTGACATTAGGGATGACTCCCACTTAACTTTGTGGATTATGGTTGGACTACACTTTATAATGTATTTAATTCATACAAAGAGAACCACGCCTGCTCTTTTTAAAAATATTGATAAATAAATTTTCATAATTTTTTAACTCCCTTTTTAGAATAGATCTCTTGCAGAAAATCGTGGTAATACTAAAAACTTTAATAAAAAATTGTCTCCATCTTGCTTGATGTTTAATCTGTGATGTCCCAATTTATAAAAATATTTCCACTCAAAAAAGGACATGTACTTCTCTATGGTGATTTACATTTAATTTAAATTTTGAAAAATTTTTGGGACACCCCACATTTTCAATACTCTTATTTATGTATTTTATATGTCATTCAAATTTTATTGTCTTTGCAGTAGTTTAGTAATGCACTTTTATGATTTGATTGTCAGACATAAACACATGTACAAATAAGCATGCATAAAAATGATTATAAGTTTTATTGTGTATTTGTTCCATCATGCTTTCTAATATTTACTTAAGATTTTTCATTAAGATTTTTTTCCTGCCATACATGTTTTGTACTTAAATACCAACATTTACTTTACAGGAGTGTAGAAACAAAGAAAATATTTTACATCCTTGAGGTTGTTAAATTAATGCACACACATTCATATATGAAACATACATTTACTGCAAAGATGTGTCAAATTTTATAATATAACAATAACAAAAAAATGTAAATACAAAATTTATAACTTTATTTATTGTTAAAAAAATATTTATATGTAAAGAGAATATTTACTTATTCGTATTCTAAGACTTTGAACGTGTTTAAAAATTAATTTAAACTATTTCAATAGATGAGAATCCCTGTTCCATTTGGGAGAGAACAAAAAAACTTTTGTTATTGTAACTATTTCATACATAACTTTTAACTCAGATCATACTTTGAATTTCCGTTTCCGTTCTGGTAATAAACTTTATCTAAATATTTGCATGTTATGGCAACATTGTTGTTGTTTCTATTTGATGTTGTTACTTTGAAATTGTAACTTTTTAATATTTAGCAAAAAGAAAGTTGTTGCATGTAGTGTGTATGGTTTTTGCGGTGAGTACGAGTATGTGTTATTGTTAAATACATTGTTTCTTTACAATTCTGCATGATGTTTGGGAAAGTTTAAAAACATTTAGATTAAAAATAATAAGATTTGAGAAAATTATCGTTAATATAAAGCAACCAAAACAATATTCATAGTTCCATTATAGAAAATAATTTAAATTTAGCTGTTTAAATGCAGGCAGAAATTAGTTTTTTTAATAAAACGATTTTAATTAAAAATGATTATAAATCACATACTGGTTTATATAAGAACGCTACTCAATAAACCTTTGCCCACAAAATGTTTTCACAGCAGTATTGGTGAGAGAATTTTTAAGTACAGTGCTACAAAAAAGTAAGCGCACAGATTTTTATTAAAATTTAGTCACAAAAAAATTCATTTGGTTTTTAAAAATGTATACTAATGCAGTTCACACTAAAGTTGAAATAAAAAACAAGTAAGAGCGCTATATTCGGCAGTGCCGAATCTTATATACCCTTCACAACGTGTAGTCATGCAATAACAGTAGTTTGTATCACCATTCATCTCATATACGTACATGCATATACAAAAACAAAATTATAAATTTACGTAAGTATGTATGTATGTATGTATGTTAAAAAAAAAAAAATAAAAAAAAAATAAAAAAAAATTTAAAAAACAAAAAAAAATTTTTTTTTAAAAATAATACACATACACACTAAAATATAAATAATATATAAAAAAATTAGAAAAAAAAATATTAAAAAAAATTAAAAAAAAAATTTTTTGGCTCAGCTGGGATTTGATGCCATGCTTACTCTAAGCAGTATACATGTTTGTATGTATGTATGTTGTTGCTGTAATGTTGTTTTTGTGAAAAAAAAAATCGAGGTGGTCGTGGTTTTTTGCTCATATCTCAGTTGTTTATGTACTGATGTTTCTGATTTTCAATACCGTTGTACTCCCGAATATTTCTGATATTTTAATACCACATCCGGGTCCAGGCGATATCGGGGGGCTTCAAAAAGTTGATTTCAACATACACACGGACAGACGGACAGACTGACAGAGCTTAATCGACTCCCCTATTCATAAGCTTTCAGAAAATATATACTTTATGGGGTCGGAAATAAAAATTGTTGAAATTTCACACGGAAGGACAAACCTATATATACCCTTTTTCACTGTGTGAAGGGTATAATAAGCATAAATATTTCCATTAAAATTAAATACAAAAAATTATTTTGAGTGTAAAAAATTAATAGAAATACAGTCAACACTGAATTTATTATTTTTTTACTTGGTGAAAACAATTTGCTCTTTTAAATTTGTCCTTTTAAAAATAAAATATTTTTCTAATTCCATCATAATTTTTTTAATTAATTTTTAAAATTTTTCATCACAGCCGATAAGCATGTGCACTCGACGCTGTCTCATCGACCACTAAATAAAAGACCATGAAAATTAAAGAGGTGGGGCTTACAAACAATTGTTTGTTGAAATGGGAACCTATGATTTATACCAGTATTCATCACAAAGAGAAACATGTGCGTAGTAGTGAATGTATTTTTCATATATATTTTTACATACAATAATTCAAGTACAAATAAATTTAATATCTATATATCGGGTGATTGATTGTGATGTTAGATTTTTAATAGGCTTTTTTCACTGATCACGCATGAGTCCTCAAACTGCTTTGTCACAATTGTTCAGTATTGTTCACAGCGTTCTGTGAAAACTGTGCTCAATCCTTATACTAAATACTTAATAACAAAAATACAAATTAAATTAAAGTTCTATATTTTCTAGCAAAATTACTTTTTGTGTAAATTTTAAAACAACCTTTATAATTTCCTAAGAGATGTAACTAACATGCACACAAGAAATTCATACATCACTTAAATTGGCGACCATTTGTGATTCGATTTTGTCATAAAGTAAAGTAATACCATCTCTAAGAAAGGGGGGGCCATAAAAATATTTTAATAGTTTACAAATTCATTTGATGTAATAGAAAATGCTTGTATGTAAATTTAAGCTTCTAAGGTAATTAGTTTTTCCAGACTAAGAAAACCCTTCATATTGCAAAGCCAACTCATAAAAACTGACTATAAAACGATTGGTTTTAATACTCAACAGTTACATATTACTACTGCATGCAGCTGCTGAAGATTTTTATGGTGAATTGTAAGTCATTAAAAATATTCACTAAATACAGATACACACATACATAAATACATAGATTTATGTTTGTCAGAGAATTATGGCGTCTAAATAAATATTTTCAAATCGTTCAAGTGCAATTTGTGTATTGTTGAGATTTACAATAAACTTGAGCTGCAAATTGTAGGAAAAAAACGCGTGAAAAGACTATAAAAACATATAAACTGACATGTTGGCTGTTAAAGTTTTAAATTCAAATAATTTTAAATAAATGTTGTAAAATTTTATTTTGTTCAAATTGGCAAACGTTCGAAGATAGATAAACAAATGCATACACGAAAAAAGCTTTTTAAATAATTACTTTTGCCATAATAAAACTTTATAAAAGAAATAAAAAATTTTAAAAATTGTATAGCATACTTTTGGTTGTTATTGATTGATTTGTTCTCTTTAAAAGCTATTAACCATTAGGTGGCAAAAAGGGTGAGCTATGAAAATAAAAATTCACAAATTTTTCGATTGTGTTTCGAAATCAATTAAAATTGTCGTAAAAATTTCTTTGGCACATGTTCAAATGTGAGGTTATTATTTTGATTGATTTTATTTTACTTTTCTTTATGCCACTTTAATGGCAATTGTAATAAATTGAAAGAAGCTTTGTTGAGTATAATGAAAATAATCAGAAATAATACAGAATATTGGAAAGTGCACAATAAAAATGTCATAAAATTCTTACTATAAAAACATATGTGAGCATAACTGCGCTCACACACACACACTCGTACAAAATATTTAAGGAGTAATGTTTAAAGAAACTTTATAAATCTTTTCTTTGAGCAAATAATCATACAGTGAGTGTAATTATATTAAGGGCAAAAGATTTTTGTCATTATAAGCTATTCTGGAAAAGCAAAAGTACTTTTCTATTAAGTTTACTTTTAATACAAATAATGTTTGTATACACTTTTTTTCAAATACCAAAAGTTTTTGTATAACACGTTTAATTAAATTTTTATGTTTATAAAAAAGCACAGGTGGATGCTATTTTTATTTAAAAAAATAGAGCTCTCTAGTAAAAAAAAATCTTAATTTTCGGACATTCAATAAAACCTTAATTGAGTATACTAAAAGGGTTTCCATTAAGCGTTAATATGTTAAATAACGCATCGTTAAAAAACATTGTTCAGATAGACTATCTGCATCTCGAATAGATGTAGACTTGTTGGTTGAAACTGAATGGCGTCATCAACTTCAAACAAAATTACTTTAGAAGAATGGCTGAATACTATTATCACATTGTTTGATTATCTCTAGTTCCTATTTTTCGTAGAGCCAAACAATAAAACCACATTGGAGCATGTCAACATTGCTGAGAGAGTGCCTTAAAGTATTTTAAAACGAGAGCTTAAGAAAAAATGCTCCCTAAATAAAATTATTCCATTTTGCAAATTAATTCCGAGACGATATTATAGTCTTCACATGGGAGTGTAAAAGGGGGGATAAAAGTTCGTCATTCCATTTGTAATTTCTACAGTATTCATTTGCGACCCCATAAAGTATAAATATTCTGAATCGTTATATATAGGGAAGTCGATATAAATAAGTCCATCTGTCCATCCGTGTGGGCGTTGAAATCAATTGTTTGAAGCCCCCATATATCCAACGGACTTGCTTTTAGTATCATTTTATGAGAAATATTTTCGAAAAGTTTGGTATTAAAAATTAACAATATCGATCGATTAGTGCCTGGGATATGAGAAAAAAATTAATACTCTAAACGTTTAAGGTCGTCTCTGAAGAGCCGAAACTTTTTAGAAAAATTTTGAACAATTTTTTGTCATTGGGATTCATAAAAAATAGAAGATTTGTCAGACAAATAAATAGCATTATCGCCATAGACTATCAATTTTAACTTGTCAGTAGTGTTCTGGTCTGCTAGTTTAGGGGTTGCGGATTCGATTCCCGCCAGAGACTCTGGACTGGTCTCCTTCTCTTTCTCTTCAATTCTAACTATTTCTATTCTTATTCTATTCTTCTCTCTATTAAGGACGTCAAAATGTACCGTAATGGTCTCCGGGTGAGGGTAACTTTGCACCAGCCTTACCTTCCTACCTACCTACCTACCTATAGGTATGTTATTTACATAAAAAAAATTAAAAATTTATGAAAAAAATTTTATCAATCTGAACAGTTTATTAATATTTAATTCATCAATAAAAAACTACAACAATATTTTCTATTACAAATATGCAATTACGTAGTTGCCCAGAAAGGCGAAAAGTTGTGGCTGTAATAGAAATTTGCTTAGTGTTTGTGACACACACACAACCATATATGCCTTAAGCCTTTGTTAAATATTCCTGGACATTAAATAGCTTAATAGCAAACAAACCCCTACACATGTATTTATAGGCATGTGGTGTTTGTATTAGTAGCAGTAACTATATCTGTATGTGTACAAATACATTCTGCCGTTTAATTATTGTCCTCTTTGCATTCATATTTTGAAGTATTACTTTTTACTTTGATTTAAGACCCTCTTATGGCCATATTAAGCTGCTTGAATTGCTAAAAGTCACATTATTTGTTGTGGTTTATTTAAACTGTATTATAGTGTAAGTAGATGTTTATACAATTGTTTTAAGCATTTCTTTTAAGATTTAGTTAAAGAGACTTTTTACATAAAACCACATCATACACAATAAAAATATTGCATTAGGGCCCCTTAAGCTCTTAGAGAAATCTTTAAGGGGATTCTGTTTGCACACATAAAGGTTGTAATAAAAAAGTTTTATTTTAATATAAATAATATTCGTTAGTTTGCTTAAACTGTATACGGCACATAAAAGTAATTGAAACCCTTTTTACAAAATGTAGTTTTATATTACACAATAATTTCTTAATGCACCAAATTACTTTAAAAACGTTAATACTAATTAAGTATAGTGCATATACACTCACACGCAACTCTTTCTTAGAGAGAAAAAGTTTTCCCTCATAAAACTTGTGTAAAACTTAAGAAAAGCTTTTTAAAAATGTATTCAATTTACTTGATATTTTTTTAATAATATTCATTTTAGCTCTCAAACACACATACTGAAAGCAACAAGCCAATCTGGCTGTTATTTACACACACACACTCAAACACAGTGTTAAATATGTTCACAGGAAACGGAAGTTCATTACATACATTAAACTTGTATTATGTGTGTTTAAGGAATAAGTTAAAGTATATTTCTTGCTGAATTTTTTCGTTAATAAATTACCTTCAATTTTGTATATTCTTAAGAATATTGTAAGAACTTTTCTTTGCGATAGAGTGAGGACAAAAATACAATTTTAATTGAACTTGTTAAGTTCTATAAAGTCTGGAAAATGTCAGAATATACTATAGAAATTATGGTAGTTTTAGTTTTATAATAAATTTGTAACATAACTGAATTCTTAGTTCAAAAATTAACATGAGAATATTTTTAAGGAATTTCATATAAAAAATTAAAATATAAATAAAAAACATTGCAAAACATTCTACCTGTTCGGATATTAAATACAAATTCTTTCTTTAATTCATTGCCTGCGTTTTTATACGATATTTTTTTCAAATTAATATTTTTATGTTAAATCAGCAAGAAGCAAATTTTTAATGAAAATTTTAACGGAAAAAAAATCATCTTTTGTTGCATGCAACAATATAATACGAAGAGTAAGGACTGATAATAAGCCAGAAATTCCATACTGATTTTTATTATTAAATAAAGGTGTGTGTGTGTGTGTTTGTGTGCGAGTGTAAATATGAGAGAGTGTAGTTAAAAGTAAAGATATCATGTTTTATTATTAAATATTATACAAAGGCAATCCAACAAGCCAAGTCAACATAATACAAACCAACAACTAAACGAATGAACCAAACATTCAACCAACCAACCAACCAACCATTCATTCAATCAGTCAGCCAGTCAATCTTATAACAGTTTTATTCATTTATTTATTTTATCGTGAAATTCAATATCTTTGGTTATGTAATTTACGACCATAAAAATTGTTTAAATAAAAAATAAATGCATCTGTCAAAAAAGAAGGAAAATAAAAAAAATATAAATATGTAAAATAAGGAAGCAATAATTTGCACAAGGATTCGTTTTATTATTGTTGTATGTCTTGCTATGTGTGAATCAGAGTATAATTTAATGTGTCTATTGAAATGTGTAACGCATTGTTAACATATTTTTAATGTGTTTTTTTTTCTGTTTTTATTTTTCGTATCATTTTTCTCTAATTTTAAAAGAAAATATAATTTTTATGAACAATTTTCTTAAACCATAGACTTATAAAGTGGGTGTGGTGGAAGAGTAAAAGAAATGGGAAGAGAGAGAGAGAGAGGGTGCTCCAGCAAACAGGTCTTCTTGTTTAAGTATTCTTATCATATATCCTTATGTAGACAAGACGGCGTCTTTATTTTGTTTATATAATACTTATTTATCTATGTATATCACTTGCGTTGTGTTGTTGTTTTTTTTTTCCTTCGTTTTTTTTTTTTGCTTTTGGTGTTGTTGCCATGTTTTTATTTATTTTATTGTATTTACTATTAAAAACGGAAAAAGGAAACTCGTAATTTTTAGTATGTAACAATAGATTTTGTGCATAAAATTTAGTTAAATAAAAAAAAGATATAAATAAATGATAAATAAACCCGTTAAAAATAAATTTTAACAAAAAGATTTCTAAAACAGTAATACTTGATAAATCTGGATACATAAAACATCTTAAACCCATTATATTTCCGGCCAAAAAATTTATAAAAATTGTTTTAAAATCATTCTAAATTTTTTCAATAAATAAATACCAAAAATAACACTGCAAATAAATTCAACTAAAATTTTACTCTTGAGTCCCTGATAGGAATTAAAACTGTACACTCATATTGGGTGATTTTTTAAGAGCTGTAGGTAAGTTTAAAAAAACACATAAAATTCAGAAAAATTCATAAAATCTTTATTTGAATCTATAGTACGGTCCATATAATTTAATGTTCGAAGATTATTTCATGCAAATGTTGACCGTGACTTCGCCTCAAATGGTCCATCCAACTTTTCGGCCGGTTTTTTATGAATAAATGCTTCAATGTTGTCTTCCAATGCGTCAATTGAAGCGGGCATGTGCGTATAGACATGAGCTTTAACATAGCCCCACAAAAAATAGTCTAAAGGCGTTAAATCGCACGATCTAGGCAGCCAATTGACCGGTCCCGAACGTGAAATAAAATGTTAACCGAACTCGCCTCTCAATAAGTCCATTGTTAAGCGTGCTGTGTGGCATGTGGCACCATCTTGTTGAAACCACATGTCATGCAAGTCAAGCTCTTGCATTTAGGGCAAAAAAAAGTAGGATATCATTTCACGGTAGCGCTCACCATTCACAGTTACGTTACGATTCGCATCATCTTTGAAGAAGTACGGTCCAATGATGCCACCAGCCCACAAACCGCACCAAACTGTGACTTTTTCTGGATGCATTGGTAGCTCTTGCAATGCTTCTGGCTGATCTTCCCTCCGAAATGGACAATTCTGCTTATTAACGTACCCATTGAGATAAAAATGAGCTTCGTCGCTGAACACAATTTTTCGATAAGAGGCGCGCGATGAACTTTCTTAACGATGCACGCATTTTGATAATAAAATTCAATAATTTGCAAGCGTTGTTCGTTTGTAAGACGATTCATGGTTAAATTATAGACCAAACTGAAGATGTTTGACAGTGAAACAAAACACGAAACGTGCGTCAGCTGTTTAAACCAGTGTTGCCAAAAAGATAATAGCTAAAAAATCACTGTTTAAAATAAGGCTTTTAAATTTTTCTCCGTAATTTTAAAACAAATTAAAGACACACTTTCTCAAATATTGCATTAGCTTTGGGGTATCGTAGAATATTTCTTTCTTACAGCCACACATGCATTTATACTTTTAAACTTTTTCTTACATTCTTTTATACCAATTTCAAAGCCATTTTCTGTAATTTTTTGTAATATGTTCTTTAATCAGCTATACTGCTTTAATATTTTTTTGCTGCGACTAATTTATAGGGTCAAAATTATTTTCCTGTTAACAAAAAAACTGTGCAACTAATTTTAGAGTTACAAAAACAAGCTGTGGGTTGACATTTAATTGTAACTTATTTAAACCTTTTGTGTTTTCTTAAATTACTCTTGTTCTTGTTTTTAGAAATTTTTTTTGCAATTACACCTTCTTTATAACAAAATACAGACCATTTCGTTTTTTCCACAGACAACAGCTACAATTTGCAATTTAATTTAATTTAATTAATTTAAGGGTAAGAGCAAAAAAAAACAAAACAAATCAGTACTTCCCAAAAATAAATAGAAATAAAATAGTAAATAGAAAATAAAAAATTAAAATTTATTCACAAATTTTTGACATAAAAAATCAAAATTATAAATTCTCTCAAAAAAAAAAGGAATAATAAAAATAAAATTTTCTTTTATACCAAAGAATTGTTTTAGGCCCCAAAAATAACTGCGAAACTATAATTAAAGGTTCAGTTCAGCCTGAATTTCAGGTTGCTATATGTAACTGGTAAAAAAATTAAATTCATTTTGCAAAAATCACTTTACCAAACAATTGTCAGAACAATAATTTTTAATTTGTGTTTCAGTTAATGGAAAAACTCTCCGCTAAATATAATAGCATCACTGTATTAAACAACAGATGTCAAAAATATCGTTTAAATTGCATGAACAATTTTTAAATACTTCTTGTGGAGAAGTAAAATTTATGCAGAACTCCATACTGGTCCTAAACAGTTGCTCTTTATTGAACTCTTTATTTTTGGATTAATTTTTATTTACAGTTCTTTGGTTATAGGGTAATTCCAGTTGGTTCAGTTTTAAAGATATTTTTTTAAGACAAGTACAAGTCAATACAAAACGGTTGACAACAAGTGTATAACACCCGCTGCAAATAAAAGACGACAATTAAGAACAAATGTAGCCAAAATTACGAAAGGCCACAAAAGCGACAATGTCGCCCATTTTGTTGTGACACTGAAGGCAGTGTCATCATAGTGGTTTAAGAAGATTTCTTCATTTCTAAAGACATTAGAAACGACAAATGCCGTCAGTGACAAATTATTAACTACATCGGCAAACACAATATCGTCTACGACGACTTGATCAAGTAGGATGCAATTATAACCAACACTAACTCAAATTGACTTTTCTGTTGTCATAATTAAATTTCGTGAGTAAATACACAGTCGAAAAAATACAGCTCATAATGAAATCACAACGTAGTGACAGTAACGTCAAATACTATTAAATTATAATATAATTTTCTTTTGTTCTTTTCTGCGTCAAAATAACACAATATGGCAACATCGTTAAAAGAATGAGTGTCTTCAAATAAAATTATAAGAAATAACGCCCTGAAAATTTACTCCAACTCCGTTTTACAATTAAGGCTGACTTCTAGAACACTTCAATACAAAGTGTGAGTAAGTGACACTGAATAAGGAATTTTGCAGACAAGACAGAATACAGCCCTACGAGTAGCAACTAGTTGCCACGCTAAAATATCACAGGGTAACCTCTACCATGTATGTGAAAGGCTGTCGGTCCGACGACACTGTTAGCTCCTCACGAGACAATTTCTCATTAAGAGGAAAGATCACCTAAACCATGATCCACGATCTGAATGCCGAAAACAATCCGCTGAGACATAAGAAAAGAGATACAATGAAAGCTCGGTATTCGCGACTAATAAAAAACCAGACCTGTCGTGAAAATCGAATTTTCGCGATAACAGAACCCAAAATTTTATTGAATAATTTTGTGCAATTTTTAAAATTAGAATTATTTGTATTGACAAACGTTCATAAGTATTTACATTTTAAATATTTTTAAAAAAATTTGAGATTTTTAGTTGCTTCTTTGGCAAATTATTTTTTAAAATAACTTCATTTCCTCTTTCTGTTGTACGAACGAACTTTTTTAATGAATTTTCTTGCTTTATAATGCGGTAAACCGAAGACTTATGTAACTTGTAGTTCACGCAAATTGAATTTATGAAATCCCCACATTTAAACTTTTTTAAAATCTCTAATTTTTGAGAAATCGTTAGCTTTAAAATATGTTGAACTTTTCCCATTTTAATATATATGTATGTTAACACAACGAATGACCAGAATAAACTGACAAAATATAAGACTAAAATTATTGTAAAAGGATACCATACCAAAAAACGGGGATTTTCTTTCTTTACAGATATGGTAACGACATTTAATAAAACAAATGAAAGTGGCGACAATAGAACCTCATTTTTTGTAAACTGTCGCGATTATAGAACCTACAATGTTAAAAATTAAGCCGTCGCGATAACCGGTCCGTCGCGATAATGGGTAGTTGCGAATACCGAGCTTGCACTGTACTTATAGACGACGAGGACAAAGGGTTAATGAAATAGTGCCATATACGAGAAGTATCGTGCCTAGTGACGGAACACCACCAGTGAATGTGAGGAATGTGAATTGCCAACGGAAAAGTGGACCATTCTCTTCCAACTCCGTTTCAATCTTAACTTTTAACTTTTTGTTTTAAATTCAGACAGATTGCCGACAAATGCCCAAAACAAATACATTCAACCCATATAATATCGCCACCTATGTACATGTTCATCAAATCCCACTGCCCTGTCTCTCTGCACACATCCAAGAGAGGTAGCTCGCTTTCTTAAATTGGATGTCCCTTCTTTAATTTGTCTTAATATTATTCTTTTCTTTCAAATTATTTCTCTTCTATCTTGTATCTATTAAGATTTTGTTCAAATGCAAAGATGTAAAACATTTCTTTCATTAATTTTGAAACCGTTACCTTATTGCTTCTTTTGGAGAACTTCTAACATCTGTCCTCGTCAATATTTTCGTCATCTTTCAAATATATTTAAAAGAATTTAAAACAGATTGTGAAACACTGTTGTAAAGCTAAAGTCTCTCAATGACTTTCTAGAAGAAATTTCTCTAATGCTTGCTAGATGTTTATTTCCTTTTCTCTTGGTATGTATTTAATAAAATTAAATTAAACATCAAAAAGAGTTTTATAGTACGATTTCATTTAGAAACTAGAAAAAAAGGAGTAGAGTATCCTTTTTTTAAGCAACATTTTTTATGGCATTTTAATGTTTATAAACAATAAAGTATGCAGCCATTTAATGTTATTCTTGTATAATATTTTATTGTTACTTTTTATAACAAAATAAACAATCATCAAAATTACACCCTTGGTCACCTTAAACAACACACAGCTACAACAACAGCAACAACAAAAACAGATGGGATTGCCAACATCCATCCTTTTGGTTTATTTCCTATTTAGATGAATCTGTGTTTGTATTTAGATGCACAGAAATAAATTTCAAAAACAGACAGTAGTAGTAAATATTATTGTTGTTGTTGTTATTGTTGTGCTTTTTTCTATTATTTTTATCACTTTGAAAAACAAATAAAACTGTTTTACTTTGACTTTGAAAGTTGATTCCTTTTTAATTTTTTTTATTTGACGAATTGTGTTGAATAATTAAAACATTTTGCCAGAAGGCTCATCACTCACAACTCAAAACATTATTCCTGTGCTGGCAAACAGTTAAAAAGGGGTTAATCATAAACAGTAATGCTTTAACGGTAATTAAAAATGCTTAAACTAAATAGAGTTGTTGCACTTCTGTTGCCCTTTCTTTTCAAATTATAAAAATATGAAATTTATGGAATTATGAAAATGTTTCAATATTTTGATGGGCTTGTTTTAGGAAAATTAAATTGAAGGGGTTAGGTCTTTTTTTATTATTGTTATTATTTATATTATTTGTTGTTGTTATTATTGTTGTTTTTAGAATATGAAAATTATGACTATAAAATTATTTTTACTATTACTTCAAGTGTAAATTTTTCATAAATTTTTTTACGACTTTCTTATGACCAGAATTTTAATCTGGATACAAATGCCCAATGGGATTTAATTACATCGAATAGTCACTGTTATTTTACCCAAAAATTTGAATTTTTATATATTATTTTTTATTAAGTTTTCTTGCTAAATATGCAAATTTGTAAAAGCAATTAGAAATGCACTAATTTTATTTACTACTGCAGACACACCTCGTTTTTATTGCTGGCACCAGGAGACAGCGCAAAAAATCGGGTCATCAAAAACTTTTGTTTTTTTACGATTTTCTAAAGAATTAAGTTCTAAAAAAAAGAAATATTATTTTTACGATACACTTATCGCATTTGTTAAGTATAAAAACATAAATTAACATTTTTATTTAATTGCTGCAAATATAAGAACAAATAAAAAAATTTTTTTTTGTTGAAATCATGGAAACTAGCACCCCTATAAAAATATTTTGAACTGAAACATTATTTTTGGAAACATTCATATTTACAAATTTAAACCTAAAGTATTGCTGAGAACCATGTCAAAATCGACATTTGACTGCAACAATAAGTTTGGTTTGGCAACACTTTTTTAAAGTCTGGCTTATTTTTCAAAAAATTTACTGTTCGCTGAACCGATACCAAACAGCTTAGAAATTTTTAATCCTACATTTTAGACCTGCAAGTGTTCTTCACACACAGAGAAATTCTTCATACATTTATTAACATAAGAGCCAATATATTTAAACTAAATGAAGTCTTTCTCGATCTTTCATTGAAAACCCATTATGACAGTTTAAGGGGAGGTTTAAAGTTTTTGTTCATTTAAAGAGTAAATCTTATCATTTCGTATTAATTACTATGGCAGTTTAAAAGTGTTTGAAATGTCAATATGGCTGAGTACCTTTTTTGCAAAACAATAGCATAATAACTGTCATCCAAAATTTACCTCTCCGCAAATTTCGAGTGAAAAACAATTATTTTAATGGAAACACAAATTTAGTCTATTCTAATATTATGCTCTTCGGCCAGTGGAATGGTTGTATAATGAATAATAAAGAAAGAAATTCTTAAGATTATAAGCAAAATAAGAAATATTAAAATTTTGATGAATTTTCTTTTTTTCTTCTTATCAAAGAAATATTACGGAGGGTATAGAAATAAGGGTATTCACAGTTAATAAGAAAAACATTTTTTTTTTTGTAAACTCTCTGCTTTTTTAAAATTCGCAATTAGTATTTTATTGATTGAAAATTTTACTACAATTTTTTATTGTCTACAATCGATAGTAAAACTGTCTTTGATGCGAAAACCAAAGCAAAAATTAATATCTTAAAGGCAAAAACTACAACATACGTTTCAATGACTTATACATAACGTCTGTGTTTTAAGTGTTTTAGTAATGACTTGCTTTATAATATGATACATAAGCACTTATTTTTCAGACATTTGTTTAGCTACACACACAATATAATTTTTTATTGCGAAATTTGTGAGAAGTTTAAATATATAAAATTTTTATAATTCTCATTCAGTTTATCACACTAAGAGTATAAGTACTAGTGCTTTTGACAAAGCATCTCATTAGCAAAGTGATGAATTATAGATTTTCACTGATTTTAAACTAACGTATCGCAGTATAATCAAACAGAATTTTCGTGCCTCAAAGAACCGAACGACTTCTTTAAGTCCATAATATTAATGGGTTATTTAGTTTATTAAAATCATGTACCTTTTTAAGTCTCTATTAAAGGGCGAACGTAATATTATTTGTAGCCGAGGGTGGTAAGTACTAATTTGAGTCCGAGCGTGGTAAGTACTTACCTATAATGGCATCGCCGTGTTAAAATAATGGGTTAAGATGCCAAATGGTGAATAGTAAAGAACTGTTTTTTAGTACAATCAACTCATTGCTTTGTAACATGGAAGGAAAATGGCTTTCATTTAGGCCATGACGGTACCATTTTTTAATATTTATTAATAAAAACAGAAACTTAACAAAAATGTGTATAAAACTCCAGTATACAATAAAAAATATTAAATATTACATTCATAGGTACATACATAGAGATCGGTTATTTAACGAATTTTATTTACTAAATACTTTTAGATAATAAATTTTCTGTTATTTTAAAATTAAAGCAACAAAAATTAGAATCTTTTGCTTGTATCAAATTTGAAACAGTAGAAAAGTGTAGTGTATATCTTTCCTTTGTTTTAATAAGGTTTTGAAAAGAAAAACTCGTTCGACGTTGGCCGAGGAATGTGGAATAGACAGAATTCCTCTTACAATTCTTTAAATATCTAAGAACATGAACTCATCTAATTCATTTTTCATTTGTGAAATAGGAAATATTTGAATCTTTGTGTGATCTAAGTTCGAACATATCGGCTAGTGCTCTGTACTGATTATTTATTGCTTCAAAGTTTGTTAGTTCGTATGGAAACATTTTCAACAGAAGAGGAATTAATGCATTTGTTTCTCCAATAATAACTTTTTCTGGAGTAAACTTATCGAACCATTTTAGTACTTCATTATTAAAGACCACCTTACATGCTTAAGAATTATAAGTAAAATCAAATACATAATCGAATTCATGTACCAGGTGGTGCCAAATTAACAGGTGATTTTTGTAAGAAGTTTTCAATAAAGTATATCACCTTATACATGAATTCGCTGTAAAAACAGAATTGCAACAAAAACAGAGAGGGTGACAGTATAAACACACAAACAAAATTAAAGAGAACATGGACATATTTCTAGATTGTACCAAGTAGCTCGCGGTAGTACCACGATACCAACAAGGTCAAAAATGTACCATAAAAAGTACAATTGTACCATGATTTCCATCCGTGCTTTGTAATGAAAGTTTTTCTAGGTTGCATTGTTCAAAACCAACAAAAATACTATTTAAAGAAATTTGTTTTTGGTAATTCTCGATTTGTATAACATTTCGAGAAGTATTTGCTTTAATAGCACAATCTGTGATTTCACTTGTTATTACTTTATAATTTATATAAAACGTCTTTTAGTAAATCTTTTCTTTACTTGACTTTAACACCACAAGGTGATGAATGTCTTCTCTCTGCTAGAACTGTTACATTAAAAATGTCAGTTTCTTAAATGACCACTTGATGGGATGTTTAAATAAAAACAAAACAACAACAATAATTAAAAAATACACTCAAGGAAATAATGAGAAGCATTTAAATATGACGTAATGCTTTTTTTGGGCTGAGGCATTATATTTATTTATTTTTTTAATAATAATAATATAAAAATAATGATACATTTAAATAAGGTTTTTAACATAATATCACTTTTATACTTTATTAAAGTATGTATTTTAATTCTTTTAAATCTTTATCGTAAACTCTTTAAATAATTTAAGTCCTGGTCTTACCTATAAACAAAAAAATTGAGAAACCATAATTGTGGAAGACCATTTAAACCACACTTTGTGGTTGTTAAAAACAAATACTAAAATTTAATCGACTAACTCTGCAGTGGTTGGCCACCATTTAAGAGACAACTTTAAAAACATTGTCAAATATAAGGACATACAACGAGCAGCATGTTCTTTTGCATTGCAGTAAATCAAACATTGCTAAAGTTACAACATTTTTTTAACTTTAAAAACAATCAGTTTTTAACTCTTTTCACAGGTTTTCTTATTCACTCACCCTTAGGTAAATAGTATCAGCTTTTTGTTCTTTTTTTTTTTGCACTAGAATACATGAATTATTGGCAACATTTCACTGACATGTGTTACCGTTACTTTGTTTTGTTTGGTTTTTTGTGCACTCTGTTTCCCCTTCGTTATGAAAATTCGATTTAAATTTATGAATTGCCAATTTTATTTATATTTTTTTTTTTATTAATACAGAAATATTGTACGTTCATTTTGTTTTCTGCGAGTATTATTACGTTTTCATCGCAATTATATTTAAATTTTATATGAAATAGTGGCATGAGTTTGTTGGCAAAAAAAAAAAAACACAATGATAAATTGTAATACGATTGTGACAAGGTAGTATGTATGTACGTACTAACATGCATATGTATGTAATATAACATGTTAAATACAAATATTCTCGTATGTGTGGTTAACCGCAGATGTGACACTCATACTTAACGTCAGAAATTTGTCCTTATACTGCTCATGGTGGCGCAAATGGCACATTTAAAACATTAAAGCTTTTATCAATTAAAAATACAAAGAAAAATAGCAGATTAAAAATATTTTCAAACAAATTTTAAAACAAGTTTATTAAAAATTGTTAGCTTTAAAAATTATTAATTGGTTTTTCTTTATTTTTTTTTTATTCCTGCAGAAAAGCACCAAAAGGGGCTCGAAATATTGTGAATTTTAAAAATAAGTATTAAATAAAACCTACTAAGAGTTTTATTTAATTAAGTGACTTGACCTTGAGCCTGTTTAAAAAAAATTCTACACAATATAAGTTTGAAAAACATATAAATAAAAGTTTTTTCTTTTATGATAAGAAAAATACTAATTTATTTTCAATTTTGATAATTTTACAAATATATTCAATTTGTTCATTTTAAGGTTAATTTAGCTTTAACAAAACTTTATGTATCTTAGAAATTCTTTAAGTAAAGCGTTGATAAAATAAGTAGTAAAAACGTTATAAGAATTATTATAAATTTTAATATTTTTAAATTGAAAGTAGGCATTAGGTAATAGAAAGTTTTTTATAATTCCAAAAACATTAAATATATAGAACTGAGATAACTGTTAAACTAGCTGACATACCAATGAAGTGAGTTTTACTTGTTTTGTTAATTTGGCATATCACCATGCAAAGCCTTGCACTGGAGCGTATCGTTGAAATTTATTTCTAAAATTCTCGCCCTGTTGTTGTGGAATTAAACCAAATTTCTATTGTCAAATTATCTTCAGAAATGAGGCTCATTTTAAGTTTATTGGGTATGTAAAAAAGCAGAATTTGAGACGGCACAATCCCGATGAGACTCTTGATATTTGACACTGCAGTTAACTTGCCGAAGGCAAAGTTCGTCCATTTGTTTTTAATTTCAAAACCGTTGTCAACATAACCATGAATGTCGAAAGCTACAGGCAACTGATTCATGATTTTTTTTCTTTTTTATGCCACTGCATATCATTTGGAAGAGAAATAATTCCGACAAGATGACGCAACATGCCATACAAGCGTCAAATCATCACTTCGGTTACCAGCCAGCGTTTTGTAACTGAATTATCTCAAGAAACGGATCACCAGAATAGCGTTCATTAGACGCAGATGATTTATAGCCTAAACAGCAAATTTTTTCGTTTGAAAACAGTTGTGGTGAACTTAAGTTATTGATATCAAACGAAAGAGAAAAAAACTGGATAAAACCCAATCAAAATCTCAAACTAATTCTTTTTAACTTAAAGCCTTTTTGCCTTATGTCCACGATATATTTGACTTATAAATTCTATTCACCTTTCATTTTTGTCATTTGAAAAATCTTCTATTCAAATACTATCAGTGATTTAAAGATTTGTTGAAATATTTATTGGAAACTCTGTGTTTCGGTGGTTTAACATTGTTGTGTTCTCTTTTTTTTTTTCTTCTTTTTGTTTTGTTTTCTGCACATTCATTTCATTTTTTTCAAAATCAATTCCCCTGGGTATTCTACAAACATTTTTCTATTACGTTTTTTTACGCTTGGTTTAGCCATTGGCATATGCAGGGATTTTTCACAACAACATCAATTCATACAAAAGTAATAATAATAATAGAATAGAGGAAGCCATTCGAAAACATGATTTAATTTCTTTTCAATTTTTAATTTGTCATGAATTTGTCTGCACAAATAATTTCAATTTAGGAAAAAAAAATAAAAAAATGAAATAAAACCTTAAAATCTAAAACTGTTTAAGCCGGCATCACTGCCGTATACAACCATGTGTTTCCATTGCTGGTAATCGAAAAACAAAAATAACTTTTTATTGGAATGAGTTAAATAATATTTTTAGTTTTATTGTTCTTAAGTTTAAACACTTCATTAGTAAATGAAATATTTAAATTTAATTTTTATATTTATATTTATATTATGGGCAATTTTTTGGACTTTTGGCGAATCAGCGCTGCATTATCAGGTTTCCCAGAATTGCCGTTATGTGGACAATTTAGGACGATGCATTACCAGCTCTTATACACGTAAAATAAAAAAAGTCATTTATACTAAAACCATACGTAAAACAATCAAAATAATTCCAGCCAAAAAGCACTGATGATGTTTCTTAATTTTAACAATTTGTTATGTCACTTGTTATAAATACAAAAGTTGATTTTATGTCGTTAAAAAAATGTCTATAAAAATCTTACAATAAATGCCAGTTAAGTGTTATTTACATTCGATTTTATTTTTGTAATTTTTAAACAATCATTATTCGTATTTTGTGTTTAACAAAGAGATTTGTTAAAAATACGCTTTATTAACACATTTATTTTATCCTAAAAATAAATACTGAATTTGTTTAACAAGTTGCGTACATTGGAAATTGTGGTGATTTGAATAAAAGATTTATAAAACATATTTTGAAGTGTTGGCTGCTAGTACTTAAGTTCGAGTATCTGGCAATTTCGAGGTGACAAAAAGAAGTTAAGCTCATTTCTTACGCTTGACTAATTCTCAATACAAGAAGTTAAGGCTGTAGAACATTGTAAACAGAATAGCATATAAGAAATGTATTTAAAGTGAATCAGTAATTATTGCTATTTACACACTTTAACAAAGTTCAAGTCCAGGGTAGTAAATAGTATCAATGAGCATCGGTTGCTCTGATCCAACCAGTCGCACATTAAATTTAATGAATTATAGAACACAACACGATGTTAATAATATTTTGTTTAATGCCACAACCTAGCGTGTTTCACAATAAATACAAGAACCGATACATGAAGCGTAAAAATAATGTCAGTAACCGTCCATCTTTCCTTAATCTGCAAAACAATAAAAATGAAAACTACACACACATACACAAAACAATAAAGTAAACAGAGAAAGGAGTAGTTGGTTTTTGTAAACAAATATAAAAACAATTACTCTCAGTTTTTTTATACTTTAACTGTCTAACGGGTGACAGTTACATATATATGGTATCGACGTATAAAGTCGTGTTAGTAGATTTGAGCCATACAATCTTACAAATCCCCTAGTCCATATGGGATTATTCCAGCCAGATTGCAAAACGGATAATTTGCTATCGTACTATTGACGAATGTGCTTAGAGTGTGTTCTAAGAAGATACAAACCTAAGTAGCGTTAAGAGCTTAGGGCTACTCGAAGTCAAAAAATTTTTGAGCTATCACCCTATCTCCTTAAGACATCAGAGAGACCGGTCAATCTATTTCTTAAGGAGTTTTATTGATCACAGCGTAAGTGGGGATCAACATGCTTATCTTACGGATAGATCTGTTAAGAATGCGCTCCATGATGTTGTAGGTTTTCTAAGACGTAGCTTGCATGATAGGGAACGTACGCAAATGATGTTCTAAACATGAAGGGATGCCTTAACGGTATTAGAATAGAGGCGATTAGAGAATTTTCCTAAATGGAAAATCGATGTTAAAAAGTAGGTTAAAAATTATGTATTGGGTTATGTCTGTATGAGGAAATTAGCAACCAGGTGGACACCACAGAGAGGGATTTCATCACCGCTGTTATAGCTACTAACGGTTAGCGTTATTCTGAGCAAAATATTAATCTGATTAACGTGAAGCTAGAAAAATCGAGGCACATGTGGACAACGTAGTTCTTCTAGCCAGGGAAAGGTTTTTTACAACGATAAGAGAGGTATTGCAAATGGCGCTATGTGACAAGGAATTTGCTTGGCGTCATCCACTGTGCCTATAGAGTATTGGGTGAAGGTAATAGCAGTAAGGAGCTTGATGTTGGACTGATGTTGATGGACTGGTTAATTACTGTAGAAGAAATTTTTGTAGAATTAGGGATTTCTCCAACGTTAGGCTATGTTGGATACTGGGGCACTTTGGTTTGTTGCAGCCGGTCTTGTTTGTGTGTGATCATCACTAGGATCGACATATAAAGAAGGTATAGTAAGGACGTGCATGTCATACAAGATTGATGTTCATATAGAGAAACAGAAGATACTGCAGAGTTTCAACTCAGCGGACTCTAAGGTACTCCTGGACCTAAGTTGTGTTACTGTTAGGCATTGTCAATCAGGGCTAAGATCATTAGATGAGATCGCAATACTTCGTTAAAAGGAAGGAAGGGATCAAAATGATGGAGCCTGTTGTTAAAATTACAAAAACTGTTGATAAATTTTTTATTTACAAAATAATTTAAAACATTTTTTTTTTAAATATAAGTTCCTTGACATATAATACAGTTATTTTATCAAAAAATACGTACATTCTCCTTTTGTATACTCATCAATATTAAAGTGATTTACACTTGTGAGTGCAAAACCGTAATTAACATGGCAATCAAACAAATGCTACCCTTAATTTAAACCCTGCCATCATGTCAGGCCATCATGCTTGTTTGCATTTTCTTTGCACTGAATTCTGAAACCTGAATCCTGTACATGCATGTTGTAAATCTTGTATTCGTTTGCTTTTGTAAAATTTATTTACTGGGTTTGTTTAAAAAGAAAACTCATAAATCAATTTCCGCAGCAAGTGCATTAAAATATTTACTTTTGAATGAGAACAAAGTCAAAGGATTTGATTTGATTTGGAGAAGCGGAAGAAGATGTAGAAATTGTATAATATTTACAACTTGTTTAGTTATAAAGTCAAAATTTTAGAGAAATTAAAAGGGGATGTGAATATACAAATATGAGATATATTAGCTGGAAGATTTATATTATAAAATATTGGAGTTTTAAATAAACAAAAAGAATTAGTCAAGTCGAATTAAATGTGTGTTGCATAAAAATGTTTGAATTTGGTGCAACAAAAGTTAAAGTCAGCTTTCGACATCATGTTCACAGCGCAAATTATATGCACAATGAATGACTGAAATGCAATGACGTAAGAGTATGTTGCAAGTTTAATTTTGTTTAGTACATTTTGAGCTGTTTTCAAAGGTAAAAGAATGTGTTACAAACAATATGCAAAATCAAATACACCTGCCACTTTTTACAACTTGCTACTACCCACCCACACCTATAAAAAGCTCTAAGAAAACACACATAAAAGAAATATTGTCTATTCCATTATTACGAGTCATAAGTTGTGTACATTTGAGTAGCGATTGTACTAAGAAGTATATTGGTTTATGGTCTAATTGTTTTTCCAAAACGACATTAAGAGCATGACTGCAGACGACGACTATGTACATGTATATGATTTTATGCAATTTACAAATGCATCTCACCTTTCAATTAAAACGTACCCCACTGTTACAACTTTATTTTTATGCACACACACACACACACTTAAACTACTTTGAGAAGCAGAAATACAGTTGATGCTGTCTTTAGCTTATAAATCAGAGGTTCTGACAAGGTTTTTGCAGTACAAAACTCTCATCATAACACTAACTGGAAAAAGTGTTAAAGAGAAAATAACTTTTTTAGTTTTACATTTGTAGGTCTCCAAAATATTTAAAAGGTTGTCTTGTGGCTTGCTCGATCTTAATTTGGGAATCATTGTTATAGATGTTTGCATTTAAACTGGTAAAACGATATGTCTACGAGAAGTTCGCTTTAAACAAATATCCAAAGAATAAAACATACTAAAACAATGCCACTGTGATGAGCACTTCCGTTTGCCTCACACACACACAAATACACTCACACACTATGCCAATGCAATAAAAGAAAATGCATTCAAATGTTCGGACATATTGAAAATGCACTTAACTTCCTGCATACAGAAGTGTTCTTTGTATTTGCATGTGTGTTGTTTCTTTTTTATATAATTATCTAGAGTAAGAGTATGGAGTAAGAGAGAGAGATAGAGAGATGTCAGCCAATTTAATTGAAAGTGCTATTTGATGCCTTTTACGAAAATGCAATTAAATGCCCGCAAAACATTTTTAAGATAATAAATTCATACTACTTGTTGTAACTGGTATGATTTCAAATGAAATGAAGAAAATAAACAATGTAATGTACAATGTACAGTTATTTGCTTAATTTTTCCTTTTTTACTTTATTTACAAAAGGGGTTGGCACTGAATTTAAAGAAGAAGATTAAAATTACTTCTCTACAATATTTCTTATTTTTATTTTTGCATTGTCATCTTTTTTAACATTTTAAAAAGACACCCAACCATTAATTGAAGTCAAATTTTAATTACGTCTTGGTATTTACTAACAAATCTGCATATGTGTAAAAAAATTCAAAATAACAAAAAAAAAAAGAGAAAAGAGAAATCTTTTAATGACAAGTGATAAATTGTCTATGACAAAGTGTAATGGATACACACTCCCCGTAATCATTGAGGTTTATTGTTTTAGAAAATGAAAAATTATAAATAATTTTGATAAGTGTCATCACATGTGTGCGTTTGTTGGAAAATGAAAATGACTTTTTGGTTTTCCGTTTGTTTTTTGTTTTTTTTTTTCCTTCTCACCCAAAAAGTGTTGAATACTAATTATACGCATTTTAATAACACATGAATAGTCATTAATCTTTAGTTAAAAATTTTAATCGTATGTTCAGGGAAAAACTCTTTGCTTATTAAGGTACAGTTAAACTGTCAGATGATAAGAGAAATCAGTAGTGTCTGAGGAGAGGGTGTTTTGTTAAGCAGGGTTGCTAAATGTTAATTTAAGTTGAGTGCCTATTAAAACTATCACTGGGTGTTAATCTAAACATCATTTATTTCTAAACATGCAGACATATTTAAGTAACCCGTTAACACACATATGCGTATGCATCCTTAGGCAAAAAAGGGTTACATTTTTAGAGATAAAACCATTTTTATTTCTAATCACAGCTAAGTGCATTTTAAGTAGGTAAAAAGTCTTGTCATTTTTACAATAAACTTTTCCCAAAAATGTTGGTCTTTATTTATTTGTGATTTTATTTTATTTATTTGGGTGGCGTTTTACTTAGATACTTTATACAAATGTTTATCTTCTGGGCAATTATAAATTATTTTTCCATACTTTCATTCGTCATTTTTTTTTTTTCATTCATCCATCTTTTTGTTGTCATTGCTTTTGTTGGATGTCTGCTTTTACGGAAGCGTATGAACAGGAGATAAATGTTAATGTTAAAAGTTAAGTCGTAACTGTTGTTACCCTCAAAAGGGTTGGGGGTTATTGGTAGTGTGTGTTTTTAGGAAAATAAGATTGCTTACAAATGATATACAAACTAATTAAAATTCTTTGGTAAATCATCATTAATCAAATGGAAATTTAATGAAAGATTGTTGAGGTTGTATCAATAAAATACACACAGATTTTGGGGGAAATTTTTATTTGTACGACTACTTGATGATTTACTGTCATCCTTTAAAAAAATATATATGTATATAGAATTAGGTTAAAATGTTGACCTATTTATAGAATTCTGTGAAAAGATTTGAGGTTTTACGCCAACTACCGGCTACCTCCATCTTCGTACTGGAAACATATGAAAAGGGTGAGAGCCTGTTCTTTGTATTTACCCCCAAAAAAAATATATTAATTTTTACCGATCGAGGAATGAACTTGTAAATTTTGTTGAAAAAGACGCACATACTGCAATGCAGGTTTTAAAATAAAATCTGTTGCATATATTTAGGCTTTAACTTTTTTTAATGATATTGTACTGGCGCGCTGCGGCGTAACTAGAATATTTCCTTGGGGAAATAGTTTTCCTATATGATGTAGTTTAAGAAATGATAATTGAAATTGAAATGTTTAATTATTTTGGACTCATTTTGTTTACACTAATGTATAGGCGGTGGGCGTGGAAGATGTTGATGAAATATGACATAAAACTAAACATGCATTTTGAATTTAGAATTTTATTTTAGAATTATTATTAATTTGAATTTTATTTTAGAATATTATTATTTTAGAAAGTGTAAGTGTCTAATTTGAAGACTTTTTCGTGGATAAAAAAAATTTTATATATCAATTGCGATGGGTCAACCTCAGTGCTGCAATTTAGCAACTGACGTTTTTATAGGAAAGTGAATTAATTCGTGGCCGTAATTCTCTCAACGACGAGTTTCCTGAAGGTCGTGTAAAATCGCTTGTTGTTCAAAAAAATATTAATGCTGTGCCCGAAATATTACTGCAAAATCGTCATGCATTTTATTGAGGCAAAATTAAATGTTAATGAGAAAAGATTTGTTCATGTTAAATACCACATAATGCGACAATCGCTTAAAAATAGGCTCGCATCAATTGGTCCGTAAAATTTCTGAAAAATACGATCGTGACAGGTGACGAATCGTGGGTATAAACAGCACTCTACAGGATGGGTCTCCTTAGACGAGAAGACCCCTACAAAAGTCTTTAAATATACGTTCCAAATGAATGTTTTGGATGTACGTCAATCGGTATAGAAAAAGTGCGTTAAAAATTACTATTCAAAAATGTATTATTGTTCTTCATAGAAATTATTTTAAAAAGCAATTAAGCCATTTTTGATAATTTGTTGTCTGTTATCCCGAAATGTAAAAGCGGTGGTAGTGATAGATTTAAATTTAATTCCTTTTTTTTAAGATCCCACGGTGCATCGGCCGGCTGAAACCAAATATTGTCCAAAAAATGTAATAAATTAAAATTTTGTATGACTATTAAGTATTTTTTCTCACACATATAGAGTAGTCTTTGTTTTACAGTCAAATCCCGATAATTCGTACCCCGATAAATCGTAATTTCCGATAATTCGTAATAAACTGTCGGTCCCTTATAAAAAAATTCGTAAAATTTCCATACATTTTGGTCCCCTCGCTAATTCGTAATAAAAACAACAGAAAAATGGAAAGAATGCTAAAAGCTAACAATATAGAAAATTATGACGATGATGGCGAAGTTCCCTTAATGACGAATAAAGATGCAAAATTCGCAATTAATAAATTAAGATTATATGTCTCCAATAATTTTTAATTCCTTAATAAAAATTGAAAATACCTTGGAAAACATCCGTGAGAAAAGTCTGAAACAAATGCAAATCACTCATTTTTTTAAATTAATTATAGATAATGTAAATATGTACATTATGTATTTTAAGTTAAGAAAATGAATTTGTCAATTAAATCTTTATTTTATTGTTTTTTGTTTGCTATTAAAATTACACGTATTTTACGCTAAGTAAATCAATTTGCTACTTTATTTTGTGTATTAATTTTTTTTATTTTTGTTTTTTATTGTTAACAATTGTTTTTTATTGTTCTTTTTATCGTTTAAGTAAATAAATTGCAAAACACCGTTAATTCGTATTAATTTTATTTTAACCCCGTTAAATCGAAACCCCGCTAAATCGAAAACCCCTATAATTCGTAAGAAATGGTCGGTCCCTTGCGATTACGAATTATCGGGATTTGACTGTAATAATTTTTTTTTAAGAATAAATAAAATAAATAAATAAAAGAATAAAATAAAAATTGTTCAGTTAAAGCGGCTGTAGTCCGCTGTTTAAATCCAAAGCATAAACAACATTGAAAGTTGTACATTGGTTACAAAAGAAAAATGATGACCACAAGAAAAAAGCAAGTAAGAGCACTATATACGGCTATGCCGAATCCTTTATACCCACCACCGACTTTGTGTACTTTTAAAGCACAACATTTATTATTTTGTTATTACCAGTGATCTGGTAAAATTTAAGCTTTTTCGGTCCGACCTCTATCGTGCTCTATTGGACAGACGGACGAACATAGCTAGATCGTCATAAAATTAAACCCCGATTTAGAAAATATATACTTTATGGGGTCTAAAATGGATATTTTAATGTGTAACAAACGAAATGACAAAATGAATATACTCCCACCATTTTTTTGGTGGCGGGTATAATAGTTACAGAATTGGCTAAAAGTTCAGTGGCTACAACAAATCTGTTTTCCACTTATCGCAAAATGTTTTATCTCTACTAAGAAATCCGTTGTCTGTCTACATTCTAATTAATCATTTTGCACATATATTACTTTTCCTTTCGGCTGTCTAAAAGATCATAATCAGTTTTTTTCTCTTTCTAAAGTTTCAACGGATGTTACCAACAACAGGAAGTCACTCATATATACATGAGTGTGTTGGTTCTTCTTATAAATACTCAATGATTTTAGGTCATTCTTTTATTTATTGTTTCAACTTGCTTCAAATGACTCACCACATTTTTTTTTTTTTTTGTTAATTATTTAAGAAGCTGGCTGTTTGTCTATATATGAAAATCTATGTAATTAATTACTTGTTGTAGAATAAACAAACAAAAAATATCCTTTTTAACTTCCTTAAACATATAAATTTGCACTCCATAAATCTTTTTAAGAAGAAAATCTAACACACTTTTAAGGGGTCATCAAGTCTTTAAACAATTATGTATGACAAAAAGGATTAAAGTGTGTTAAAAGAATATAAATAAAAGAAGCTGATTTATAGATAAAACATAAATAAAATTTATAACAAATATTTCAAATGATTTATTTAGTTATAAAATAATTAAATGTAAAATGTTTCTATGTATACATATCCCCATACATATCCATATGTATGTATATTCACACAACCACCCTAAGTATTTATTCATTTTTTTGTACCAAAACTAATGACCACTCGTTATGCTTTTTTTTCTAAAGAATCATTTGCTTTTAAATTTTCCAAAAATGGAATACTCAACAACCACCTCACTTACGACATTTGTATGTAAGTATGTGTGCATTGTGCATGTATGAACTTATCTACATATAAATGTAAATTACTCATATGTAAATATGTAAATTGCATACAATTTATCATTTTAATAGTTAAACATTAATAATTTTACTTTAAAAACAATTTGATGTACATAAAAAATCATCAAAACAGGAATACAATTCATAGCTGGAATCCTTTCCAAATTATAAAGACAACCATTCGTATGTGTAATGTTTCTACGTAAAAACATAGAGTGTCCCTTATTAAATGAAATAAGTATGTATAAGCAGTTTCAACTTGTAAGAAATATATCGTCAAAATTATTATTAAAAATAAAAAAAAATAATACAAAATGTGTTTATGAGACACCCCCAATATTTATGTCTTTATATGCACTTACACCGGTGCCCTACAGTTCTTAAATTAGAATTTCCACTAGAAATTTCACTTAATTTTAAAACTTACCGCCGAATCTAAACAAGAGTGGCAAGCGTTTTTAGCTGTAAACAAGTAAGAGCGCTATATTCGGCCGTGCCAAATCTTATATACCCTTCACAACGTGTAGTCATGCAATAACAGTAGTTTGTGTCACCATTCATCCCATATGAAATACGTACATACATATAAAAACATACATATATAAAAACATCCCATTGTAAAATTATAAATTCACGTATGTATGTTAAAAAAACAAAAAAAAAAAAATTTAAAAAAAAATATTATATATATAATATATATAAAACAAAAAAAAATAATAAAAAAAAAATTTAAAAAAAAAATAATAAAAATATAAATAATATATTAAATAAAATAAAAAATAAAAAAAAAATTAAAAATAAAATTTAAAAAATATTAAAAAAAAATTTTTTTGGCTCAGCTGGGATTCGATGCCACGTTTTCTCTAACCAGTATACACGCTTGTATGTATGTATGTTGTTGTTGTAATGTTGTTTTTGTGAAAAAAAAAATCGAGGTGGTCGTGGGTTTTTGCTCATATCTCAGTTGTTTATGTACCGATGTTTCTGATTTTCAATACCGATCTACTCCCGAATATTTCTGATATTTTAATACCTTATCCGGGTCCAACCTATGTCGGGGGGCTTCAAAAAGTTGATTTCAACATACACACGGACAGACGGACAGACTGACAGAGCTTAATCGACTCCCCTATTCATAAGCTTTCAGAAAATATATACTTTATGGGGTCGGAAATGAAAATTGTAGAAATTACACACGGAATGACAAACCTATATATACCCTTTTTTCACTGTGTGAAGGGTATAAAAATTGCATGCCCATAAAATTTGTATGAAGTAAACTTTTCGGTTTACGATTTTTAATTGGAAAATCCGATTTTGGCAGAGCGTTAGGTGTTGAAGTTGGCTGCAAAACAAATGTTTTGTGATTGCCATTTCAGCAATTTGTGCATTAAGCGTTAGCGCTTATCTGGTGTCTCTTATTTAGTTTTGTTTGTTAGTTAAAATTAATTCGATTTGAGGCGATATTGTTAAGATTTTTTATACCCTTCACACGACAGTTTAAAAGTTCAAATTAACGATTTCCTATATAAGTTTTGGTTACAGTCGCACCCTTTAATTGTCAGTTATGGTCATAACATAATGGTAAAAGCTGTGTAAGAGGCATATAAGGTATATATAGCACTCTTAATTGTTTTTATTTAACTGGAGGTTACACGTTAAAATTTTGCCTTACAAGTTTGAATATACTAACAATTTTTACTAGTTAATACACTAATAAATTTTAAAATGTATGCTTACTTTAGAAATTCTCTTTCTAGTCATGTGTTTAAAGAAAGCAGCTGATTGCAATTAAAATTAAAAATTATTGTTTTAGGAAAAATGTTTCCAAAGAATAATATTTTCAAAAAGGAAATTCATTTAAAATTGCCTTAAAGTTGCTTACTTTAGCCTTTCTATATATAATTAAGATCACTAATTCGTGCTCTAAATAAGCTGAGTTGGCATCACAGATCTAGATAAGTGCACAATTAATGGAGATGTTATATCATAATTTTATGAAACATAAAAACGTATTCACGGTATCGTTTTTAGTCTTGCGAAAATGCAAAGCTTTTTTCTAACATAACAACAACTATGTATAAAATAATTTCACAATAACTTTAACTATAACACACACAACAGTTATTTGTAGTAGAAGGTAAGCTCTTAACTTGTCGTCAGTTTAAGTAGTTAAAAATGTCAGCCGGCACTGCTAAAAGCCTACCTCAGGTTCGATTTCAGCATGTTAACACGTTTTTCTTTAAAAACGTGCTTTTGTCATCATGAGTATATTTACGTAATTTCGCATTTTCGCATTTTCCTAAGAGTATAACAAGTGTGGTGAATACCAATAATATTTACTAGCTTTTCTGGAATTTTTCCTGTTGGTAGTATTGATGATTTCTTTTAGCATTTAACAAAAAATACGAAACTGCAATGTGAATCTTAACCGAATAAAAACTGCCGGGTAGGTATGTTTAGGTTTATAAAAAATTACACTTACATTAACTAAACAATAGTAACTGTTTCAATGTACTCATTTAAGTATTAGCTAGATTGTGTATGTGAGAGTGTTTGTTTTTATTTTTTTAAATTGAAACACATTAGTTGCATGTTTACTTACATCAAAGACATACAATAACAACAACAAACGCAGCAACAAAAGACCGCTACTTTGGTGTTGTTGCTTTACTCTTTTTATAGTGTCACATTAAAGGATGTTTGACAATATTGTGTCTTTTGAATGTGAAAAAAAAACAACAACAACAAGACACCATTATGTGAGTTCAAATGTGGGGAAATTTACATATGAATACAAAATACCAAACATGTATGTATGTATGTATGTATGTATGTGTGTGCATAGATGAATATATGGAGATATTTGTGTACGTATGTTAAGGTCTATTGTGTGATATAATGAAAAATTATTGGATAATCAGCAACAGTTTTACAAACGTCTGTAGACAGACGGCTAAATGTCTATAAGGATAGAGGATATGATTTTATTGTTTGAAAATAAATTGTACAGTCATTTGTTAATGTCTTGCAAAATAGAAGAAGCTATTTAAATTTAATGGTTTTAATCTTGGTAAGTAACAATTCCCAATATTGAAAATTTAATAAAACTGGAGTAGTTTATCAAATGTAGGGAAAGTCTTAAAAAATTAAACAAAACATTGATAAATATGTTTTATTGACAAATTATATTTTAAAAAGTTTTAGTTATCAAATTGGTAAAAGAAACATATTTAAGAACAACAAAGAAATTTAGTAACTAAAACACAATGAGCGTCAAAAGAAACACCACAGAGGTATTGCCATCATTTAAAATCCTTAAATATTCTTATTAACTTTTTAAAAACCATTTGTAGCGTTTTCGTGATAAAACTAGTTATGGCCTGTTTTGTGTCAATATTCATGGTTCAGCTTTAAATGTCATCAAAGATTTGTTTAAACAACAGGTCAATACAGGCTTACGGCGAACCTTATTTGTACTGGATTTAAATGAAGTTCAAAATGAACTCAATAAACAGCCACGCAATAGCAAAATGAAAAGAGAATTAAAAGAAAATTATAATTCATATTTGATAAATGCTATACTGCAACAAATACAAGGACTTCGCAAGGAATACGAACTACTAACAAAGAAAATCAATGAAGAATTAAAATTTGATTTGTATCAACATTGGCTCAAGGAATGCGAAGACCTACAGAAAAGAAATATTTTGCAAAAAACCGCTGATACAAAGGAAAAAGTAACAGAGATCAAACCAGCTAAAGTGTCTAAACAGCAAGAGAAAATGTCTTGTAACAGCGCTCTAAAAGCCAAGGAACATAATAGAGTGGGCCAGCCGGTGTCATTGTCTAAAAGAAAGGTTTGGTGTGAGAGTGTTTAAATGGTATAATTTAAATTTTATTCTTTGATATACAAACATATATTTTAGTACATTAAAGATGAGCCCTTTATGAACAAATTGTACATAATTCTTTTGGACCAGATGAGTGAAAATTTCTACGTGGATTTATTAAGGTAAATTATTTTAAATTTCTTTTTTTAATTTCTTGTGCGTCTTAAGCAAATCTGTAATGTCATACCTAAAGTGTTTTCTAAGCAGCTTTCTTTGCGAAAACTTTCTTTAGTTTGTTATTGTTTTTTTTCTTTTCTATACTTCCTTTTTCGTAAGCATCTTGTACAATAAATTGCTATTTAAATACCAGAGTCTTAACTTGACATGACACTTACCAACTTATGCAAAACCTTTCCCTGCCATCCATGCACACGCATGCATATGAGCCTGTGTGTGCGTGTGTTTTCATCTAGAAAGTTTAAACAAACTAACAAGTGTTTATTTTCAAAAGAACTTTTCTATACAATAACAACAACTTGGGTTGTTCAAAAATGCATTTGAAACTTAATGGGATGACAGGAGTCTGTACTTTATATTTATCCTTTTTGTGCTTTTTTTTTTTATTTCACTTTTATTATTCTGTAACTAATTCCCCAGAAGGATCACTTTACTTGTATGTTGTAATTGAAAAAGAGGTATTGAACAACATTTAATTGCTCTAAATCATAATTCTAAGTTGAAATACTCGTAACCTGTTATTCAATTAAATTCGTACTTTCGTCAAACGAACGAATAATGAATATATGTTTGACAAAACGCTTCTTATAGAGCAAAATGTTTAATAAATTCTCTGTAGTATTTGAAGTACTAAATAAGAGAAAAAGTCATGAGCGTAGATGGGCATGTCTAGGGGCTAAACCCTCTACGTAATGTCTAGGTAATGTTTATGTATATAAATATTAACAATATTATTTAACCTCTTGTTTTGCCGTATAACAGTTCTTTTAATGATACTGTAGAGTGCAAATACAACTTTATCTTGAAACATACAGGCATGCATCATGTATTTATTTGAAAATGCTATTATTTATGGAAAATTTATATGCAACACTATAACAAATTCGAAATAAATTTTACCAAGACTGCAGAGGTGAGGGAGGTGACCAAAAATAAACATTATTCAATATTAACACAATTTGAATAGTAATAGAAATAAAATCAATAACTAACATACATAACATTTTTTTATTTATCTTTTTTCCTTTTTTCCCATCTTCTCTACTACGCCCGTTACAATCAAATGCAAAATATTTGAAAATAACTTTTAACATGTTAATAAATACTTCTAAACAAACGAGAAATGTTTATAACAAACGATACTTGGTCCTAGTCTTGCATTTCATATTTTGGTTACATTTCATTTTAGACGAGATCAACCCCTTGAGGGCATTATAAACTTTGTGCCAACTGAAAGCAACTATGACATCATGTTGGGTAATAATAAACTACGAAATTTTATTGCGGCAACTTTAGAAACAATTAATTCTTCAAATTATAAACTAAGGCAAGAGGCATTAGTGAAACCAGTTGGTTTATTTACTCATCAACTGCCGGTAATATCCTATTGTTTGGCCACAAAACATGCCCGTGAAATCTATGATCAATTAACCTGGAGTATTTATGATGTGGACATGTTGCGACAACAATATGAATTCTTTTACTACAAACCATTTCAGATGACAGATGTTGGTATACCGGCTAAGGTTAATTTAACAGAACTCTATTATGAAGCCGAGTCTTTCAGCATACAAGGATATTTTCAGAAGCGCGTTTTGCCTGCTTGTAGCACTGACTTGGCTACAATAGCGGCTTACTTAAATAGTTTATTAAATACTTGCGGTTTACCGCATGTTATAACAGATAGTGCAGATACTAACTCAAATCTATCTTTACATCGATACAAACTTCGTAAATGTTTTTCAACTGTTACCAAAATTCCCAAGTATAACAGATTAATTGTTGACGAAAATAATAAATTATTAATCAATATGATTAAATATGCTGATACAACAAATTTAAAATCAATGTATTTATGCTGTTTAGATTATGATGTTGTGAGGAAATATGTAATTTTCCCAACTCCACAATTAAATTACGAGAATTGCAAACATTTTAAACACTTCAGTTTACCAAAATATGTAAAATACTATGCCAACGAAGACTGCAGTAAGCAGAGGTTAACAGAGTTACTTAAAGAATTCGATGATTATCAATTGCAGGAAATTTCGCCTGGCTACAAACTTTATACATTTAGGAGATGCTATAATGAGTTAAGAGAATATGAGGGAAGTGCAATTATACCCACACGTTTATGTTTTCGTGATTTTACTCTATTCCAAATGGAAGAGTTTTTTCAACATCTAACGACACCAAAAGCAGACACACTTTTCTCTTCAGATCTTAGTTCAAATGAGAAGAAGTTAAACACTCTAGAATTTGATGAAAATATTTTCGTACGACCCAACTCTTTAAAAGCTCTGAAATTACAAACTGTACGCAGCAGTGGGGAAAACAAAAGCAGAAAAAGTGA
Source organism: Phyto melanocephala (assembly GCA_941918925.1). Lineage (NCBI taxonomy): Eukaryota > Metazoa > Arthropoda > Insecta > Diptera > Rhinophoridae > Phyto > Phyto melanocephala. The sequence goes on along the minus strand of OW799235.1, from coordinate 1,712,760 downwards.
CTCACGTTCCAATAGAAGCAAAAATGAAAAGAAATCCTCTTTATCTAAAACAACCATAAAAAATGCCGATACCTTAGGTTTTACTACCGACCATCCTCTTCTAAAGGGTTATAACTTGGAGGACACCCTACAAGAAATAAAATACAAAATCTCTAAATACTATTACCAACAAGGTTTTATACAACTCTACGAAGAGAGATGGTGCTTTAGGGATATGAATAAGCAATTAACATTATCTATACACCATACCACGATATTTTTCAATAGGCCACGCCATCAGATTGAAGGTATTTCAAATAACATACGTTTAATTACCCACAACAACATAAGTCTACGTATTCTTAATGATTTTAATGAATGTTCAAAGATCGTTATGAATTATCCAAATGGCTTGGGTATATTTCATCATATGGACTATTGTGAACAAGTTTGGTATTGTGTGAAGACTCCACAAAATGAGAAACGCAGAATATATACCAGTTTAGGAGCCATTATAGTTTTCTTTAAATCTCATAGTATGATTATGATAATGCGTTACAATGGCGAAGTCTATCGACTCTACCAACATGAGTTGGTGGAGGAAGAGGAGGAACAGGAAGACTTTACAAGTGATCTGGATGATGTGCAGGGAAAAAGTTCAAAATTTGCTGATACCAAAGCTTGGGGCGATTCTTTTCTTAACTCAAAGTTGCCAGAACCCCATAAAACAAACACTAACTCCACTACAAACGCAAATAAGCCCAAACGCTACAAAAATCATTTAAATGAGGATTGCGTAACAAACGATAATAATTCCTTTAGATCTGCAATACATCATGAATTAAATTTTCTAAATTTAATATGTTCCACATATGATCTCAACTATGTGCATCTTATTATAACTACTTCCAAAGGAATGCGTATAAATGTCATACAACAGAAAGAAGTCAGTTAAAGATGTTATTTTTTTTTTGTTTTTTGTAAACTCAGTTTTTACTATTTAGATTTATCAAGGACATCACTGCTCTATAAAGGAATGGCATGACTATTTTACTAACGAGTCCTTTTGTGAACGAAGTGATGGTGTTAAAATGATTTGGACACAAGAGTTTTTCAAGTGTTTCCATCAGGATGGATCGATTTTCAAAACCACAATTGAGCAAGATTTTGCCACTGAAGTTATTGATGATTTTGGTATGTTTAGTTTTAATAAAATGTTTTAGCTTCTATCCTAATTTATTGTTCTAAAACTCCCTAAATAGATACTCAAGTTTCACAAAGTTCTTCCCACAATAATTTGGAAAAAGAGATAAAGGAGAAAAAGGATTTAAAAGTATTGGAGAAATCGGTATATTAAACCTATTAATAACGTTGGATCTGTGTCCTGATTTTATATGGCTGCAGGTTCAATATCTTTTGACAGCTTATTAAAACTAATTTTTACATGTAGACTAGCTCTTCAACATATGCACAAGTCGAAACTGCTGAGGAATGTATAATCCCAGTTATACCATTTACTAGATATTCTTGCAATTCTTGTTTAATGCAACATCAATTTTATGCTGGAGTGTATACACTAAATTCAAAAGGCCTTAATTCTATGGAAATATTGGGAATAGACTACATACGGATTTGCACATATTCAAAGCCATCCTTTGGAGATGATAATTTTAGTGAATGCGATACACTGAGATCCGAAGGCGAAGAATATACTAAGGATACTTGGAATGAGATGGCAAGGATTAATGTATGGATTGGTGAAGACCTACAGATGTCGATAGATAAAGAATTTTGTGAAATATCTGCAGTTATGAAACAAACTACATTTGATAAAAAATTGAAAAGGTAAGAAAAAAAGGTTTTTAATAAATTTTTACCCTCCATTCAACTCTTTCCATTTCATACTGGAATTAAATGTCAGTTTAATGGTTAATAAAATTCTACAACAGTTTGCAGATAAAAATGTTAAGCTATACAGTTGCTGCGTTACCTTTAAGACTCTAACAGAGTTTTGATAACTGTAAGCATACAACTTTATTAAGAGTATTAACTCTACCCAACTCTACCTCTGTATTGCCTCACTAAACTTAACGGTTGCTATAACTTGCATGGTGCATTATTGTACACCATATAGTCGTGTATAAGTAGAACTCTTTATTGTATTTAATTTTTTTTTATTTGTATGATTATTCTAAAGGCAACTAGCTTCTGTGATAATACGTACTTGAAGTCGTTAGATGAAGAGAAGAAAAAACCCTTTAACGTTGGCGTGTGTATGCAAGGAGAAAAGTGCAAAAATATTGTATTTAGTATAATGCAGTCATACTCGTATCTTTGGCATACATTGTCGTCATTGTCATTATTGTGCAATACTTTGCATTTATGATTAGTACACATCCACATCCATACACACAGTAGTACACTACTAACGACTATGATGAAGATGATGCTGGAGCATTGATAGTTATTTGTTGGTGTGAGGGAAAATGTAGTGTGTTTGGTCGGTTGGTCGGATTGCATGCATTATTATCTTTACTGTGAACATTATTATGCAAATGAAAATATTTTATCAAGTGGAAAATTGTCAGTCAGTTAAGAAGTACATTATGGCGAATATGAATACACAAAACCGCAAATTATCTAAATAACAAAAATCACACACACAAACACACAAACATATATATATAATATTCTTTAACTCAAATGAACATAAAAATAAATTAATAGAAAAATAAATCGTTTCAAACCTCATATATGTATGTTTGCTTCTCATTTTGAAACAGCGATTCCTTGACATTGAGACTAAAGTATACGGATTGCGTACAAGATGTTTTCAAATACTTGGTCAATAAAATTGCCTTGTTTGAGCAAAATAATCAGCAAAAACCTAGAACGTTATTTTACATTGAAAAAATTAATAACGATTCTAGCATTAGAGGTAATTAAAGAATATTTTTTTATTTAATTTGAATATTTTTTTATTTATACCACTTTTTTAGGATTTGAGTTTTTCACTCTTTTGCCTTTACTCTCTACCTATAATTGCCGTTTTAGCAATAACATTACTGAGTTGAAGAGTGTAGCTACTATCAATGAACTTATGACCCATTATTGTGAATGGCATAAAGAGGATATGAAAAAATTTTCTCAAAAGCACCTTGAAGAGACAAATAATTTTCCTATAGTTTTAACTGCCAAGTAAGTATAGTTTTGATGCCTTAATTTACAAAATATTTATTTCCTCATAATATTTTAAAGCATACTCCAAGGTTTCCTTAACACGTGGATTATCGTACATTAAGACACGTTTTTCTCTAATTTTTTCGGGCTGACCAAAAGTATTACAATCAAATCCTTGTGACTTGGATTTCTCCAAGGCAATAATGGGTAGTTCACATAACGAAGTATAAAAGCCTATTAATTCGCAACGTTTGATTTCATGGAGAACAACTTCTAGCGACGGCACATCCTCTTTAGGAAAATTTTGTGCGCACAAAATAGCCGCAAAAGCCTCATAGTAGGTGTGTATTAGAGATAGACGATTTTCTTTGAGAACTTTCAATTCCAAACTGGTATTTAAAAACCAATTTATGTCATAACCACAACTACCCCAAAAGCAATTTTGAAAGTCCACCTTAAAAAAAGGGTAAATGTTGATAGGTATGATATGTTACAAAGATAACTTTTATACTTACAAATACAACATCTATGGGCCTAGATGAGGTCTCGTCATATTTGTAAAGAATATTATTGACCCACAAATCACCATGATTTATAACATTAAATAGAGATTTCTCAGGATGAACCACTTCCGCAACTAGGCTATTAAATTTATTCATAACATCATGTACTCTCTGAGACAAGTGCCCATAACTAGGCCACTGTTTGATCATATTTGATACATATTCAAGACCCCCAAAAACAATTGCTTTAGCCGTAACATCAGAAGCTCCATTTTCAAGATGTGAACCCTTTAGAGATTCTACCACATCAGAGCACTGCCGAATTTTTTAAATTAATATATATTTGAAATAGATATATGTATTTGAAAATTATTTTACCTTCTTAGCAAATATTATGGAAGAGGCATGAAATTTTGCAATTTTCTTCATTAAAATTACTGCATGCTCTAGATTTAATCCTTTTATGCGATCAGCACAGTAGTAACCCAGGCTATTTAAATTTTCTAAAACATAAAACTCGTTCTTTTTTCGTTCACTTATTAGGCATCTTGCATGCAACTTATTTTCACGTTCACCCTTTACCATATTTAAACATTTTTCCATGGCGGGCAATACTGTGTTAAACATAACTGCCTCATTCGAACCAATTTCAGCAATTTCCGGTAGCACAATTTTCACAACAAAAGATTTTTTGATGGCATTGCCTTTCATACTATACTGTACATCCACTTGATATATCTTGCTGCAAAAGTTTTCTCCACTAGCTAACAAAAGCTTAAAATCACATGTTTTGAAATTAAAAGCGTTCGCATTGTTTGTATTGTGATAACTTTGGAGAGCTCGTTTTATAAGTTCTTCGTTAAGTATTAGAGATAATACAGTTTCTGACATGGTTTACATGTGTTTAAGAGGATTGGGAGGGGAAATTAATAAAATAAAAATTAAAGAAACACGCCACCACTTTAAAATAGAACTTGACTGAAGCAATGCCAACAGTTGACTAAATGCGAACATAAAATTACATGGTGTAATTACATAAGGTGATAGCGTAAAGGAGAGCAATTTTTGTCTCTCTTTTTTTATGTATGGAGTTTGACAATTTCCGAAGTTGAAATAATTTTTTTAAGTATGTATTTTGACATTCTCCAGAACACAAAAAAATAGTCAACTGGGCTTGCACCGCCACCATGTATAAGTGTACCCTGATAAAATTACTTAAAAAACAATAAAGCTTTTTTCAAATTATCAAATTCCCTATTATACTCCAATTTTTGAAGTAATTAAAATACTAAACACATACAAACATACATACATTTATATTTATGAGTATCAATGTTTCTCTTTGTTCAGCATTTTTATTGAAATCCCTAAGCAATTACAATGTACATCTAATATAACAAAATTTTTGGAACCATTTGAAAATATAAATTTCAAAAAGCTACGCGGTAAATTTAAACAAGTTTTTGGCTATCACCTTAAACCGCAACAGCAGTATGATTTAAAATTATTTAGTTGCAAAAAAAGTTGGCAAAAACATCGTTGGGAACATGATAGACGACTTTTTATGGAAAAACAACGTTTGAGTCTTTACCATGCCATGTATAAACATAAAACTTATCCGGATTATTGGAAATTTACACAAGCCTACAAGGGTAAAGTGCATGGTATTGAATTTTTTGATTTTATGCAAAACAAATGTGAAAATAAAAACGAATAAAATTGAGTATAAAAAATTCAATATAATTTTTTTATTAAAAATTTAAAGCTTAAATATGAAGTTAATATATTGCTCATTTACTCAACTAACTACCTGTCGTAGGTTGTAAGAAATTCGCCCTTAAATATTGATAGTACTTTTCTAGCTATGATGTGTTTATTGACATTATAGGTACAAGCAGAGGTAAAATTGTTGTAAATGTTGTACAAAAAATTAATGTAGCAATTATCAACAAAATGTGTACAACTACTACGACGTACAACTTGTGCCATAGATTGTAAATTGTTTTGTAAATTTTCAACAACTCTTCCTTCTCTGTTTTCTTTAAATTTTAAATTGGCGTACAAATTTCTTGATCTGATAACACTGCATGTACTTGCCACTGCTCCGTTTTCTGACATTGTTGAACGTAAGGCGGTGCTCAAGATATTAGCAAAATCTTTTACTTCTAGATATTCTATTACATATTTAGCAGTTTCTCTCTTTGCCTATTTTTTATTTTCATTGAAATTCTTTCTTTTAACTTCGTTTGCGTAGTTATCGGAATAAAGTGTTAATCAAGGTGGCATATCGATGCTTTACTTCCTCAACCTCGTATCTTAAAAAATAAAATTTTTCAGGAGAGAAAAAAAAACGGTTAATCTTTTTATACTTCGGTGTTTGGTTAAAAGATTAAATGCAATTATTAAGGAATTGATTATAATTATGTATATTAGTACTAATAATATACTAATCTTTTTTAGTTAAAGCATAAAACAATCGTTTGATATGAAAAAGTCAAAACCGAATTTTTTAAGATACGAGGTTGAGGAAGTAAGGCATCGATATTTCATTTAAATCCGTACAGTAATTTTTCCGTAATTGAGTGAGTAACAAACATTCATATTTATTATATTATTAGGATATGTATGTATATCAGAGGTTCTGGATATTATGTTTGGTATTAAATAATCTCAACGAAGTTAGACAGTAGAGAGTGTCAATTCTAGTCCTGTGAAACCATAAATTTGTACAAAAATTTTACATTTTACAATTCCACAGAAAAAAATTTAGCTCCAAATCACAGCAAATATGTTTCCGAGTTCCTCAATGTATGTACATGCTTATTTACATACCTTTAAAATCTGCCTTATTTGGTTAAACAGATATATAACTTAGTTAATATATAGTGAAAAGGTTGATTATAAGAGAACGCGATATCAAATTAGAATAAATTTAATGTCAAATAATAATAATTCTCCTCTGAAGTTTTGTTGCACTATAAAAATAACACAGCAAGTTTTTTGAGTTTAACGTCGATTAAACAGTGTTCAACCATTGTAACTATTAAATTCAAGTAGTGATGTATTGTGGTTGTGGTCTGCGATTTTGTGTTTATTGTCGATATAACAGTAAAAGTTGTTTCCCCTGTAAAATCATTAACTTCTTTGGAGATGCCAGTGTGTAGTAACTTATATTGGCAACACTTTCTTTTAAAGCATGAGTAAATTTTATTTTTGCTTATCTTTCTTTACGAATAAAGACACTTTAATTGCTGCTACTACTATTTAATAAAAATTATTTATTTGATTATTTTTTATTATTCCTTTTGAGCATTAAATTCTATAATTGTTTTCTTATAATTTTTAGCGGATTCCTTTAGCTCATTCAAATCAGTTACAGCCACAACACCTTTAGTATGTTCTCTACCATCCATTCCATAGCCAGTGCTATAAACTGAAATTGCTCCTTCGTAGGTTTCCAGTTCGATATCAACTTCCCTTGCCTTAGACGTATTAATTATATCACCAGACCCTAGTATAATTTGCCTAGATGTATCTAAACAATTAAACGATTGATAAAGTATCTTTTTATCGTCATCATCGTTTTTTATGCTTATTTTACAGCCGAAAGTATCATCGGGACATTGAATGTCACCGCAAGTCCATTTACCTATGTACACAATAATTAAAAACTATTACCTCTGTGATCCAAAAAAAATTAAGTTTAAAAATGTTCAGATAACAAATTAGGTGGGTGTGAAAATTTTACTTTTTTAATTAATTTTAAATTTAAAAGTTGATTACGAATATCGGGGTTAATAATTATTCCAAAATTTCTTAAGAATTTATTATGTACATACATATGTACAGTTTTATTACCATTTTCGTGTTGAAAATATACTGTTTCCGTGAATAAAAGATCATCTGTAGGCTTTGCTGTAACATGTTTCAATGCTACATAAATGATCAACAATGAAAAGAGAACAAAAGTGTTTGACATTACAGAAAATTAAAAATGTTTGTATTTTATGTAGGTATTAACGGCGTAGAAAACTGTGCAAAACTAACGATGTTTTACTTGTTTTAATAAAATTTAAATCAATTTTGAAAATCATTATCTCATATTAGGTGATGAGCACAGCTTTTATTACTATTTTTTGTAATTTTATTTATTTATTTTTTTCATTTTAAGTTTGTCATATTGTTTGCAAAAAATATACATACATACTGGGCCAATTCAAAGTGGTTGCATATCAGTCGTATTTGTACTATTTCATATTATTTTATGCATGCTTAAAATTTTTGTTAGTAATTTCCATACAAAAAAATAATAAGACTTTACACATTTGTTTCCTATGTATAAGAAATTGTTTATGTTATACTTTTAACCATACTGTCTCTCAGAGAGAATTTCTTCGCTTCTCACCTCTCAGAGAGAATATTTTATATTTTCTTCTTTCCTGTATACATACAATTTTTAACAGCGTCATCTCTTTGTCTTCTTTCTTGTATTAAATACATAATTTGTTAACAAAAGGTGTTCAAAGTCACTAGTCATATTAATATGAATTATATGACATAGTACAATATGAGAGTTTACTTTGAATTGGCCCACTATGTTTGTACTATAAAAATACTCCATAAAATATTTAAGTATATATGTATATGTATGTACATTTATATGTATGTATGTATTTATATTTTTTTCTATTTTTATGCAATATCAATATAGCCCAACTACTGAGTTTTAAATTGATCAAAATTTTATTTTTCTAACCTTGACTTTTGGTGAATTCACAAGTTGTCCTAAATATCGTATTGTCATAACTTTTAAAAATTTTACAATAAGCAATACAATTATTTTGATTAATTTTAAATTTTGTAGAAAAATATGACATTATGACAATACGACATTTTAAAAAGCCAGAGTATACAAAATTTCATTATTTAATTTATTAGTGCTTAAACCAAACTGGGAAAAAATCAGTTAAATGAATTTAGAAAAAAACAAAAGGTGTTGGGTTTACGAAATTCGGCACAACCAAATACTTACAGCACATTTTATTTTACATTTTATTTGCTTTTGTTCTCATCTGTTCATTTAAAATTTAAAAAATCTTTAAAGTATTCAATAGCTATAATTTGTATGTACTAAATTTAGTTCAAAAGTTTATCAGATTTTGGGAAGCACGCTATATTTACTTTAAAAAATTAGTATTTTTTTTAATTTTGTTGATTATGATCAGAATTAATAGGTATAATGAATTTCAGTATTATTAAAGAGCCAAATAAAAACTTCACTTAATCTTGTTTTGTTTAAATTAGTTTTTTACATGATAAATAGTTAAATTAGAGTTTGCTTTCAATTAGTCGAATGTATAAACAATAATGACAACCTGAATCAGTTAATCACTTCTATTCCAGTTGTAGACCTTGTTGTTGTTTAAAAGTAAATAAGAAGTTTTTAAAATTTACATTTTTTATACAATGCCGTTCGACAGGGTATTTAAGTATCAATCTAAAATAGTATAAATTATTTATCAAAATGTAACGGAATTTCAGGGCACTTGTAAAGTTCAAGGATGATATAAAAAGAACAATTCTAGTTAAAAGTGCTTGAAAGCATTGAAAGTTAAAACAAATCAATAAAAAATTGCATGTATTTTTAGAATGAAACTAGTAATAAAGGAGCTAATACACGGCATGTTTTTTACATCTGACTTGTCAAATGCTCCACTGCCAATATGAACATGTCGTGTGTTACCTTTAAAACATTACTTCTGTAAAAAAAAACATGTGTTGAGACATCTGACAAAATTTCAAAACATGTGACATTAGCCGTTGGCAGAAATCTCTGCTGCTGCAAAGCAGTCAGCGATGGTTGTCTGTAAAAGTACAATTTTGATAGACATGTAAATTTACACATGTCTCACAAATTTTAAAGTCAGATGTAAAAAACCTGCCGTGCATTATAGCCTTAAGGAGTATGTATGTATTTATTTGAGAATAAATATTTATCTATTTATTTAGCACCAAGTTATCATTAAAAATTTCAAAGAGGTAATAAGATTTTTAAGGACTCGCGACTCTATGGCTGTGATACAAGTAATACTCTCCCTCGCAATACAAATGACATACTTTTTATAAATTAATATTTTAAATAAAATAATCCTTAGACAACAAACGAACAAAACTTGAATTAACATTAAAATGTAAAAGCGAAAATGGAATAGAAAAATTAAAACCAAGCAACCACACCCGCGGGGCCATATCCTATACAGTTACGGCAAACATTCAATATCACGATTAGCAAGTCTAGATTGAGAATTTATATTAAGATCCTTCTTGGTGAACAATCGTATAGAGTTTAAAAGTTACAAATAACATTTTGATGCAGTATGAATGAGGCGGTCATGCTGGAAAAAATTTTATTTTTTGTTGATATTGTTCACTATAAAAATAAATAAGAGTGCTATATTCAGTCGTGCCGAATCTTAAATACATTTCACAACGTGTAGTCATGCAATAACAATTGTTTGTATCACCATTCATCTCATATGAAATTCGTACAAACATATAAAAATATATAAAAACATCCCATTGTAAAATCATAATCCGAGTATGTTTAAAAAAAGATAAATAAATAAAAAAAATGGAAAAAATATATAAATAAAAAAATAAAAAAAAATTTAAACAAATATATAAAAAAAATAAAATAATATAAAAAAAATAAAAAAATATATATAAAAAAAAATAAAAATATATAAAAAAAATGAAATTATATAAAAAAAATAAAATTATATAAAATAAAAATATATAAAAACAAAAAAAAATATATAAAAAATAAATAAAAGTATATAAAGAAAATAAAAATTTATAAAAAAATAAAAATATATAAAAAAAATAAAATTATATAAAATAAAAATATATAAAAACAAAAAAAAAATTATATAAAAAAAATAAAAATATATAAAAAAATAATAATTTATAAAAAAAATAAAAATATATAAAAAAATAAATTAAATAAGAAAAAATAAAAATATATAAATAAAAAAAATTATAAAAAAATAATAATTTATAAAAAAAATATATAAGAAAAAAAATAAATAAAAAAAAAATAAAATTATAAAAAAAATAGAAATATGTATATAAAAAAAAATAAAATTATTTAAAAAAAAAATATAAAAATACATACAATATATAAAAAAAATATATAAAAAAAATAAAAATATATAAAAATAATAAAAATATATAAAAAAATAAAATTATATAAAAAAAAATAAAAATATATAAAAAAATAATAATTTATAAAAAAAATAAAAATATATAAAAAAAATAAAATTATATAAAAAAAAAATAATAATATATAAAAAAAATAAAAATATATAAAAAAAATAAAATTTTATAAAAAAAATAAAAATATAGAAAGAAAATAAAAATATATAAAATAATAAAATTATATAAGAAAAAAAAAATAAATAAAAAAAAAATAAAATTGTAAAAAAAAACAAAAATATTTAAAATTATATAAAAAAAAATAAAATTATATAAAAAATATAAAAAAAAAATAAAATTATATAAGAAAAAAAATAAAAATATATAAAAAAAAATAAAATTATAAAAAAAATATTTATTGGCACAGCTGGGATTTGATGCCACTCTGATCAGTATACCACGTTTTGTATGTGTTGTATGTTGTTTTTGCGAAAAATAAACGAGGTGGTCGTGGTTTTTTGCTTATTTCTCATAAAAATTGTTTGTTTCATCTCACATGAAATTCATTAATACATATAAAAATATATAAAAACATCCCATTGTTAAATTATAAACCGAGTAATAAATAAATAAAAAAAATGTAAAATAAATAAAAAAAAATATAAAAAAGAAATAAAAAAAATATAAAAAATTAAAAAAAAAAATTAAAAACACATAAAAACATATAAAAAAAATAAAAATTTACAAAAAAAAAAAATAAAATTATATAAAAAAAATATATAAAAAATATGTATAAAACAAATAAAATATATAAAAAAAATTAAAATCTAAAAAAAAATATTTTTTTGGCTCAGCTGGAATTCGATGCATGTATGTGTTGTATGTTGTTTTTGAGAAAAAAAAAAGAGGTAGTCGTGGTTTTTTGCACATTTCTCAGTTGATTATGTACCGATTTTTCTGATTTTCAATACCGATCTGCTCCCGAATATTTCTGATATTTTAATACCTAACGCGGGTCAACAAACACACGGACAGACTAACAAAGCTTAATTAGCTTCCCTATTCATAAACTTTCAGAAAATATATACTTTATGGGGTCGGAAATGAAAATTGTAGAAATTTTACACGGAATGACAAACCTATATATACCCCCTTTCACTTTTGTGTGAAGGGTATAAAAAGGAAAAACTTTAATAAACCTCTTTAAAATATGAAATAACTTCAAAAAAATAGAAAAAAAATAAAAAAGTTGTAGATTACAGGTAATAGTGAACCACACACTCCACCTGTTTGCTTTCTTGCCGACAAATATCTTCTGTTTTATCTTTCATTGAATCGTTTTAACGGTTTATCTCATAAAATTCTAAACATTTAATGAAATTCGTGAGGAAAGGTCACATTAAGCGGGATTTGTTGAAATAGAGTTCTCGTCTCTGATCGTGCATAAATTTCTTCTTTACATTTAATGTGCATTGGTAATTAAGATAACAATTTTTACCATGAGGGGAATAAAAATTTTATGGGAATAAAAATAACACTTCCTGTTTATGATAGCGGTGCAAATATGATACAAAAATAAATACTAGTTTGTCTGAATTCTATTTGTAATATAAAATAGCTTTTTTCTAAAAATAGTAGCTAAAGCAAATAAATAAAAAAAATTGTTTAAAAAGAATATTATTTGAGATCTTTAATAAATATTGTACATTAACGACATTATTCATAACAAGAACTGAGTGCTAACTTAATAGCTGTTATGGTTTTTTGTGTGTGGCTTTTCACAAGGGAAGGATAACACAAAAATGTCATAAAATATTTTATTAATTTACTTATGTATGTATTGTATATATTTTATGTATTGTATTATATATAATTTTACGACACAATTTCGGGACGGTAGTATATAGAGTTAAAATAATAAAAGTATACATTGTTGGACAAAATACAGTGCCAAAGTGTTAAACAAACAGATGGCATTTGCAATAAATTTTTTTTAAAATACGAAAAAGTATTTATTTTTTGAAGTATTTTTTATTCAGCTCAAATCTTCATATAGGAGGTTGGAAATCCCCGAACACTTTAATATTCAAATAAGTGTTTATAGTATTTATTATACCGTTTCTAATGTAAATGTTGTTATTGAAAACACTCTAAAAACAAGTGCTATATTCGGCCGTGCCGAATCTTATTAAAATTAACATAAAAAAATTAAAGTTTCTTCAGACATCTCTACGGGGTATAAAAATTAGATCGTTTTCTAAAACTGTTAAGGACCATTTAGTAAAATACAAAATGGAATGAAATGCAAAATTTTAAAAAAATATACATAAAATATCCATATTAGAAGCAAGAAAAGTCTGTGAGCGCTTCAAAAAAATTAAAAAAGTGAAAGCTCAAAATAAAAAAGCAACATGTTGATCGTAAAATAATCCTGTCAAAAAGGAAACTATTCACGTTTCACTACATACTATTGGGCTAAACAGAGGTGTCTTAAAAGTTTGTATAAAAAGAAATGTGACAAATATAAGAACACATTTCGACTTTGCTAGATAATATTTAAATATTCCAGAATCGAGTCAAATGAGTTTACCAATTAAGCCAAAAATGTTTTTAAACGCGTGAACTGCGGAATATGCAGTGTTGATTTATAAATCGTAGTGTTTTAAAATCTAGTACGTTTTGGAACATAAGCGATGGTGTTGGCCTTTTCAAACACTTTAAATCTAAACATATAACAGTAAAACATGATAGTGGAAGTATCATGGTTTGAAGGTGCTGTTTTTCTTTCTCGAAGGTGGGTCGACTAGCCAAATTCAACTCAAAACATACTGGTGAGCAGTATATTAGCATTTTGCAAGAAAATCTTAACAATAGTGTTACGGAAATGGGTTAGAGGGAACTTTATTTTCCAACAGGATAATGACCCCAAACACACAAGCAAGTCTCGAGAAACTTTTTTCAAGACAACTATTTTGAACCATAAAGCACCTGTGGACCATACTAAAGGACAAAACTGCAATGGATTTTCGAAGTTTAACATAAACATTTTGGGAAAAAAATACAAGCCGAATGGAGAGAGATTTCTGTACAAATTGCGCGTTGAAGTATACCTAAAAAACTGCGACAGGTCACAGTTAATAAGGGACAAGCAACTTAGTACTGACTATTTTACATTTTCTTTATATATCTGCGATTATCATTTTGTCATCACTTTGCAAGGGCAAAAGCATTTTAATTTAGATTATTTTATAGAAAAAGTCTAATTTTAATATATAAAGTTTTATTATTTTTCATAATATAATTGTGTGTAAATAATTGAATTGAATTATTTTTTTTTTTTTATTAGAAAATTAGTATGACGCAATAGCAAAAGTATTGTGTATTCTATTTTGTCCAACAGTGTATATTTTTTTATTTAATTATAATTTTGTTAGTGTTAAAGTTTTATTATCCAAATATGTATCACTTTTTATCACTCTAATTTTGTTTATTAAATTGTGAAATTGTTATGAATTCCTGTATTATTAGTATTAAGTTCATTTACGAATTTCTTTATTTCCTTTTAATTTCTTCCATGTATCTCCCAATGCCTTTGCAAAGTGATCATCTACTGAAGCTAGAACGTCAGCACTTGTGTTGCCGGAGTTAGTTAAAGATTTCCAGCTTGAAGTTATAGGGGAGGATGGTGCAGGAGATGATGTGTTAGAAAGACCACTTGTGGAATTAGAGCTTATAGTAGGATTAGTATTTGAAGTGGGAGATACCGGGTATGTTGAATCATTAGATTTAACATTTTGCAATCTGGGCTCCGTTTTTATACGTAAATTAGGTGAGGAGTTTGATACTGCCACATTTGCAGCGGAAGTCATGTGGCGAGGTGATGATGACGGAGAGTGATCAACGGAAGCACAGCGTAGCAAAGTTTTTGCCACAGCTGATGGTTGCTGGTGTTGATTTGAAGGAGAGGAAGAAACTGTTTTGGAGCCAGCTGTACTATATAGCGTTTGTGTTGTGCTACCCAATTTAATACCTGGAATAGATGCAGGCAATGTTAATGAAGTAACAGCGACCAACGAAGAAGATTTTTGCAAGCCAACGGGATGATGTTTTGGCTGCATAATTGGTCTAACTATCAGTGGCAAAGGCGGTGAACTAGACCCTCTTGATAATTTCATTTCAACAGGTATGACAGCTGGCGATAAGACGTTTTTTTCGTTAGTTGTTACTACTGATGGGTTTTGGTGCATCTGCTGCGACCTTTGCTGATGGTTACCTGTACCGACAGAATACGTAGGAGAAGGAATTAATTCAGATTGTATTAAGGCCGAATGTGGAGATAATGATGGCGTCCCAGATGATAACGGCAATGTCGGTGAGGGACTTCTGACACGAACCCTTTGTGGCTGCAAATTTTGCGATTGAGGTGATGGAGCTTTTGTTGACTGGCTATCAGTAGATCTTTTAGAAAAAAAAGTATAATAATCATTGCCCAACGAACGACGAAAATGTTCATCTATAGATTCTAAAAAAAAAATAATATTGTGTGATTTCATTTAAAACATCGATTATTTTCATTACCACAACTACGGTTGTCATTTTCTCGATTCGCTACAAAGCTGTAATCTTTAATATCTCTTTTTGGCGGGGCTTGTGTTATAACGCTAGGTCGAGCCAACGATGAAGCGAATTGCGAACCTGGTAAAGGCTCCCGATAGGGTGGGGGAGAATTTCGTTGATTTAAATTACCTACAGACATATCTAATGGCGCATCATCGCTTTGAATTAAATTTAAATGCTGCAAAACGTGAGAGTGTGCTATCTGGCCCAAACGAATGTGCCCATCGAAAACAGAATGTTCTGGTGGAGAAGGTGGTGACAAACCATTTATTGGTTCACTTGATGGACGCATACTTGATGTTGTTGCAGCTGCCATCATTATTGATATTTTATGAGCATTAGACTGTATGGGTTTGTTCGTATTAGACACTGATTCCGTAGATATGAGAGAAGGTTGGACATGGGCTACTGGCGGTGGCGAAGCAGTTGCACTACTTACAGAAGATGATTGATTATAATGCGGATGATGATACTCACCCGCACGTAAACGCCTTTCACGACGCCAAGCTGAAGTTGGCAACTCTTTAGAATTTAAACGAGATTCTGTAACAACATAAAAAATACTCACGTGTTAATAAACAAGTAGGAGTGCTATATTCGGCCGTGCCGAATTTTATATACCCTTCACAACGTGTAGTCACGCAATTGTTTGTATCACCATTCATCTCCTACAAAATACGTACATACATATGTACATATAAAAACATCCCATTGTAAAATCATAAACTGAGTTTAGGTATGTATGTTTCACAAAAAAAAAAAAAAACAAAAATAAAAATTAAAAAAAAATTAAAAATCAATATAAAAAAAATAAACAAAAACATTATAAAAAATAAAAAAAAAAATAAAAAAATTAAAAAAAATATAAAAAAAGAAAAAAAAAAAAAAAAATAAAAAAAAAATTAAAAAAATAAAAAAAAATTAAAAAAATAGAAAATATAAAAAAAAATTAATAGAAAAAATTTATAAAAATAAATATAAAAAATATAAAAAAATATCAAAAAAATTATATATAAAAAAATAAAAACAGAAAATATAAAAAAAAAATAAAAAACAATTCAAAAAATATTAAAAAAAATATATAAAAAATATAAAAAAAAATAAAAAAATATATAAAAAATTTAAAAAAAAATATTAAAAATATAAAAAAACATAAAAAAAATATAAAAAAAATAAAAAAAATATATAAAATATAAAAAAAATATATAAAAAAATAAAAATAAATAAAAATAAAAAAATATATATAAATAATATATAAAATAAAAAAAGAAATAAAAAAACCTATATAAAATACCCTTTTTCACTTTGTGAAGGGTATAAAAATATAAAAGTTACATTGTGATTTCGTGATCAGAATTGGTTTACAATAGTTTAAAATTAGGCAACTTAGAATCAATAACGCAATTTCGACAAAAAATAGAAAATGTCATAGAATTTTCCTACAAAGTTTTTTTAACAAGTTTTTTTCAAACTAGCAACTCCCACTATTTTCTTTTAATTAAATAATTAGTTAAAATAATTAAAACTCTGTAATTTACAACTTAATAGTAACAATATAAAATTGAACCAAAACAACTTAGGTACTGTTTCATGGCAATATAATACACAAACAAGGTTAAGGTTATGCGCATCAAAGTGGCATCCCTAAAAAAATTTAATCTAATGTTTATTTCTCTATTTGCATCTACTTTCACTTTATATATTTTTCTACTCTATGTTAAAAAGACAAAGGAGCAAACAGCGTACACTAGTTTTTCAATGAATGTATGATTTCAATTTATTTATTTTTTTTTTTTTTTGTAAATAAAGGTTGAAGGTCGAAAAAACTGTTTTTTTTCCCCACAAAAAATGTTTTTTATGTATCTTTAAGTTTCTGTTCATTTACCTTTAAAACCAATTGCACTCTAATACTAAACCCTGTAAATCACTTCCATCTCTTCCATGTCACACAAACATTAAACAAAATATGTTTTAAAATGTTACTCAATATCGAGGAGAAATTTCCTTCTGGTGTAGATTAAGGAGTTAATATTCTTTTAAACATGTATAAGATACATTTTTTTACACAATTTTTAAAATATGCAAAATACAGCAAAATAAAACTCTCTAAAAAAATATACAGTGTTTTGTTAATTATATGCGTAACTAGCGTTTTTAATATTTTATTGTATAAAAGCCAAAGAAAAAAATGTTTACCCTAGCCTTTTAGCTGTATTTCAAATTTAAAAGAATATTTTAAACAAAATAAGTACATATAAATTCTAAAACTACAAATCGTTACATTAATAAAAAAATCTAACATTTCAAATAATTACCAGGCGTTGCAAAATTGTATAACAGACCTAAAAAGCCTTATTTATTCTATAAAAAAAACTCTTGCCTACATTTTTTTATAATTTTTAACTATGGACATGAGAATCCAAGATAATTCTAGACCTCATATTTAAAGAGATTATGAAGGCTAAGATCGCTGTAGACTAAGGAGCACTGGAAGGCACACAATGGGCCAATTCAAAGTGGTTGCATATCAGTCATATTTGTACTATTTCATATTATTTTATGCATGCATAAAATTTTTGTTAGTAATTTCCATACAAAGAAAATAATAAGACTTTACACATTTGTTTCCTATGTATAAGAAATTGTTTATGTTATACTTTTAACCATACTGTCTCTCAGAGAGAATTTCTTCGCTTCTCACCTCTCAGAGAGAATATTTTTTATTTTCTTCTTTCCTGTATACATACAATTTTTAACAATTTTTTCTTGTATTAAATACATAATTTGTTAACAAAAGGTGTTCAAAGTCACTAGTCATATTAATATGAATTATATGACATAGTACAATATGAGAGTCTACTTTGAATTGGCCCAATAAGTGTGTATGCTAAAGGGAACCTTAGTCTAAGAAAGATGTTAGCAATTGCGAAGAGCTATGCAACCAGTAGGCAATACGAAATCGTTTTCTTGTCTATAGAAAACGCCTATAGTGGTGCGAAAAATATCAGTGATCTGCTTCGACATTTTCCCTAATACATATATAAGTTTATATCGAAATGTAGCATACTTATTATTTATAATATTAAAAAATTTTAATTACTTACCATTTGCATTATCCTGCATCATAGTAGCAGCACGTGATAAAACATCCAAAGCAGATTCCATAGTATAATAAAATACTTGCAAATGTTCGGTAATTTTTTCTATCTAATCGACACAAGTTTTAGTATTATTTTCGTTTAATTAGTCGTCAAAATGTCTGCCACGTCTTAATTTAACTATATCTCATATTTTAAGTTTATAATTCGTGTACATGCCAGTGATGTAACGAATTTTTAAGAATTGACGAATATTCGTTGCAACACTAAAAAGTACGTTTGTCTTGTATGTTCACTTTTATGATCAATAACCGAAGCGAAAAAACTTATTCACACACCTAAGAAATAGATTTATGAACTTGATATATAACTTATTTTTTTTTATTTTTTATTAATTTTTTTATTTTTTATTTTTTGTTAATTTTTTTATTTTTTATTAATTTTTTTATTTTTTATTAATTTTTTTTCTATTTTTTTATTTATTTTTTAACTTTGTGGACTTGTAACCGTTTTGTCCAGAACTTTCTACGATAACACTATTCAAATGATAACTAACATTTTTGTAGACTATGAAAAAGAAATACTACTTTTTGTGGTAAAAATATCTCAGCAATTATTGTGTAATTGTTTTGATAAGAGATTTATTTCCAAATATTTCACAAAGATTGATACCAAATACAGCTCAGTGCAACGTATAGGGGCCTAAAAAAGTTGTCCTAACACACGGACAGACGAACATCACTTAATAAACTTTCTTATTCATAAGTTAAAGATCAAAGATCGGAAATGAATTGAAATGAAGATAGACAAGCGCTCGGTAGCTCACATTAAAATTATAGTAATTGACATATTCGAAATCAATTTTTTGTTAGATCTAGTCTAATTCTGTAGACATAATTTGACATATATTACATGTCAAACACCTTTTTAGATTTTTATGTATAAAAAACTTTCTTTTAGCAACACCGCTTTTGTTATTAATGGAAAAGAGAAGCAGAAAGCATTTGTTTTATTTATTTAAAATACTGCGAAAAATACACTCACGCTTCATAGACATAAACGCTTTTAGCTATAAAAACAATATAAATATACTGTCAAGAGTGACATCCGCTATCGCTATTAATTTTTTTCTACTTAAAATTGCAGTATTTAAAATACAGATCTAAACAAAGAACCTTAAACGTTCAACACTCTACAACATCTGATTTAAGAGTTATTGTTTTTTTTTTATATTATCTATAATTATTTCGAAAATCCTATTTCACTTTCGGTATGTTGCCATTAGAGATTGTTACAATATTTTAACAATTGCTGAGATATGGCACAAATTTGGAGTTCTAGAGTGAACTATAGCTATGTCAACCGCCGCGCTTATATTATCCATTAAAAAAAGATAATTTCTTGTAAATTAAAAACATTTTTCTGTATTTTGTTTCAATGGAAGTAGTCCGCTCCTAAAATAACACACACTTTATTTTATTACTATTTCTTCCGGATACACTAAATATAATTATGGGTTAACATTGTAGGTGTACACTTTAAACAGAAGAAACACACATCTAAAAATAAAAGAAAATAAAGATGTAATTTAAATTTAGTTGAAAACAACATTAAAAAGTTTAAATCAAATTAATCAAAAAAATAAATAAATAATAATAAAGGTCCTCATGTAAAAGCTTAAATTTCCCTTTTGTGAAAATGTGCAAGTCTTGTTTATTGTAGACCCATTTTTTTAATTGCAATAAATTTTAAAATGTAAAAATTATAAAATAAATTCAGAAAATGGTTTAAAAAATTCTGTTTCAAAAACTGCTTATGTCGACAAAAGCTACCCTCTGGCAAATTTTCAACTATTTTGTACAACTTTACAAGAAGTTATAGCGTAAAAACTTATTGCCTATAAACGAAATATATAATATATATTCTTTGTAATATATTTTTTTGGCCTTTGGGGGCTTTTTATATTACTTTTGTTGAAAATAAAATAAAATAAATAATACCTTATTTAAACATACATAAGTATAACCTAACCCAACAAAAAAAACTTATGCATCAAATCAAATGTATCAATAAGCAGCGCATATTTGCGTTGCTAAATTATTTCTTTCAGATATGTTTACAAAAGTTTCTATACAAATTTCGGCAGTTCAATGAGTACATAATTATTTCAAAAAGTTTATCAGCATTAACCAGTGATTTCACGTGGCCACAAAGAAAACAATCGCTCGGCCTCAAAATCAGCTTATTGCCAATTTCTGATTTCAACAAATCGATGGTTACGTTCGCCGTAAGGCACTTAGCGCCATCCTACTGAAACCACTTCTCGCTCGAATTAATGTAAATCACCTTTGCAAATAAAAAATAATTGAACATGATACATTGATCTATATAGGCCGTAATTCGAGATCCGGCTTTATTATGAAATAAATAAAGTCCAATGATACCACCAATGTGTAAGCCATACTAAGCAGTACATTTTCTTGTTGTAGTCGAATCTGAAGAGACTGTCACAGAACAAATTTTGGTTCTAGGATTACAGGTTTTTAATATAAATTTGGCTGGGAGCAAAAGCTGGCTTCCTTAATAAACAGCTAGAAACTGATTGTGAAATGAAAATGTAACGCCTCCTATATATTTTGTATATGCTGCCATTTTCCATGAATGTTTTCAAATAACTTCTCACGATAGAACGGAATAGTTTCCAGAATTTCCTAGTCATAATGAGATAGATGACTATGATGACTAATGAAACTAAAAAATGTAACAGTAAACGAAAAAATCTTTTCCTAATAGTTACTGAAAAATTCGTGTGCTATATTCCAGATAGCATCTAAAATCTTTTATGGCATTTACCTCTTTTCTTTATACCTGCTTATTCAATATTAAACATTCGTCATTTGAACCTCTCAAATATAGTACCTACATATGAATTGCAATTATTTAACTTTTAAAAGAAATACACACTTTTATATATAAATTTATGTATGTAATACGTGTATACTGTTAATACAAACCACCATAAAGTTAAGTTTTAAAGCATTTGATTTACTGCTAGGATGAATATGCTTATAGCAGCTCAATTGTTACAAGCTTATCGTTTCACGTTTACACTTTGTTCTTTATTTTTACAAAATATTCATCATGTTTAATCACTTTTTTTTAATTTTTGCAAAAAAAAAATTAAATACCATTTTAAAATATTCCCTGGTATGAATTTTATTAGTGGAATGCGAAGAATCTTAAAGGAATTTAGCAAGGTGTATTTTAAATAAAGGTGGTATTGTTAGACCTCTTAATTATCTATTTAATGGTCAAGCTGTCAAATTTTTTAAAAAATCTATCTATCTTCTTCTAGAGTACACATAACAAGATAACCAACCAGGCGAATTCAACTAAATTCGCTGTCTCTTCTTAATGTCAAAATCAAGACTAATTGATATGTATATATAGAATATGGCTATGATAGCAAAACACAAAAAAGATCAGCAGATGAGCTACGGGTATCTGGTTTAGTGTACCCGGAATGAAACCATAACTGATCAGCTGATCGTAGGTGCGTTTATGTATTAAAGGTATAAAACTTTATATAAAAAAATATGAATTCGCCTGTAAATATTGCTTGAAAACATTTTGACAACATTGCTAGCTAGCAGATTCAGTCGAATTTTCCACTTATATACCGTTTAAAGTGTACCCTGTTTCTAACACTTCACTATCAGCCTGGGTACACTTAACAAAGTAAACATAAGTACCCATCTCATGAGGATGTCAAATTCGAACTACGAATTGAATACCAATCAGGTGTTTTTAAGGAGTAAGCTGGTAGGTTTTTGTTCTTTTTAGTTTGAACGGCAGAATGTAAAATTTTGTTTATGAAATTTGCTATAAAAAAACAATATATATAAAATAATCTAACAACAATTTATATAATAGTGGAAAAACTTATATTTGTGAACATTTTATTTGAAAAGTTATGGAATTAAAATTTGAACTTAATATAAACAATATGTTTTTTGTGTTTAGACATTCTCTCGTATATTGATGTGAATTCGCTTTGGCATATAGGAGGTCAAAGTTTTATGTATGTTATCGATATAAGCGCAATCTATGAAAAAAATATGAAAATATGTAGCTTAAAATTGAAATTTCCAGCTTATAACCATACAGTACTGCTAACTACCTACAGGAATCTAGCGATTTTCAGTTAATATTCTTGGTCTTATACTTAAAAATAGCGATTTTTTGTTACTTATTGCCCATAAGCAAAAGAAGCAACATTGAATATGAGCAAAAAATACAGAAAACATGCATAGGTTTTTTTCTGTTAACATTAACCTTTTCACTCTTTCAATCTTAGATTAAGAAATTAGAGAAAAAACAAGTTACGCAAGGGCTTTAATGAGTGTAACTTACCTTTCAACTAAGGCGAATTCGTACAGGTGAAATTGTCTGCTCAGCTGCATGGTGGGGAACACAAATGTCAAACACCATGTAAATTAATTAATTTATATAAGGAAGATGTTGTCTTCACTACCTGCTAATAAATTCCCCTTGATATATCTCTTTTAAGGCGAATTTTTCTATCAGGTATGGAAAAGACTTTATAATCTATTTCTTATAATATATATAAAAAATGTAGTACATTTGACGATACATGTATATGGTAGTGAAAATTGTTATTTATAAAGCCATTATAATATTGCAATTTTGTATTATATATATAATACCTATAAAAATAACTTCCGTAAAAAATTTCACAAAAATCCTTCAATATTTTTTCATCTTATTGTGTTCAGGAAAGAAGACAGGAAAAAATGCTTGTTTTGTATTCTAGACCGTTGTCTTATACACCTTCATCAAAATAAAAAAAAAAAAATATTTAATGTACAAACATAGTTTTTGTACAATCTTTTTAAGTATAATTGAATAAAAAGCTTTGTAGTTTTATTTTAGACCTTTGGGCCAGAGATAATTGTATAAACAAAATGCAATTGAATTGAATTGTATGGTCATAACAAGGGAATCGCAGTTTGGAGTGAAATTTTTTGTTTACATATTTTATGTATTAAGTTTAAAACATGACGTCCTTGGGTCATAAGAATTGTTGAAAGCTAATAAACGCCCTTGTTTAGGTTTAGCTGTTATAATCAAAATTAAAACACGTTCAAACGATGCTATTACTCGGATAACAATAAATTTTACAAGATTGATATATGTGTTGTCCTTTTCTCTGTTTTTTTTTTTAATAATCGTACTCATATAAGAAGTAAGTCTGGCATCCCTAATTGTTTTAGTCTTTTGCAAGCCCATTTTAGAAAAGTAATGTACTATGTAAAAAATTTCATTACTGTTGGCAACACTTACTAATAGTCGTTTCTCATGTCGCTTTATGCAAGGAATTTTTCGTGTGCTTAGCGAAACAATACAATTCATAAATATCTTGATAATTTGAAGTTAAAGTGCTAAAATTAACAAAATTAAAAATAAAGAAAAAACAATGTGAATAATTCAAATGAGATTCTTAAAGACTGGTGTCTTTTATCAAGAGTATCATTTTGCTTTTTTCACTATATTGCTGCTGTCAAAAACAAATTTGACAGATATAAAGAAGAATGTAAAAAGTTGAAAATACCTTTAAAGAGAAAAAAAAGTTGAAAGTGGTTTAACATTATATTAGTTGAAGTCTGTATATAAATAATACATCGGCTTAAAATTACTAAAGTAAGAATATTAAAGGTAATAAATAAAATAAACAATAGTTGTGCTAACAAATACAAATACAAAAAGGGAAATAATAAATCTGAACAAGCAATGTGAAACGTCAAATCAAAGAATTTTACGGCACTGCCACACCAAAATTTTTAATAAATTATCTAGAGTACTGGTAAATAAAAGAAAAGAAAATATACAATAATGAGTATACAGGATCACTTAATATGGTAAATCCAGGGTACACTTAACAAGGTATACGACTCTGCAAATTCGACTGAATTTGCTGTCTTTTATGAATGTCAAACTCTATATAAAAAATATCTATAGGCGAGTTTATAATTTGTTTTACAGAGTTTTTAATTCATGGTTAAAAGCAAAAACGGTCAGCTGATCAGTTATGAATACTGTGAACTATCGGTAAATTTAACTGAAAAGCTGGTCGTTGTTTCCTAAGTGAGAATGTCAGACTACATATATATTTATATATATGATTTCGTCTTTTAGTATTTATTTTATATGAAGTTTGAAATTCTTATCATAAAGTGTATTCTGTTGAATTCGCCAATGCATATATCTGAAACAATATATCCGTAATCTGTCTTGATATCATATTTATACCAGGGTATATTTATTTATAAATCCCATAACACAACATAAGCCTAAAATTGGTAAAGTAAAAATATTACATATTAATAAAAAATTTAGTACTAAAAGTTCTAACTTATTGAATTCCTTTTTACTTATTAAAAAATGAATGGCAACATTACATCAGCTGTGGGTTGTCAAATTTGTTTTTCTGTAAAAAGAAAAGAAGTGATCAAAAAGTGTGTAAAAGAAGCAAGAAAGAAAATCACAAAAAATCGTGTCAAATGCAAACAATTGCAAAACAATTTTCTCCCTAAGAAAAAAAATATATAAATTTAATAATTTAAAAAATTAATACATTTACAATTACTCTATGTAATACTTTATTGGAAAAAATTAAAATATTTGTGTAAATCTTTTAATCTAACATAATTTTAAATTTGTCTTAAAACTGAAAAAGTGATTTGCGAAAAATGCGTATAAATGAAGGATAGTAATATACAATTGTAAAAGGACGACAAAAGATATGTAAAAAATGATAAATTAAACATAAAAAATTATAAATTTCCAGAATTAAAAAAAGTTTAATGAAAAGCGTAGTGAAGTATTGTCAATTTTTTACTAATAAGTGTCGCAAAATTTGGTTGATTAAAATATTTAAGTGTGACAGCTAATATTTTAGCAAAACAAAAATCACTATAACTTATTTAATTTAAGAGAAAAAATTTTTTAATATAAATATATCAAAATAACCATAACAAATCTTTCAGACAACAAAATAGAAAAACATTAAAAACATAAATAATAAAAAATCACAAAAGTTACAATAACATAATATACCTCTGCAGAAACTTTAAAAGAAATTATATATATTTTTTTAATAATCAACTCTGGTGTTTGTCTGCATCTTTTTTATTGGAGCCTTCATACCTTTATACGTATGTTTATATGTACATATAGGTATATAAGTATATGTACGTCAACCTTACTTGTTTTTATTTAAAAAAAACAAAACCAACAAAAAAATTACATATTAAAGGATTATTAATGTCAATGGCACTGGTTATAAAATTAAAAAGAAAAAATAAAGCTTACTTTAAAATTGTAAGCTCGGTAATTATATTTTAAATCGTATGTATGTTCTTATAAAGTTCCTTAAATAATTTTTAAACTAAAATCGCATCATCTGAAATACAAAAGTCTTTGTCAATGCTTCAATTGATAAGTAAACAAAAGTCATCTCTGGCACAATGCAAAGCTTGGATTCATCATGTCAAGAAGCTGATGTAAGTTAAATATTCAGGATTAAGATTATTTTGTATTAATAATTTTTTTTAATTACAGTTCATAATAAATGACACACTGAAAAAGCTTAAAGGTTCATCTAACTCTGCTGGTACAAGTACAGCAAATACAGTTTCAACGTTGGCATCTAACAATCCCACAGCGTCGTCAGTTCTTAGGCAGCAGCAACAACAAATAGCGTACCAGCATTTGCCAAATTTATCGACATCACAACAGCAACATAAATTTCAACAATACCATCAACTACAGAATGTTTTACAAGGTACAAATGTATCTTCATCAGCTGTTAGTAATAGAAGTGGAAACAGTAACACTACATCATGTCTTCAAAATGTGTCACAGCAACAGATATCTCCACCAGCTCCACATACTCCACCATCTCTGTTATCATCGTCTTCGTTTTCTGTTACATTTCCTTCGAAGTCGTCGCTAATAGACAACAGTTTATTACATTGCAATATATCTCAAATCCCCAGCCAACCACCTCTTTGTATTTTTGAGGATGATGAGGAACCATCAAATCCGACAGATCAACCGCCAGCAGAGTTACTGGCTCCAACAAATCCGTTACTAACATCTTTATCGAATAGCGTCAGTCAGAATCACAGCTCAGATTCAACAATAAACTTGGATAATATTGTAATTTTAACCCATCCAGCACCAGCTACAAATAATACTATACAACTACAACACATACCACTGACACATCCATCACCACAAGCAGTTCAACCAACTGCTTATTCTAATTTCAATTCAATTACCTCACCATCTCCTATCGTACCAGATTTATTATTGTCAACACCTCCAGGCGTTCATAATAGTAGTTCCAATAATAACAATAATAACAGTAATCATAACAATAATAACAAAAAGGCTGATAAGCGACCTTCCTTAACTTCATCTTCAACATATAACCATCAAAATCATTATCAACATCAGCATCAGCATAATCATAATTCCCTTAGTTCGCATCTACTGACATCGCCAGTGGCAACAGGTTCTCCTACGTCATCGCCAAACAAGAGACAAAAATCTAAGGACTCATCCTTTTCAAGGCGTTCACATTCACCGTCGTTTTCGCGATCAATAACTACTACTAGTGTAGGCTTATCTAGCGGACAAACAACCACTAACACATTGTCGTCAACATCCTTAACAAATAGTGCTTCTAAGCGGGAAAATGTTTCATCATACAAATTTTTCAACATACATGAACGTATTAAGGAATGTTATTTACAATTGTTAGCAAGTGATTTTAATTTCTTTGCTGAAGCTGGGGTAAGTAAATACATGTTGAAATTTAAAAAAATTTAAAAAGTGTTTATAAACAAATTTTTCTAGTTTTTTAAAAATTTGTAGAGATTATTTAGCGGATATTTAAACATTGAAAATATTGTTATTTACATTCTGTATTAAAAAAAAAAATGTACTTAACTAACCTAACGATTACTATAAACGTAAAAGGCTTTCTGCAATAAGAAACATATCGCAATTTTATAAATCAGATTGTATATACTATGTACTAGTTTGTGCCCGCGACTTGTCTGCTTAGTTATCAGTATAAAAGATAGCCTTCACGTTGATCTAGTTTGTTATCTCTTTGTCAAATTTTAATTTAGTTCTAGATTCATACTTAGAAAATACAAACAGTACCAGAAAAAGGTAAAAATGTAACTTTTATGCCGACCATATCTTCTTAAATCTCAATTTGGACCAATAGTCTTTAACGACAAACGTAGAAAGAAATTCTATAAAATTTAATTTTAAAATTTTAGATTGATAAACTTAGAAAATACCAAAAGAAAAACCAAATAAATAGATAATTTTTACCCCTTATACATGAGTGAATAATACCTACAATTTAATTTTTTCCAATCTTTATCCGATTTTACGTTACATGGGACACCAAAAAACTACCTCTTATGGCTTGCAAATTAAAAAAGTTCCATACACCTTTCAGTTTATTCTTTAATTAGTTAACGATGGTTTTTCAAGTTAATCTATATGTTTTTTAGTTTAGTTGATATAAAATTATCCAATTTACACATTTTTACATCCTCAACGTTCGAATTCCAAAAATCGATTCTTAGTGGAATTTCATAAGAGGCAGAACATACTGTCTGAATTTTATCCTTTTAGCTTTATCCGTTTTGATAGTCCGATAATGAATCAGTCTCTCTTTTCTGCGTGATGGAGTAAGAAACATCCAAACATACATTCACATTCACATTTGTTATAGGATTTTCAGTGGTTCCAGATGTCAAAAATTAAACTAGCTACAACGTTCAGTTTGATCTTTTAATATGTTATTTTCTAATAATACAAGTTAACAAATTGAGAATAACTTTCTGACTAGAGCAGATGTAAATTGCTTCTAAGATAATTTCTGATTTTGATTCTAGTTTTTGAGATATAGTGTACTCAGTATACTAATTTATATGAAGATCCACAATAAAATTACTTTAAAAAAATATTTAATAAAGTGCTGAAATCGACGTAACAGCTTCAGATTTTTAAAGAAAGTTGTTCAAACAAAATCAGAAATATATTTTTACAATTTTTTTTTATAACTTTTTATTGTTTAAAACAATAAAGAATGTTAGGCTTTAATTCTCCTAATTTTCAACCAATTTTCTCGTGATATATGCGTGTTAGTAGGCACTGGGTGATGTGTTTAAAAAAAAAAAAAAAAAAAAAAAGGTTGATCTCAAGCTTAAATAAAAATCAAATACTATCATTTAAAGTTAATATTTAAAAATTAATACAAATTATTTTATTTGCTTTACAAATTTTTTTTTGTTTTTTTTTATTTATTTTTTTTTTTTTATTTTCCTGTTTTGTACGAAACCTTCGTTAATTATACGAAAGAAGTACATATGAAATGAGTTATGAGTTTCAGGTACTGTCCGCAATTTTTGAAATCCCATCTTATCTTCTATTTACATGTCGTACCCCTAAACAAAGTTTAGCGGAATTGTAGACAAGACGTTGTTCTTTAACTTATATTTTTTTAAGTAATTAAAAAATAAAGTTTTTCGAGAAATTTTATTACAAAAAAAAAATTATTTAAATTTTACCTTTAGCCTTTAAAAATAAAATCACAAACTAAAACCATCTTAAAGCTTATTTAATTGCCTTTGATTTGATGCTACAACGAAAAACATAAAATGAAAATTTTTTGAATATCTTAAAAATTAAAAGTCCATTGTGTCACATTTTTATTGAATTTCCTAATTTTTATTTCACTATATTGCGCGAGTGGGCGCCGATAATGAGCCTAGATTTAACATGCATACTTACTTTACCATACGCATGGATTTCATCAAGTTTTATACGATTCGGCGAGGTGCGTACCTAAAATAATATATTTTTCAGTTGGTATTTATAACTCGTAAAGTCTGCATGGCTTTTGCTTGGTTTGAAAAAGCAAACAATAACGTTTACGAAAATTTTAAGTCGGGAGCTAGTTAGAAAATTCTACAACCATTTATGGTACCTATTTTCATTAACTTTAAAGGAGTCAAAAAGACTTGTGGTTTCATCTTTGAATCAGCAGGATGAAAATGACAATAAAAAAATTAAAATTCTTTCTCATAACATTCTCATTCTCATTCACATTTTTTCAAACGGTATTATATTCGAACGATTTTTTTTAGAAAAGATCCTGATCCTGAAACATGGGAAAATGATAAATTTGTATACAATTGGTTACAATTTATAAATCCTAAATAGAATTGCAAAAAAATAAAAATGTTTTTTTTTGTATGTATGGTTATCGAATTTTAAAAATTAAGTGGACTAAACGGCCTTTCAGGCAATCAATTAGGAGCTGTTTGTCTTTTTAAGAATTCAATCATGGGTGAATGATGTGTGGTCTGAACGTAGTCTGAAGAAGGTTTTAATCCTGTCCTTTCCGATGCCTGTTATATGTTTTGGTGTATGTTTGTGGGGGTTTATAGAATTGTCGTGGTAGTGGTGGGTTTGTTTATGCGAACAATTTTTAAATATGGCGGTGAGTATCTTTCTTTTTCGGCTGTTTAATTGTTATTTTATATTTATGGGCAATATAAGATTTTTCGTTTCTGGCGCTGCCGTTGACTTATATGACTATCAGATTGAAATTGTGTAAAG
Source organism: Phyto melanocephala (assembly GCA_941918925.1). Lineage (NCBI taxonomy): Eukaryota > Metazoa > Arthropoda > Insecta > Diptera > Rhinophoridae > Phyto > Phyto melanocephala. Next base: position 1,682,456 of record OW799235.1, on the reverse strand, counting down.
GAAATAATGCTAAATGAGGAAAGTATAGTGCAAAGAGAAATTTAGCATTAAATGAATTGTGCTTCAAAGAGAGCCAAAACTTGTAATTGCGATTTAGTGGCATTCATGCAGGTCTCTAGTGCTGATTTGAAATAAGTTGATTTATAGAAAAAATTTAAGGCAACAAAATGTATTCTTGATATTAGTATTTTTTTGATTTCCTAAAGTCACCTTTGCCTCTTAATTTATGTTCTCGTTTACTGGATTATAAGGGTATAAGCTTTACCTGTGGTGCTAATGGAAATTCCTTAATATTAATTTCAACCCCATAAATTAAATGAATGCAAGCCTATGCCATCCAAACCGTGGCGAGCTTTTAGCCGATATTTTGTTTCACACATAATTGTCATAGATCCTTCAGTTATGATAAAAAGAAATATTAAAATTATTCTCTGAAAACTTTTTGTTTACATTTAACATTTTGCGTTTTGGTTGGACCACCCTGTATATGGCGTTCGCCATTATCATCAATGAGGATTATTTTTTATAAATGGAACTTGACAAGCTCATAAATTCTGCTTGCAATTTGCTGATCGGTAAGGGATACCTTTTTAGAGGCACCTTGAGCTAAATTTTCATATATTTCTCTTAGCTGCTGAAAATAGCAAGTTTTTTATAGAAAATTTAGCACGGAATTTCAATATAATTCTAACATCACTTAATGAATTTTTATAATAATATTATTGTTTGTGAGGGATAACGCTGTTTTCATTATGACAACAAGTCTAATACAAAGAAGCCATTGCCTTATAATTAAATACGTTTTTTTTTTAATTTTAGTTTAAACAACGTACTCGTTCGTTTATATTAGAGCGTGTTGTTGAATATGAAAAGCTTAACACTATTGTTATTAATTTGTATCCTGGCAATAAAGGATATGCACTGGGATTATACTATGATGATCGCCAGGTAATATTTGATTCGGAAGGGGAGCTGCCGAGCACTATTTCCACACTTCCGTCATCATCCTCATCTTTAAAAAATTTGTCTAGCGGCAGTTCAAACATTATGATCAATAGCAGCGGTTCTAACTCAAGCAAACTATATTCATCATCGATACCTCCGGATTTGAAACAAAAAAGTTCTTATGATCATTTACCTACGATACACGATGGCTCGAAAACTGATTTAAGTAATTCGGCAAGTGAATATTCTTTGGTTGAAGTTTTGCGATGGCCATATGAAAACGATCAGTTGCTTCAGTGCATCGATCGTGAAGTTATACCAGACTTTTTAATGGATATGCTTGCTGCGACTGCAATAACTTTACAGGCTTCGCAAGATGACAGCACAGGATCACCACGTGTCTACTCTAAACCTAACGTTTTTTATGGTGGTTGTGTGGTGGCACAAATACGTGACTTTCGACAAACATTTGCCACCTCAACAAATATCTGTGATACAAGGCACGTGTTATTAAGACCCACCAATGCAACACTATTTGCTGATGTCCAGCATATTGCGACAACGCTTAATCAAAATACATCTACTTGCGCACCAGAGGATAAACTAGCATTAGAGAGTCAAATCGTGTTGGCTACAGCCGAACCACTGTGTTTAGACCCTGATCCTAATATAGGACGACATTCTATTAATTCCCAACATGAAAGGCAGCTTTTCAATACTCACGAATTAAGACGCCAAATGAAGAAGTATACACAAATATCAATCAATCGAAAGAGAAAATTGGATCAGTTCACCCATCACTATGGTCTTGAATTATGCGACTACCTAACCAGATTGCGTACAAAACCAAGAACAGGGCTGGTATCTACTGCCGCAGTTAGCGCTGCCAATATATCTTCTAGCAACGCTAGTGCTAATCCTTTAGTCAGTGCCACAATGCTAACATCTTTTGCCTCAAAAGTACCAAAGCGACCTAAAGATGTTATACGTCCTATAAGACCACCACGTCTCGACTACCCAACAAATCTGAAGGTCCCGGATCAATTAATAAATGTTGAAAAATATGCAAAAACAAATGAAAGGCCACGTGAAACTACCGACTGTCAGCCGCAATTGATAGAAGAGTATATTTTGGAAACTGAACGTGATGACAATGAGGGAAGACGTGTCGTTTACCACATTAAATTGTCTATTTTCCAAAGGCCATCAAATTCAGAGTACCTGGGTGAATTGTATGTGGATCGTGATTACAGGGAGGGCATAAGAAATGGTGAATCTTGTCGTTTTCCCTTAGGCACACGGGTAGATGCAAATCGTTATATACAACAGTTTACTGAAATTTTTACAGAAGAGGGACGGAAAGCTGTTAAAATAACTCACTTAGTACCAGGTCATTTGCCGAAAGTCACTCACACAGGAATAACACCGGAACAGAGGCAAGCATTGCTACTACAGCAGCAACAATTACAATTACAGCAGCAGCGACAAGCTGCATTATTAGCAGTTCAACAGCAGCAACAACAGCAGCAAGTACTACAACAAACAATAAATCAACAGCAAGCCGAACAACAACAACAACAACATTTGGTTGTTGTTGGTTCGAATGGACATCAACAGCATTTATTACCAACAACTGTGCAACATTTAAGTACCAATACAATACAAACACAGTCACAGATAGTGCAACAGCAACAACAAGTTCCGAAAAACATTAATATAGTGAATGTGACTGGAAGCAATGTTGCTGCTGTTCAACATGTGCTCAGACAGCAGCAATTGCAGCAACAACAGCAACAAGTTTCTACAACACAGTTTCTAGATCCGAATGGTGCAACAGTACAACTGCAGCATGCAACCCTCACTGCCACAACTTCTAATAATAGCAGCAGCAATACGACAACCAATACCACTAGTATTTCAGGTGTTCCTCACCATATACAATTGCAGCAAATCACAAGTTCTGGCCCATCATCAGCTGGAGTCATAGGAGTTAATAACAGTGGACCATCAACAACGACTCATCAACTCAGTTTAAGTAACGGTTCCTTGGTATTAGTGCAACAACATTCGGCTACGGGTTCTCAAACGTTACACCAACAACAGGCCACGCAAGCGCTGCAACATGCTGGCATTACAATACAACCTGCATCATCTCACCAGCAACAAAAGGCTCAAGTTATTGCAACATCTCAAATGAATACTGTTCAATCGGCCCAGAACTCGGCTCTTAGGACACAGCTAAGTTCTAACGTGCCAATTTTGGTAAGAATACAAATCCAGATACAAATTTATTTTTTTTTTTTAAACTTTTTTAATTATTTATAGCAAGCACAACTAAAGGCAGCGCCTATGGTGACTAACACGAATCAGCAACAACATCAGCAGCAGTTGGTTCATAAACAAAACACTGCCAATAGTTCTACGAACACCACAAATGTTGTAACTGCAAATTCCTCAAATACTTTACAGGCAAATCCAGCTATTAGTGCTATTGTTACCAGCATTATGAATAGTGCGAATCAGTGGCAACAACAACAGCAGCAACAACAAAACTGTAATTTTTCTTTACAAATACATTATTAAAGCAAATTAACATTTATTGTTTTATCTATTTATAGCTGCCTCTATTTCAAATGCTTCCACTACTGGCACAACGCTGAAAAGTTCAAGTAATGCTTCCATATTAAGTTTGCTAAATAGTGCTCCTGCAGCGATGACAAGTACTCCTGTAGCAAGTGGCACGTTTACAACATCTACCGGACAAACACAACAACAGCAAGGAACACAACAACAAAGCGTTACGTTGGTTCAACACTCAACTCAGCAACAACACCAGCAACAGCCGCAAACAACGAATGTGGTTGCACCAGAATCTTTTGTTCAAGCAACGCAATCGCAAGCGGTGCCAACTCAATTGCAGCGTAAACAAAATGAAGTCTTGCAAAACCTTTTGAATCCTGGAAGGAAAATTAATATTTTAAGCAGTAGTGGGACGGGGAACAGTGGAACAACTGCAACATTTCGAACGAATGCTGCTGGTAACTTAATAGCAGTAAATCTTAATCAGCCATCTTCCCATTCACAGCAACAACAGAATCACCATAACCAGCAGCAACTTCACCTTCACCAGCCGCATTCACAAACCCAGCAACATCAGCAGGACCAACAACCTCAAACAACGGTTCGTGTGTCAATGTCAGCGTTAGCTTCGCAACTAGCATCTCCACCTGCTATAATGACAAATAGCACAAATTTTGGAGGTTACACATTGAGCACGGTGAGTGGAACAGGATCAAATGGTGGTAGTATAAAAATACTCAATAGCGGAATACAACAACAACGAGTTCTGGCTAACGCCCTTCGAAGAGATTCCTTAAGCAGCACATCTCAAGGTCCTCCTAACGCCATAGTTGTTGGAGTAGCAGCACCTTCCCCTGGGTCGGATTCGAACGCTTCAAATGCTAGTGGATTCGCTGTACCTCAAGCGACATCAAATGCCGGAGTTTGTAGCAGTAACTCAACTACCTTAAATGCATTGTTGACCAATGCTGCAACACCTTCACCTTCTGGTTCCGAACACTCTCAGTCATCTCAAAATCAAAGTTTGCTCGAGAGACTTAATAGTAGTGGGGTGACTGCTAACGCGGCACTTTCCAATATGTCACCACAACAACATCATCAAGCGACACCACAACAACAGTATATAACAAAAACTTTAGTACAATCTCCTGCCACTTCATCAATTCATTCGCCTATGTCTAGTCCGCATCCACAGCCGTCGCCCTCTCCACACCTTCCGCCACCACAACAACTTCAGCAACCTCAGCAGCAACAGCCGCAACAACAAAGCCAAACTCAAACTGCAACACTTAATTTGCAAGGCATAAATTTCTCCACTTTACAAGGGGCTATGGCAAACTTTCCGGGTTTACAGAATGTTCAAGTTCAAATTCCTGGGTTTAATCAACCTATATCCCTTCAGCTTACTGGTGGCAGCTTACACGCTGTACAGCAACCACAACAATCTGGTAATGCAACGGTATCTGTAGTTGCCTCAGGAGGCAGTGCGAATTCAAGTAGCAATAGCAGTGCTCTTGTTACGGCACACAACACAAGCTCTAACCAACAAACTCACCAACAAAGAAATCTTCTGGTATCTGTACCAGTCAGTTCGGCAAACCAACAACAAGGCCAAACTCAGCATACAATAACGTTGCAGTCACAGCAGTTACAACAAAATCATAATCCGTCTGCCACTGGTACTATTGTTAACTTACCTGCTGGTGCCACTGCTTCTGGTGGCACACAAACTGTGGTATTAACGAATAATACAAGTGCTGGCTTAACAAATACATCTAGTTCAAACAACGGGTGCTCTAACACTAATAATACTGGAACTACAATGTTAACATTACCCATTGGTAAGTAAAAAAACTAAATGACATTATAGTTACTTAAGCGATGAAGATGCATATCAGCGTCCCAAAGTTATTTTCACGTAACTCCAAAATGTTATTTATTTTTTTTACATTTTCTTTTGAGAAATTAAATTTAAAGTTTCAACAATTTATATAGAAAAAATTAGGTCGCAAAAAGTAGTTTAATATATTTGTTGTTTACTGAGTTAAAGTCTTCACCGATTCGTGTAATGATCTCTTCTGCCACCAGATTTTTTATTAATAAAAAAATAACAAACTCACTCTACTTTTTGCATTTGTATTCATAAAAATCGCACATGCGATATTACAGCGATATTAGCTGCATAATATCTCAAAAATCATAAAAGTCCTGAAGATAGAACAGAGCGAAAGATCTAGGAATTCTATTTTAGAAAATTGTCGTACTTCATTTGTTTTGATTATGTGATATACGTGATGTTAACTTTGGGACGACAATTTAATATGCATGTACATTAGGGTGCGCCTTATATATATGGTCCGATTCTTTTTGTAAAGTTTAAGTCGTAACTTCCTCCAGAATTTTTTTCCATAGCAAAAAAAAAACATTGTTGAGAATTATTAGGCATATCATACAAGGCATGTCAGATACGCCTACAATAACCATCCCAAACTTCTTTGAGGCTACTTGAAATCGCAGGCAGCTTTTAAGGAGATTATTCGACAGGAATGCGAACAGTTATCACTAGAAATATTGAGGAAAGTTACGCAAAATGCGACAAAATGGGCACAAATGTGTTTCAACACTGGCGGCAGCCACTTGGCTGATATCATATTTTCTAATTAACAGAAAAAAATGTACAGGTCCAAATAAAGATTTCCACCACTTAAATTAATTTTTTTTTTTTTTATTAAGTAAAAAAGTTATTCAAAAATAAAATTGGATGATTAATTTTTTATTCATAGTTTGGTTACCTAGCCTCTAGGCCATAATCGGTCACAAACTTCTGCAAAAAAAAAAATTATAATGCTTTTATTTAAAATATTTTTTTAAAGAAAGATCCTGAAGAATGAGAAAATGATAAATCGTACACAATTGGGCTGACTATAGTTGGTAAGTTAAAAGTTGTTAATAGTGAGGCAGAAAGGGCTATAAAGCTTATGGAAGAATTTAATCAAGTTTAGTCACATAATGAAGAAGAGAAACAATCGAAAAGTTGTAGCTGCTTATGGAAAACAATATCCAAATGCAAACAAACCAAACTTATTATAATAAAAAAATTTATATGTAAATCTTAAATAAAAAGGCGCACCCTATGTACATACAAACAAACGAGAAGCCAAGGTATATTCATAAGGTACATGCATATATGCATCGAGGCAACAAACACAACAATTACAAAGCATATGCCTGCATATGTCACACAATTTTTTTTTCTTTCTTTCTTTGATTTTAATATTTTTTTTTTTTTGAAAACTTCAAAGTAAAACCTTAATATTCTTGGTTTGGTATTATTTTTTAAAATTATAAAAACCAAATGTAACCGCAATTTACAAATTGTTATATAAAAATAAAAAAAAGTTTGACAGATGCAGAAAAATTATTGAAAAAAAAACTTGGCATTACTTATGAATGGTTAAAAAATAATAATAAGATGATTGGATAGGAGTACCTTATTAATCTACCTCGCGAAAAGCCAATTATAAATAAAATTTATGTGATTTGGAATGCAAAAGATTCTTCGCTTTTGTGCAAAGTTTTTATTCTTTTGAGAAATTATAATTTATTTAATTTTATTTTATGTTTTTGTTTCCCTTTTTTTTATTTACACACAAAATCCATTTAATTCCTTATTTCATAACAAAAAATTCGTTCTTAACAAAATAAAAAAAAAACAAAAAAAAACATGTTAACCCAAAATCACAATTAATATTTATTTGTTTACATTTTATCACGGTCCCATACTATCAAACTTTTCTTGACCCACAAAAAACCTTTCATTTTTATTATCTGCATTCACATCTACCTGTCGATCCGCCTTTTTTTACTATTTACATTGGTGTTAAATCAAACGTTTGGACGTAGAAAATTAAACGTAGGAACGATGAAAAAATACAAAGCGCACTCATTACAATTAATCAAACAACTAAATAACAAAATCATGATTCTCATTCAATAAATCGAATCAAACAAAAACCCGAAATTCCCCTTTTATTACAGCTCAACTGGTAGGGTCTGGTGTACAAAAGATAAACTCAGCTAATCTAAGGACAACAGCTACAGGTCCCTCATCAACTGGAATCACAACGACAAATGCGGCCACTGGCGGAAGCATAATTGTGCAGCAGCAACACAGTCTTCAACAACAGCAAAAAGTGTCTCATCAACCACAACAGGCTACAATAACAGTTAGTAGCACGGGTGCGGCAAGTCAAACCAATCAAGCTATACAACTAGTGGGAACTATACAGCAAGGTAGTCGCAATATACAAGTTGTGGGTACGAAACAGCTGACCGGCAATCGCCAGATAATAACTCAAAGACAGATTGGTGGGTCAACTTTAAAAATTGCTGCAGCCTCACCTATCAATGGTAATTGGCAATTCATTTCGAAATTCTTTTTAAAATTCGGATGTATTTAAACAGATTTTCAATTATCTTTTAGCCAACTCCAACACAAATCTCACCTCATCAGCAAATTTAACTGCCACGCCTATTGTAATGTCGACGCAAAAGCTGCAACTAAAAACCATTAAATCCTCTACACAACAGCAGACGCAACAACAACATCAACGACTTTTAAATCAAATAACAGCTTCACAAGCATCGCAAACAACTCCTCAACAACAAACGGTAATTCTAAGTCAACAACCGACGACATTGTCATCAACACAGCAACAACAACAATCTAACACACCTCAGCATTCTCAACAACAGCATATTCAGATTCAAGCAAGAACCGGTAGCAATTTAACACAACGCACGATTTCTGCTATTGCTATAGCAAAACAACAACAACAACAACAGCAACAGCAACAACAACAGGCTGCTGCAGCCAATCGAAGGCGCACCACAACCGACGTAAGTAAATAATAGACGTTCAAAGATTAATAAAGAATAAACAAAATATCTCAATTCTCATGCATTATTTCTAATACGCCTTTTAATATAATTATCTTTTTTTTTTATTATACATACGTACAAATGTACATTAGACCTGATTTTAAAATTAATTTTTGATATTTTTATGTTTTATGGATAATCAGAGCCCATACCGGAAATGGTTCAAAATTTTTAAATTAAAGAAATTAAATTTTTTATTCATTTGCAGAAAATTTTAGTTTTTAGAAAATTCGGGGCTCAATTCTACGTTCTATGAACGGTATGGTGGTGGCACCATGTCATATGACACACAAAAAGCTTTCGTTTCACAGAACGAGAACTGAACCCCTGATAAGAAAATAAACGTAAAATATATTTTTATGCAAATCCTAACAAGTTTACTCGATAATTATTTCTATATTTTGTTTAAGCGACAATTTTTTTAACACCGAAGAACAGTTTTTTTTTATATGTACATACTTGAGCGTTAAATATTACGGGAATATGGATGATGGTACATGTTTAAATACTATTTTTGGTTCTTTGTTTTTTAAATTAAAATTATAAACATGAAACTATTGTATTTTAACAATACGTTTGGATTTTCTTCATAATTATTGTTATTCTACTCCAAATTTCCATTTAAGTAAAAATTTTTGGTTAGCGTTAAATAAGAAAAAAATCTTTTGAGTAGTCAACTTGTAAAGTCAGCTTTGTTAATAATGGGAAATTTTTAAAAATTTATTAAAACTTCTAGCTCTGACATGGAGTTATGAACATTTATATTACAGCACATGGTTGAAAAGTATTGTCACATTGAGTCATTTCTATAACAAATAAAACAACAATTTAATATAAATCTTTTAATTTGTCTTTTTTAACTTCATTGTTGCAAGTTTTGCAAATTTATTTTTAACATAGACAATTTATGCAAAAAATTTGGAACCGTTACAACACATAAATGAAAATGTTGAATCTAAATATTTAAATCCTATTTATTCTTTATCATTAATTAAAGTTTCTTCGGTATCGGGTTGATTCTTCGAATACAGAGATTTTTAATATTGTAAGCAAAACATATTTTATTACTGCTATTGCAATAACAAGAAGGGTAAAAATTGCAACAACTATTCAACAGTACTTTAAACGAATATTCTGTAGGGTGGTGGTTCGAAAATAATAGTTTTCTCTTCACATAATTTGATTTTACAGTTTCAATGTGTTAATACGATTTACCTCTTTTGCAAACACTGCCGTTACATAATGAGACCCCTTTCAGACGAATTTAACCATTTTTATCTATTTCGAGGTATTGAAAATACCAGGATACAGGCAGTTTACGTGTGATTGGTTTCCAATACTAAACACTCTTCTGAGTTTCAGCAAGATGCCATATTTTTGGAAAATATCAAAATAGTTTTCTTTTAGAAATCGTGATACCCTTTCAATATTTCCAAAAATAGGATCAGGAGATAAATTTTTGTTTTTTTATTTATTTTTTAACTTAGCGGAGTTTGCAAGTGGACTACTCATTTATATGTTTACAGCAGTAGTTACAGTAGCGCACGCGGTTTCATAAAAAACGCTTAATTGAAATTGATTGTTTGCAACCAATACTCTCGATTAATTTAAAATCAGTTTAGTTCACTTTGAGATAATTCGTTTTAACGAAATAATTTCTTGATGGTAAAAACACAAGCAGACTTAAATAAAACAATCACAGCTTTGTAAAAAAAATGTATGTATTTACTGGCGACGAAACGCCATGCAACGCCAGCTCATTTTAATCGTATTTATAAAATGAATCTAAATTAAAAATGTTAAGCCGAAGCGGGCTTCCCGCATCCAAAGTTCTTTTCATAAAAAATCTTTCTTAAGCAAAAAAAAAAAAAAAATTATAATTATAATAAATAAATTATATATTTATACATATATGTGTGCATATATTCAGTTGTTGACCTGATATTAAATTGAATGAGGTATTTTAATTTTGAATTAAAAATTGTAAAGATTTGCTGCAAAATATTATAAACAAATATAGAGTAAAAGTAATAATGAAACTTTTAAACAAAATAAAAGATCGAACACTAGCAATAGTATAAAACATATTGATATTTAATAACTGTAAAAAAATAAAATAATAATTAATAATATTTATAAAATTAAATTTATTATAACTCTAAATTAAAATGTTATTTAAAACAAATATAAAATAATATAAAGGTGCATACACATAAAAAAAAAAAAATTAAAAAATTAAAAAATTATTATGAAATATAATATATGCTTACAATTATCATAAATAAGTTATTGGTAATAAACTGTTTGGCTTTGAAAAACTGTAAGTTATTGTAATTAAACATGATAAAGAAACAAATTTTCTTTTAAAAAAAGCAATATTTGAGCATGTCTGAAATAAAAAAAAAAAATACATTCATATTCATAAATTCATTAATGATAATAAATATTTATTTTAATGTATTAAGAAATGTATAGAAAAAAATAAAAATAAAAAAAAAATTCGGTTCAACTGAATTCTTCATATTTTTAAAAATAATGAACATTTTATTCATACTTGCACAACAGAAGATCGAAATAGAAATGTCCAACATACACACATAACACATACATACATATGTACATCCTAAGTATGTTGTGTATATATGAATTTAATAAAAACAAAAACAATAAAAGTACATGCAAATATGAAATAATTATTATTTTCATCACTTTCTTTGCAAGCGGATAAGATAGTGCATACTTAAAGAAAAACATTACAAATAAACATACATATGTGTATGTACGTATGTACATATGTATGTACACATACCTTTGCTATTATGTATAAAGAACAATACAATACTGGAAGGTAGATATTTACCAAATCCCTTAAAGTACTAATTTAATAATAATTTAAAATTATATTGTTTTCAATTTTCAAAAAATATACCATCAAACTATATATACCTATTGTAAAGATTTAAGTATATAAAATTAAATAAGTAAAACAAAAACAAAAACAATATATAAACAATTTTCAGATTCTTAGCCTTTAAGTCTTATTTAATTAATAAATGTCTTAAAAACTAAGTTTTATTTGGCTTTAGTTTATTATGTTCAATGCTCTACCATATTCTTTAAAATTATTTAGAAATTTTATTAACAATAAATAAACAATTTAAACATAGAATAAATGAATTTATTATAGTTTTAGTTTTTTTTTTTTAATGTTTCTGTTTTTTTTCTTTCTTTCCCAACCGGTTTTAATAACTTTTCTGCTATTCGGAAAGAAACAAAATTTTAATTACTCTTATAAAATAATTAGCTTAATATGTTGTACAATTGTAAATGAAGAAATATTTATATATATATAAAAAATATATGTGAATTTTGTATATTTTTTATATGTATGTGAATATAAAATTTTATTATTAACACGTTTTCATTATATATATATTTTTTTTTAAATATTATTTGTATAAAATGATTATTTATATTTAGAATTATATTATTAAAATAAAAAATTAACCTTAAAGTAATTATTTTTAATAAACCATCATTAGCCTAGTATTAAGCAATTATTAGCTTCAAAATTCATAAAAATATATGAACAAATAATAAAAACAGATGTTTTTTTAATCGTGTTTTTTTTATTTTCCTTTTTAGAATAATAAGGTGGATAAAGATCGTTAATTGATCGGATGTTGTTAACTTTCGTTTTCATTTTTGAAAATACACTTATGTCGTCTCCTCTTCTGTGTTTCAAGTGGAATAAAACTGATCGGCATTGTCATATTCAGGGTACAATTTTTAAACCTTTATTTTTTTATTTAAAAATTTAATGGCAGAGGCACATAAAAGCCAGGGTATTCACGTTGGTTCCTTCTTCGTGGAACGACCTATACCTCTGTATAGGAAGTCGGAGACATTGAAACAATAAATAAAATTGAGTTATATGGTTCTCCTCCTGTTACAAAACGTTGGTTCAGGTACCGCAAGTCCACCTATACCTTTGTATAGGAAGTCGGAGACATATAAACAATAATTACTGCTGAATTTTATGGAACTCCTTCAGTCACATGTAAATTGAGTTTATTTGGTACTCCTCAAATTAAAATGAAAGCACGCGGTTAACTGCACGTAATTAAGCAGCTGATCATCAGCTGTTCCTTCTCAAATATCAAACTTTCATAAATATTTTCTATTCTCTCACAATTTTCAAGTGTCAAACTTCATATAAAAGAAAGTTGTTTTTAAAAAATTTTCTCCGAAATTCAATTACCTTATATGTATAATTACACAATGGTTATATCCAAGGCATATTAATTCATCAGGTAATTGCAGTTCGGAGAGAATTTTTTTGTTTATATCTTTTATATATGAAGTTTAACATTTAACATAATGAGAGAAATATGCTTTTTTTCCATGGACTTTGACAGCTGAAATTTAAACAAGTAAGAGCGCTATATTCGGCCGTGCCGAATCTTATATACCCTTCACAACGTGTAGTCATGCAATAACAATAGTTTGTGTTACCATTCATCCCATATGAAATACGTACATGTATAAAAATATCCCATTGTAAAATTATAAATTCACGTAAACAAAAAAAAAAACAAAAAAAAAATTTAAAAAAAAATTAAAAAAAAAAAATTAAAAAAAAAAAATTAAAAAAAAAAATTATAAAATTTTACGGGAAATTCACAATACCAATTTTCAGTTTGGATGGAATGAAAATTTCATGGGAGATAGATACATTTTAAGGTGTTTGCCGACCAAAACTTTAAAGTCAAAAAGAATATTTCCTTTAATAAAGCCTCTAACGAATGGACCTTTTAGGTAAATGATCCTTATCTCTGTAGAGCAGCAAATTGTTCAGGCCAGTGAAATAAATGTTGGCTGAGAAGATTTTTCGTCAGTAAACTAGTTTCGGAAAAATAAAAATTACGAAAATTAATGAAGTAGACGACACTGATATATTTAAGAGGATGCAAAATGCAGCGATGTGATATTAATAAAAATGCATACAGAGAAGATTAATTTTAGACAGTAGGTCCCTCAATTACTTTTCCAGTAAATTCTAACAACTTAATAAATGAAAAAAAAAAATACTCCCACGAAAAAAGCAAGAGAGAGCAAAAAGTACGTGAACCGAAAATTTTTAAAAAATTTCAAGTAATCAAAACAGCTATTCGATTTAAACACGTGTTGAAATATGTGTATATATTTTTTTTCTTTTGGTACACCATAATATATATTTTTATATGATTTTTTTTAGAAAATTATTGTTATTTACTTTTGCGATTGGATAAAAACAAACATACTTTTTTAATTTCGTTCATATTAAATTTTCTGGATAAATAAAAAATTTATTAGGATACACTTAATTAGGTTAATTCATTTATTAACAATTTATATAAATTTATGTTGAAGGCGAGTTTAAAATGTAATTTGGGAAGAATCTTAAACCTTCCAAGGACTGATCTCTACATAGTTTTCCGAGTCGTTCTGCTGCTAATAAACGCTCTTTAGCTAAAAGCAATGAAATTTTCCGCAATTGTGCCAATTCCTCAATTGCTAATGAGGTAGTTTTTGATGTTAAATCGAAAGTATCGTTGGCAGTTAGTTCGTCGTCTTGCGATTCCAATTGCAAAACCATAGCACCACTAGGAAAGTTTCTTAACTTAATAGGACCTTTTAGTAAGCGACATGCGTTGAGCAAATCCTCTGGCGAAAGAAATTCTAAACCTCGAGCACGATTAACACGACAATAAACATCCGCCAGAGATAACATACCTTCGGATTCCTAATAATTAAGCAAAATTAATATTCTTAAAATTTTGTATATGTAATTCCTTAAATTAATACCTCTAATGGATCTAAAAGCATTTCACATAATTGTTCCGCCAATCCTTTATAGTATTCCGATTCGGTTAAAAATCCTTCGCGAGTTACAGGATCATCTATACCCAAACTTAAGAGATATGACTTAAAGCGCACAGTCTCATCATTTGATATTTCACCTTTTTGAGAGCGTATTTTATCACTGATATCCCGCGATATAGTGACCATGTTTTTTGCCATTCCCATTAGTACTTTAAGATCCTGAAATGCCAAAGCTATATTTTCGTCGGTTTCTTTGGTTTTTTTCTCTATGGCCTTTTCGATTCCGCCAATACCAGTACGCATTCTTAATCTAGCTTCTCTTGTTTTATCGTCCGCATGAGTAACGCCCGTCATCGGGTTAGTTTGTGTATTGTTAATGTCAGCTTCCCATATTTTTGCTTCCAATGTCTCCCGTACTGAATTTAAAAATTCTGGTGAAAGACCATGTTTGCCAGATATTTTTATAAATCCACTTGTACTACTGTCAAGAGGACCCGGTAGTTTATTATTCGCTGGCTGTCGTAAATGCAAAATCAAACGCGTTTTTCGACCAAACAAAAAATTGCTTGCTTGTTCTTCACTTACTGAAATCACGTATTTTAAATGAAGACATAAGCAGATATCCGCTTGCGCAATACTAGCAGCTTTTCCCCAAAACAGGCGATGTGTTGTTAATACTACATCTCCTTCTTCAAATTGAGTCTAAAAGGAATACACAATGAATCATTAAACATGCGTACAAATCGTTGGTCACAAGTAGAAAGGGCTTAATCAATGTTACTTTACAGGAGATGACAAAAACGTAATATAAACTGTATTATCACAATTTTATTTCTTTTGAAAATTGCTTGTAACAATTATTTTTGATACTAGTGCACTAAATTTTTGTGTCGAGGTGTATTTGCGTGAAGTTTATTAAAATCACTCAATTTTGTAAAAAATACGAGTTAGGGCCTTTATACTTCAAGGGTGCAAAAGGCTATGCAAAATAAACGTGTATAGAATTCCTATATTTCTGGTGTGATTTGTTTAAAATTATAACAAAGTTAGTTGGATTATAGTTACTGTTAGAATTTTATTAAAAAAAAAAATAAAAATCGATTTTTATTTATTTATTTAAAATTTTATAAGTGAACTTAATACTTTCTACGTTAATTTTTTATGTACATATTCAAATATTTTATGGTCACGGCACATTAAATATATAATTTGCAGCTTTACCAATTAATGGTTTGCAGATCACTACTGTTTTTCGATTTTGTCGTAGAATTCGCAAAGTGAAGAATATTGAATTGACATCAAAAGAAGTTCCTATCCTACAGCCTCTTATTTTTTTCCGGGTATTCCAGAGTCACCTGGAACCCTGCACGGCCCCACGTTACATTTTTATAAAATTTTTCGATATTATAAAAAATATAATTAGAGAATGTAGGTATAAAAAATAAAAATGGTTAATTTCTGTGCCTTCACCTGATAGAAGTGAAGTTTCTTAATATTTATTATATTTTAAATTTCTGTGAGACCCAATGATAATTTAAGGTTTATTTTTTTTAATTAGGTGACCAAAAATTGCATATTCCAAGATCAGGGCAAAAAAAAAATCACCAAACGTATATTTTATACGGGATACTGGAAATCCTAATTACTGTCGATATCAAGTTTTAATGGTCTCCACCAGCATTACTTCTTAATATACCTATTTTTTAGGCATATAAGCAATATATTTTCACTTGGTTCCGATTCCAATATGTTTTGTTCAGAGTTTTATGTACCTGATTCTATATCAGTCAATACATCGAGTGTTAAAAAAACTGAACCAGTTTGGGCTACATAGGTTGTACCTATAAAATAATTTAATTAAAATTTATTGACCATTAGCCATGTTCCAATTAGTACCCAGCAAAAACAATATGACAAAGAAGTAACTTAGCAGGGGTTCAACTGGTGATGAAGTGTATTGAATTATGTGAAAATACTAATAATTTAAATATCATCATGACATTGGAAATCAAGTGTTTAGATGAATATACTTATTAATGAACTGAACTCTGTACAATAATTACTTAAAACTTATCCAAATTAGGTGAAAAATATCTGGATGTTTTATGAGATATTGTTTGTTTACATGAATTGCTTAAGTTATATAGCTTGATTTTTCCATTAATTTTGAAGCACATTATTTATGAGAAGTCCTTTACAGATTAAGCACGACGGAAAAGTTGTTTTTTAGGCAGGAGCTAAATCGTGACTATTAATTTAAGCTGTAAAGAAATCGGTCCAGCACTTATGTATGTATGTAAACTATTTTATTACCATTTATTTAGCAACAGCCAAATATGTCTTAACAAATACTTGGTAATAACATAGGTACATATCGATGGTCACAACTAGACTCGTTTTTTTTTACGAAATTGAGTTTTTCAATGATTCCAATATATTTTACGTCGATACACCTCGACTTAAAAATTTAAGGCAATAGTAAGTTTTCAAAATAAGTTTTACAAACAATAAATTAAATAAAAATAAATTACATTATGGTAATACAGTTTCTATTACGTTTTTACCTTCTCCTGGAAAGTTACAATTATTTGTCTTAGCGCTTCTTACCTTTTGGTCACCATCGTATAGTTTTACTTGAGATTCTCTACTGACAAATGTTTCATTTTCTTGTAATCTAGCCTCCATATACTCAAAGCGATTCATGCTTAAATATAAAAAAAAATATTAAAATAGCTACATACATTACATATCAATATATTTTTAAAATACCTGAATAGATACAAACACAGACTATTCTGTAGATACAAATAAGTAAGACGGTTAAACTTTACAAGGTGGCAGTACTAAGGCAACAAAAACAATAAAAATAGGAATTTTTTGTGTAAAAACATTCATGCTGTCAAAAAATCTGTTAACAAGCAAAAGTATATAAAATTGAAAAAATTAAATTTTAAAAATTTTTACGCATTGGCCTCTTATCAATGCCAAACTTTATATAAAAAATACTTAAATCGAATTCACAATGTATGTTTATAACAGTTTGACACTGATAGTAGCAAACAAAAACGATCAGCTGATGTTATGCGTTCTTTGTCAAGTGTACCCTAGCGTGTACCTTGTTAAGTGCGAGTTCGGTGGTTAAGTGTACCCTGAATAAAACTTTATCTGTGGTAACAGAATGAGTTTAAAAAATTTTATTAATTTATTAATTTAAGTTAAAGTGCAGTTGAAATTGGCAAGTTATTAAAACAAATTATCTGAAGTGGAATAGTGAAAGCCTGAGAATAATTGTTTGTGAAGCTAAGTAAAGATAATAAGAAAATTCGATACACCGGGAACTTTCGGTGGTCAAAAAAAAAACCATAAAAATATAAAACTACTTTATGTAGTTTTAACTTTTAAGGTGTGTGTGTATGAAAAAAAATAAAATTTGCAAAAAGGTAATTTTGCAGCAATGGCCATTAATTTTGAGAAGTATGGAAAGCAAATTGAGGCTACGTGGAGAGATGTTTTGGATGATAAATCTTCAACTGATTGGTAAATAATTTTAGCACAAAATTTTTTTAAGTTATGATTATTCTATATCCTTCACCATGTTTATATTTTAGTTTGTCATTTTAAAAGTAAATACAAATTTACCTTTTTTCTATAGGTATGTAGTTATATACTTACATATCGTCATCTAAAACGCAAAACAACGTAAGTTTCCAGAAGTAAAAAAAAAACATTCTAAAATGAAACGTATTTGACATAGGTATAAAATCAATTTTTTATATAAGCAGGTATCAGCTAAAAAGGCGATAATCTGTTTAAAAAAATTATATTTTTATTGTTATTTAAGTTTTTTTAGAGTTAAGTTATTATTATTTGTTATATTCTGCTATTTATTTCAGAATATTAAAAATTATAATAACTTGTCAATAATAATAGTAATTACACAATAAATAAATTTTTAGGTTTGCGTCAACATGGTCATACCTGTTTGCTATTATGATGAAGCACAGACAGTATCCGCTACATCTTTTCTTTCAAAAAATTTGATCGTATTTCGCAAACTGACTTCAGTTTAAAAGCTTAAGTTTACTTTATAAAATTATTGTGGCCAAATAGCTTAAATATTTTTTATGAACGTTTACAGTTTTCTAGATACTGCAGAGGGAAAAGTATAATACAATGTCGTTCTTAAATATGCTTCTGCTACTAGGTATTTATTAAGCAAACATCTCAAAAACCAAATAATTTGCAAATCTCTAGTAACGCTGTAAGGTTTTGAATTTTACGCAAGACATATTTTTTCTAAACTATTTAATGTTTTTACGTAAATTTTAATGTCGATGTTAATTGTAACTTGTTTAATATTTTATACAATAGCTATCAACTTTATTTTTTATTTATTTATTTATATATAATTAATAAATACAAATACTGCACGAAGAATATTTCCAAATATATTATTTAAGATATAGTAATCGTATATTTTTATTTTTTTCTTATAACTACTAATAAGTAGAGGTTTAAAATAGAAAAGGTACCTACTTCATTAAATTTTAAGTTTCACAAACCTTGTAAGAAAAGGTTTAAGTTCTGAGCTGAACTTTTTTCACAATACATAGGTATTTGAAGTGCGCCCATCTTTCATTTCACTTGACCTTCTGTTGATAATAATTCCTTTTGATAGCTTTTCCTGTCTTTTCCATTCATTTTGTTTTGTTTTCATTATAAAAAAAATACACTTGATGATACGTCATTTTGAATTTTGTTAATAATTTTTTAAGGAAGAAGTTTAGACTTTTTTTAACATATGAAATTTAATGTACAATAGTAAATCGTAATCAATAAAATATGCGCTTTAGAATTTTTTGTTTATACGTTGTTTTGCATTTTAGGTGGCGATATGTGTATAAAATCGTAACTAACTGATTAATCGCAAAGCCCAAATTTAAAAAGCTAAATACATGAAATTTGGTCAGTGTGTTCCCTTTCTCTTTAGTTTTTCAATAGAGATGTCTTTAACGAATGGATTGTATTTAACAACATTTAAGTTTACTTACTTACGTATGGCATTAATTTTTTTTACCAGGTGTTTGTTGCGAAATAATTAACTACCAAGTTTTTTATGGCACTCTACAATAAACGTAAATAATTTTGAAAGTTAAAGTGCGTTATTGTAATTTTTAGCGAATCTTGCATAATAAAGCACAAAAACTAATTGCTAAAAGATAGACAAATAATTAAAAATAAAAATGCAAAACGTACCTTTTTTTGCCCATAACATTTTTAGTCTCACCTCGATAGTCATTAATTTCAAAATTCTAGCTTCATAAACGTAGAAAATAGAAAAAGTACCATAAAAATTGTTGAAAGTACCTTTTTGAATGTATAATATATTTCAATCTAAACTTGTATAAATAGTCCTTCAATAAAAAAAATTCAGATTTATAAACGTAGAAAATACAAAGAATGAAATAAAAAATAAATAAATAAAAATCGCACTTTTTTAGTTTCAACTTGGATCAATAGTCCCTAATTTTAAAAATCTGTATTCAGAAACGTAGAAAATACAAAAAGTACCTTTTTGCTCAACCAACCATTTTCAGTCCAACCTCGGATTAATCGTTTCTAATTTCAATATTCTGGCTTCACAAATGAGAAAATACAAAAAAGTACAATAAAAAAGAGAAAAAGTATCTCTTTGGGCTTTCCAATCAATGTACAAAAAATAAATTTTCAAATATCTATTTAGCAATAAAATATTTTAATATACAAGATTTAAAGTATTTTTTTGCATAAAAATAAATATGTTTTGAAAAGTACTAAACTTTTTTCCCGAAAATTTCCCTTTCTACCCTGTTATGAATCCCTATTACAAATTTTTTTTTAGAATCATCCCTGAAATTAGATACATATATTTTTCCCTTTTTCGCATGTTTTTTATGACCCTAAATTTTTTTTTTTAAATTTTACCTAAATTTTTTTCGACATACTATAAAGCGGTAATAATAACCAATTCATGCCTATGACTGTAAGCTGTAAGAAGTCAGCTAAAACATGCTTCTTGTCGTCTATGGTAGGTTAAAGAGGCTGATGATCTTAAAAGACAATCGCACTAGGGTCAATTTACGATCCCTTTGTCGGCCATGATACTGTAAATTAATTTTTCAAGTAATCCTCTTTTTAATTTTTTTAACGCTGTTTTGCTTTTGTGTTCTTAACAACATTTTTATCTGGAATTTTTGTATTTTTAAAGTTTTTAGATCAGCGTCCTATTTGATCTTGCATACAAAAAATTGCAAACAATCTACGTTTTAAACGAATGTTCGCGATTTTGCTCACCTTTTCTTAGAGCAATCTCTAAGTCGACCTTAATCTTCTTTAAAAGAACAATTTTAAAACCGTTTCGCACCAACTTTTATTTCCCAAGCTATTTTAAAATAGCTTTTAAAGGTTTTCGCAAATTTTTTTCAAACTTTTTATTTGCTCGACTTTTTGAATCGATTCAAAACATCTATCGGGTAATTTTAATATATGTAAAAAATTTCGAAGTTACGGCCTTTTTACCTGTGACAATCGATATGTTATATAAATATTAGTTAAGCATTATTTCTATTGAAAACTAAAAGAAACTGTTAATAAATGATCGAGAACAAGCTAAAGATTGGTGAAGGGTATTAAAAATGCGGCATAGCCGAGTATTTTACTCTTTATTTACAATTTACTCCATAAAATTAGGGCCTTATTTGGTTATGAGGGTCAGACAAACGTGTTAAAACTTGTATCCTGTGGTGATGGTGGTGTTGAAAAGTTATGTGAGGACTTAAATTGTGGAAAAATAATGTATGCCTTTGTACGAATTGACGACCCCAGAACGGGACTAAAGAAATTCTTACTTATAAACTGGCAGGTAGGTACGAAGTTTGCTACGAATGATCAAACGGTTAACATACAGTGAGTAACAATCTAAGTGAGTCGAAATTATTTGTTAAACAACTTTTGTTAGAACACAAAGTGAGTCAAAATATTAATGTAATTCTGGCCAATACAATTTATTTTATCACACACCTGTATTTATTTATTTTTTTAACTTTTTGTTTTTATTTAACCAGACTAAAAAAAGTTATGAAAAGCAATAACAAATAAGTAAACAGAAATCACACTCAAAATGAGCCACTATTTTTTTTAGTTTGTTATTTAATAATTTTTTTTTTTAGAATGTGAATTTTTGCAAAAATTTAATTCTGGATATACAAAGCCCTAACTATAATGTGCAAATAATGATTCTTAAATTTCCTAAAAGTTACAAAAGAAATCGTAAGAGTACATGAAAAAAGCGATCAAAAGCATTTAAGACATTTTAGACAATAACACTTCGAAATTTTCATAAAAAACTACGAAAAAGCGACTCAAAAATACAAAAAATACAGTTTTTTTTAATGTTTTAACAAAAATTGCACTTGTAAAACCTTTTAATTCTTTTGAAAGGAACCAATTTCAATTCGAAACCCAAAGGGCTAAATGTCATACAAATAGCAAAAAAAAATTAAAAGAGGTAAAACTGTTATACATATCAGAGCTTTTAAATTTGGATTACGATTAGTAATTAATTAGATTACATTTTAAAAGTAATGGTAATGATTACATAATTCTCTTTTGAACAATTCCTGATTATAAATTAATTATGATTACAAAAAAGTAATCAAGATTATTTAGTTATCCTAAAAATAATTGACTACTTTCAAGGAATATTTTTGATTATTTTTTAAAAATTTTGAATTTACATCATTTATATATACATTTTAGTTTGAAAAAAAATGCATTTACAACGTAAAAAAATTCTGAAGAAATAAAACCAAATTAGATAGTTTTTGTTTACAAAATAAAGACATATTCACTTCAATAACAATACAATCAATAACAATTTTAGTACTTCCTAAATCAACAAAAAAGGGAAAAATACGTGAAAAAAATAATAACGAGAAACAAATACATTCAGAGTATATTCATAATTTCGCCAAATAAAAAAAATAATCAAAAATAATCCTTTAAAGTAGTCGAATTATTTTTTGATTACTTATTATTATTTTTGATTACTTTCTGGTAATTTTTATTAATCTTGATTATTTTTGGATTATCTGTAATCATTATCAATTAGTAATCGTACAAATCTAAAAATAATCGTAATGTAATCATTACTTAAACTTTTAAAACAAAAAAATCTAATTACTAATTATGTATTACGATTAGTAATGATTACTTAACAGCTATGATACATATACAATTATTTATAGAAACATTGAAAACTATGGAATAAACATAAAAGGTAGAAAAAAATATCAACAGCAGCAAGACAGAGGCAGAGAAAAAATATGTGGGTTTATATATTAAGTATGTTGCGTTTTGAAGCGAGTGCAGATTCATTTAATTATTTATGGTCACCATTTCAGTCTATGTAAAATCGCATTTTTAGCTTATTTCCGAAATTTATTGGTACCTCATATACTTAACACTCTGAAACTTATATATTTATCTACTTATCGTCCCTTGATCTACCAGACAGCAGAGGCGACCTACCATCACTGTGTAGTAAATCTAATGTGCAACATTATGCGAGATAACCATCGTGTAAAGTCCTTTTATATCGTTGTTTGCTGATTTGTAACATTTTCACTCACATTAAAAAAATTAAAAATATAGCTTCCTAAATATCGAAAATCGAATTGATCTAATAATATAACAGGAGTCTTCATACATATGTACATATATGTATAAACCATTACAGCTATTAAGGTTCGTGTCGTTCCAAAGGGTGGCATTGGGGCGGAATTATTACAAAAAAATGCAGTTTCATTTTGTGTCAGAAAGTAATTTTTATGAAAAACTTATATTTGAATTTATTTAATTTAATGTTATTTACATTGTGAATTTTTTCGACTATTTATATTCGCATAAATATTGCGAATGCAAATATCAAAAACATGCGAATATTCGCAAATTCGAATATTCGTTTAATCGCTGTAAGTAGATTATTAACAAATAATTTTTATTTGCTAATTATGTAAGTCGTTTAAATGAGTACTCATAATTACTAGTCAGATTATTTTTAAAAATGATAAATGAATCGTGGTTAATTCGATTAAATTATGAATATTGTTAAAATACTATATATTGTGTACAATTTGTATTTATTTTGTTTACTTAAAAAGGGCGAAGGTGCACCAGTCCTACGAAAGGGTACATGTGCTAATCATATACATGATGTAGCAAAAATACTTTCAGGCGCTCATCTAACAATAAATGCTCGTAACGAAGACGACATCGATTTGGAACGCCTTCTTAAAAATCTTAGTGCTGTATCATCAGCGTATAGCCTTAGGGAACCACGTACTTTGACTGAAGAAGAGAAAATACCAATTGGTACTAATTATACTCGTGTTATACCGACTAAAGAATTAAATACTTCAGCAATGCAAAGCTTTTGGAAAAAGGAAGAGGCAGAGGAGAAACATCGCATAACAGCAGAAAGAGAGCAAAAGAGGTCTGATCAAGTAAAGTTGGAAAAAGAGCAAAGGGCTCGCGAGGAGAAAGAGCATCTGGAAAGAGAAAAACAGATAAAAATGACGGATCAATTACAACCAGCACACATTCCCATAAAAACGTAATAATTCGTTAACAAACTTATAAGTATTCTTCATTTTCAAAACTTTTTTATTTTATTATTAGATTTTATTTCTGTAGACATAAGTATGTATTAAATAATATTACATCGGTAGCCAACAAGGAAAAAGTCATGGCATATTTATTCATCATCTGTTTATTTGTTTCTTCACTTATTTTGAACTTCAGCTGGCAATGCCCATAGATAAAAAACAAATTTCTCTCTCCTCTCTTTTCTCATTTGTTTCAAATGTCAAACTTCATGTATAAAAAATATCAAATATCAATATCTTCGAACTGCGTTTACCTGTTAAATAAAGATGCCTTAGAAAAAGTCAAGGCAAATTTATTCATCAGGTATTCTTGATTCGTCAGCTGATTATTTTTTTCTTCACTTATTTTGAACTTCAGCTGGCAATTCTCATAGATAAAAAACAAATTTCTCTCTCCTCTCTTTTCTCATTTGTTTCGAATGTCAAACTTCATGTAAAAAAATATCAACAAATTCTCTTCGAACTGCGTTTACCTGTTAAATAAAGATGCCTTAGAAAAAGTTATACAAAATGTTAGTGACAATAGCTTTGTTCGTTTACTCAAACATTATGACAATTTTTCTAGAGTTTTTACTGTGTGGCGTTTATTTACACAAAATCCCGTAAAAAAACAAAAACCAAGAAGTTAAGTGTCAGTTCTTTTACTGAGTATTTCAAAGTTAATGATGGACATTTATTAACTTGCAAAGTTTACTGTGAAAAACATATGGTTTTAAATGTAAACAGATAAAGAAAACTAGCAAGACTCATTTTTTTTCTCAAATTTAATGAGTGAAAGAAAGAAAAAAATTGCAACAAATGAAATATATAAACATATATTAAATGAAGCGATAAAGCTCACTTTTGTTTGAATGAATACGTCAATAAACAAAACTGCCGTATTTGGAGTGATGATAATCCTCAAGTGTATGTTGAGTCATCGTCACATTCAGAAAACCGACAGTTTTGTATGCTTTATGTACTTGTGGAATCGTTGGCCTGTAATTCTTTAAAAACAATGCTGATCAAAACATTATAGTAAATGGTGACCGCTATAGAGCCATGATTACTGGCGTTTTTATCAATTGAACAACCACGATATACAGGAGCTGTGGTTTTAACAAGATAGCGCAACATGTCACACAGCTCGTGCTACAGTTGATTTATTGAAAGAAACGTTTGGTAACCGCCGCGTTATTGCTGATTTTCGGCCATAAATGTTGGAAAAAATCATAGAAAATTTGACGTGAAGATTAGACTACGTTCGAGACAGCTGTGGCTGTCATATGCCAAAAGTCAAATTTAAATTATAATGCCAGAAGATTGTCTTTCGAATAAAGTAAATTTCAAGTCCTTTAAAAAAATCCTTCTTTGTTTTATTCCATTTAAAATTTTATACTTCCTTACATACATACAAACGTGGTATACTGGTTAAAGTAAACGTGGCATCGAATCCCAGCTGAGTCAAAAAAAAATTTTTTTTATATTTTATTTTATATATTTTTTATATTATTATAATTTTTTAATTTTTTTTTAAATTTTTTTAATATTTTTTTGTTTTTTAATTTTTTTTTTGTTTTTTTAATTTTTTTTGTTTTTTTATTTTTTTTTTAATATTTTTTTATATTTATTATTTATATTTATATTTTTTTTTATTTTTTTTTCATTTTTTTTTTTTTTTTATTTTAATTTTGTTAACATAAATTCGTAAATGTATAATTTTACAATGGGATGTTTTTATATATGTATGTTTTTTATATGTTTGTACGTATTTCATATGAGATGATTGGCGATACAAACTATTGTTATTGAATGACTACACGTTGTGAAGGGTATATACGATTCGGCGCGGCCGAATATACAAAGCACTCTTACTTGTTTTTTGTAAGACGTGGAAAAAAATATGCAAATATTTTTCCTTGTTGCCACAGATACATATAAAGAAATTGGAAAACATAGCAGCACTCTTTATGTGAATAAATGCGAATTTGTCCTTTTTTAACAGATCACCACAACCTTTAAGTTCTGAAAAAACTATTGCCAGCAGCATTGGATCCGCTTTAACAGAGGCGGAACGAATGCGCCAACAACGCAGTCAAGAAGCTAGAGAACTAATTGGTTCTCGTGTAGGAGCTGCTAAAGCTATGTTTACCAAACACACTAGTGAGGGACAATTACAAAGCAAGTACGTCAACAAATAAAAAAAATTAAATTTTTATTGGACTAATTTTTGAGCATTTGTAACCTACGCATACACGTTGTTTGATTTTTTTTTTGTTTCATTAGACTTAATACAGCACCACCAGCAAAGCCTGTTCGCAATTCAATTACACAACGTATTAATGTTTTTAATCAGAATCAGTCACAAAACAATAGTAACTTATTACCCTTACGTGAACAGCAATTACAAGGCAAGGTCAATTTACCAAAACTAATGCCAGATGAATCCGATGAGAATAAAATGGTGAAAGAAACCAATAGTAGTTTAGAAAAAAATTTGGAGCCTGTTAAGCCTGAAATGACAGCCATAGCTAATATTGAAGAGGAGACACACAATATTGATGATTATCCTGTGGAACTAGATAGCGAACAGTATTCAACTATTAAAAGGTCACCACATAGCAAATCGAATTCCTTACAATCGCCAGATGAAACATCATCATCAAATAATACGGATACGGCCGTTTGTCAATACGAGGAGGAAGAGGTTATGCGTACTAAAGTTTCAGTAACGGTACAACAGTCTCAGTCACAAATTGTAACTACAAATAATAATGGTCACTTAGGAGAGAGAAATGAAGGTTAGCACATACGCATTAACAAATACTTTATACATACATACATACGTCATCTATAATAATATTTTACTTTCAATTGTAGTTAACGATTTGGTTAATGAGGACGATTTAATTTGTAATGATGCATTAAGTGATTTGGGCTTAAAAGCCCGTGCTTTATATGATTATCAGGCAGGTAGGACATTGTTTCAAAGTTTTAATATTGTATGAACACATTTGCCATTTATCTACAATTTTAAAACATTTCTTTCTGAATAAATATTTAACGTAAACCTCTTTGCTTTTTTTCTAGCCGACGAATCTGAGATAACATTTGATCCTGGTGATATTATTACTCATATCGATCAAATCGATGAAGGGTGGTGGCAGGGTTTGGGCCCTGATGGTACTTATGGACTGTTTCCGGCAAACTATGTCGAAATATTAGAATAAAAAAAAAATCGATAAAAAATATATATTATGTATGTATGTTGTGTGTATGTCATAAGAAAAGCAAACATTTAAACACGTGCATATGTAAGTTTTTTATTTAATATACAATTTCAATATATATGTATATGGTTGTTGGGTTTAAGCTAATTTATATGCATTTTACTGGTGCTAATGCCAGACCATTAGTTAACACCCAGATCATTGATACCCCTTTAATACTGATAATCCCGTGGCGTATTTAAAGTTATTTTCTACAATTGCTCGAAAAATCGTGATTTTGGAGACAAAATGTATTTATGTGAAATGTATTATAAGTAAGGGCTTTTTTAATGAGACGATGTTTGTATACTCCTTTAACGAAAAACTTCATTCATAAAAATATAACTACAACAACAACCAACAAATTTTTTATCATATTGTAAAAACATAAACACAAACATTTGTACACATGAATAATTATACAAAATGTATCAACTACAACAACAACCTACTAATTTTTTACCATCGTGAACAACACCGCCTGCTTTTGTTGTTTTTTGTTTACTATAATTTTGTTGTTGTTGCACACGTGTTTTTTGGGTCATATCTCAGCCGCTAATGGCTCGAAATTGCTGATTTTCAATACCAATATTTCTGAAAGTATTTCTGATAAATTAATACTACATGCGAGCTCGTGGAATACATCAAGGCTTAAAGGAGTTGATTTCAACGCTCATATAGATAAACAGACGGAAATAGTCTAATATACTTCTCTATCTATAACGATTTAGATTATATACACTTTATGGGTTCGCAAATCGATACTGTAGAAATTACTAACGGAATAAGAAACTTATATATGGACCTTACTTATACCAATAAAAAATAAAAATTAAAAAAAAACTAATTGAAATAAAAATTAATAATTTTTTCTTAAAAAAAACAATTATATTTTGATTTTTATTAAAAAAGTCATAATTATTACATTTATTGGTTTTTAAAGTTTTATGTTTTTATTTTGAGTTCTCATATGGTTATTTATTTTTTTTTATATTTTTAAAAAAAATTTGGATAAAGGCTTAATGATGATCCAGCGAAATGCATACAAATAAACCAGCTTAAACCAAACAACAAAATATATATATTTTTTTAAAAAAAATATAGGAGCAAATCCCGAATAATTTAGTAAATTAAAAAAAAAAATATTTAATATTTTACATACATACATACATATATAAAATGAATTTATATATTGAAATTTTTGACAAATACTTATGAATAACTAATTCGAAACAATACATACATATATAAGCCATGAAATATTAGGTTCGTTCGTTTACACTGAAGGCATACGTTTAGGTTTTTCTTTAAGTTTTTTTTTACACATACTGTTTGTCAACAGTCATTTGAATTGATAGCTGTAACGTAAATTGCAGACACAGCAAACATCCGTTTACTTGACTGTAAATTAAAAAAAAATGTAAGAAGAAGTAAAAAGCAAGCTCGGGTCAATTTTAAAAAGTTGAAGGGTTAAAAAATTTAATTCACAGTGTGAGTGTATTAAAAGGTAGAACTTGAATGTACACCCCGCCCATGGTACTTAAGGTATTTGCTATTTTTACAAGATTACTGGATTGTGTATTGTGTTGAGTTGAGAAAACATACAATTTCACAATTGTGCAAGCTACTTTAAATTATCGTAAATATAAATTTTCTGTAGTATTCATAAAAAATATTTTAGGTTATTTGACAGATGTTAAGAAGAAATTTAATACATTTATTTAATAAACCTAAAATATTTTTTATGGGTGCGACAGTTTAAATTTAGAAAAAAAAATTAAATATTGTTCGGGTAACTTTTTTTATTTGTCGATTTTATATTTATAATAATTTCGATTAAAAATTTTCGTTGTTATGGCAAGACTATATTTGGTAAAGTTAAAAAGAAAACCAAGAGGAATATAAATATTTTGTATGAAAATTGCAGACAATTTAAAGCATGCACATAATAACGTGAAATAGCATTAACAGCGCTGAATTAAGCTATTATGCTAATATTTTTAACATTTTTTAAATTTGATTCCCTTAACATTTTTGTATTAAAATTAAATAAAAATTGATTTTGATTATTTATTACTGTGAAAATTTATAGTACTGAGTACCCACATACTTAAAATTTTTACAACGCCAAATAAAATGTAAATAAATAATAAAAAATAAATAAAAGTACACATATTCAATTTTGATAACTGCGTACATTGACATTTAAAATCACATGTTTTTCATAATAAAAAAACCACGCTACTCTTTTCATTTGCATCGTCGGTAACTGGAATTTGTGTAAACGAACGCAACTAGTAAAGTCTAGTGAAAACTTTTCAAGAATTGTTAAAAATGTTGAGTAAACGAAAGAACCTTATAATGGCGCCAAACTTAATGCATTAACATAAAACACATATTTGTGATGTACATACTTAAAACTTATGTATATATCCCAGCAAAAAAAATATTGTATTATTTTGCAAGGGTTCAAATGATGAAGCAGAAGTTATTCAATTTAGCTGAAAGCACTCATGATTTGAACATTACCGTGTTGGTGTAGATTATGTGCTTATTTAAATTTATTTATATGAATGGAATGTTTTAAAAGTTAATGATGTTTGTTTACATAAATTATGAAGATATTTGGCATTCATTTTAAAGCACATAATTCACGACAAATTATTTCGTATTTAGGAAAACATTTAGAATGAGTCCTCCTTCACTATTGATTTAGAGGTTTAAAAAATGTAATTCATTTGCACTTCTTTTAAATATATTTTTATTAATTTAAACTTATTATTTTTACTAATATTATTATCAGAGTTATGAGAATTTACAGAAAGTAGTACAACAATCAACATCTAATTAATTAAAAAAAGGAAAAAAGGAAGTTTTAAGGAAAAGAAATCTCGTATCAACTTGGAAATTTTTAATCTTTTGTCTTTTACTCTCAGCAGCTGTTCAGCAAATTTGTTATTTTAAATTCTTAAGTTTTGCGTTTTTCATAAAAATAACAGAATCAGTATCCTTGCCAATGAATTAAACATTTTGAAGTCAAAGTTTCTATGTAAAAGATAAGTGGGATATATAAAAGGTATTTTATTATTATTATTATTATTATTATTGATAATTATTTAGTTATTTTTTGGACTTTTTTTAATTTAAATATTAACTAGAATTATTAAATTATAATTAATAATTATTTCCTGACTATGCTACACAACGGAGTAACGAAATATTGAAAGAATTAATAATAAAAATTAAAGACATTATTTAAATTATTAAAAGACCTTGAGCTAAAATAATTCTAGTTGATATTTATTATTATTATTATTTTTAAATTTTTATTTTGAATATTTTTCAATTTTTTTGTATGAGTTTTTGCAGTCTTTGGAAATCATGTCTGAAGAATACACATTTTGTAAATAAGTAACTTGTTCCTTATATTAAGATTCTTGGCCAATTAGGATTAACATGCTGTTTGAATAAAAGTTTCTTATAAAGGCTTACTTCGAAATATTTAATTTCATACTTTAATGGAATAATAGTTTTCCTTGACCATAAATATCATTTAATAGTGCATTTTCGCGATTTGTTGAATGGAAATATAATCGCTTGAGTTTTATCGCCATTGACTTTTATTTTTCATTTGTCATAGTATTCACGAGTTAATCTAAGACTATTTTTCATTTTCCAAATTTCGCATTTAAGACCTTACCACAACTTATAAAGGTGATAACAATCGCATAAAAAGCGGAAATATCAGATGTATATATCAAGTGTAATATAGTATAGAAAATACCGATCTTTGAGGTAAGACCGCAGGTATTTGCCTTTCACTAGAACAATTTTACAGACATATACAACAAATGTACGTTTAGCTTTTGATAAGTTTTTGAAGGTGAATTAAAAAATGTAACGTATCATAAATCCATAATGCCAGATTGAATCAACAGCTTCTTTGATATACAGTATTTTTCCGATTATTTTTATTACTTTCAAGAAAGTCTACAACTCTTTTCAGTTGATGTACAGTGGAATGCTGCTTTCGAAAACCAAATCGCTATCAAATTATAGTATTGCTAGATGTTAAAAAATCTAAAATTCTGGTGTTAATAAATCTTTCGTACACCTTATCTAATAAACTTAAAATGCTAGTTGGTCTATAGCTGTAGGGTAATTTAGAATACTTTCCAGATTTATGGATGGGAATTGCCTTAGCCATTTCGAAACAGTACCTATTGTTCAAACGAAAGTCAAATATTTTACTTAAGATTTCCAAAAAGTAGTCAAGCATTTTTTTAAGAATTATGCTCTTAATATCATCTAAACCAAGACATTTATTATTTTTTAACAAATTATTTGACTTTAATCAAATTTTAAAGTTCAATACTAAAGTTTTATTTTTTTTTTTGCTGGGCATATGTACTTAAATCTATTATTATTGTTCTTATTATCTATTATACGTCTTTAAAATATCGTCCTAATGTTTTCTTTATTATTATTTTAAAAAATATATACGCTTAGCGTTTGTTTTATAATCTCTACTTATAATATATAATTAATCATAGTTGGTGAATTCACAAGTTGTGATATCATGTCGTACAAGATATCATTTTGTCATATATTTTTAATATTTAAAAATGATTCTTCACAAATAGGACAATATAAAATGATAGCATATCTTGTGAATCCCTTCGTTTTTTTTTTCATATTTATACATACTGTATGTAGACAAACACAAATTATGCATACATATACAAAAAAATTAATCATTGGCCAAAATTCACAAGCAGTATAACATCACATAATACGTTATTTAACTTTTCCTGCCTAAGTATACTGATACAAATTGAAAACACAATTTATGTATGTAATTGTGAGCAAAGGCTAAATAAAAATTTATATTATTTACTTTATAAAGTTAAGTTTTAAGGGTCGATTATCGATAGCTACTAAACCTCAGTTGAGTCTCCAGTTTTTAAAAAAGGTATTACAGGTCTCAATTAAAAGTCAGCATTTTCATTTATAAAGTAAAGCTTATATTGGTACTTGACAATGCAACTAATGTTTGGTTACTATCAATAATCCTTTTTTTTAATATTTCGGTCATTGTCATTCATGTGTTAGAGCAACCAGATCTCTGGTTGTTATACCTTTCACAGTGAGTGTAAGGGTATACATATATAGGTTTGTCATTCCGTGTGAAATTTCTACAATTTTATTTCCGACCCCATAAAGTATATATTTTTTGAAAGCTTATGAACGGGGAAGCACTGTACGTCTGTCAGTCTGTCCGTGGGTATGTCGAAATCAACTTTTTAAAGTACCCAGACATTTTCAAGACCCGTGAAAGGTTCCAAAGTATCAGAAATATTCGGGAGCAGATCGGTATTGAAAAACAAATTTTTTTTATTTTTTTTTTTATTAATTTTTTTTTATTAATTTTTTTTATTTTTTCTTATTATATATTTTTTTTTTTATTTTTATTGTTATTTTTTCTATTTTTATTTTTTTATTTATTTATTTATTGTGTTCTTGCACAACAAGACTAAGTTGTATAATTATAGTGCAGATATTTAAAAATGTACAAATAATTTTCCAAATTAATTTATTTCTTAATTTTTTTTTAAGCGTATATACATAAACTCAATTTATAATTTTACAATAAGATGTTTTTAAGCGGATAAAGTCATTTAAAGATAATAAAACATATATGCATGTATGTACATATGTACGTACGTATTTCATATTAATGAGATGAATGATGATGCAAATAATTGTTGTTGCATAACTACACGTTGTGAAGGGTATATAAGATTCGGCACGGCCGAATATAGAACTCTTACTTGTTTTTTTTTGTGATATGTCTCGCACAAGGCATATTTATTCATCATAATATTTGTCTTTTTTCATCGGCTAATTATTATATTTTTTACTTATTTTATATTTCAGCTGTCAAAGTCAATAGATAAAAAATAATTTTCTCTCTTCTCTCATTTATTTGAAATGCCAAATTTTTTATTAAAAAAAATATAAACAAAAAAATTCTCTCCGATCTGCGATTATCTGATGAATAAATATGCCTTGGTCCCGCTTTTGCATTGTTTTATTGTAAAATTCGTGTAACTGTTCAGTGTACGTGTGTTTTGTTAAATCGTATGCGTTTGTTTTGTTTTTAAATAATTAAAATATAACATGGCTGAATGCCAAATAAATAAATATTTATAACAAACATTTTGATAATTTTATTCAAATTGTTTGGATCAGCAACTTGGTAAAGGCCAACAAAGTTAAAACTTATATCTAAAAAAGTGTCATTTGGTGACAGAAAGATACCAAAAACGGAGAGTTGATTAATAATTATTTTAAAACAACAACTTTTAATAAATATTTTCAGCAATGGAAAAAAAGTCAGCAAAGCATCTGAGTTTAAAAAGTAATATATTTTTTATTTTGGGAGAAAAAAATATTTTTAAAATATCTTTTGCCACTCCTGATGAATCAAATACAACACCTTAAAAACATATAAAATTGTTATACAAAATAATTTAATTTACAAACTCTATGGTTTTTTTTGGTCCACCCTGTGCATAGTAAACTAACACATACATACACATTTATAATACATACTAAGTCGCATACTTAGTAGTATGAGTGTTCTTAACGATATGCGGCAACAGGTTTATGGTTTTATTTATTGTTGTTATTCTTAGCGGGAAAATTTGCTTGGATACCAAGCAGGATATACAGGTCTTAAATATTGTTATGTATGTCAAAGAATGTTTAATCGATTTAAAATTTCATAGTTTATCAAATAGTATTAAGAAAAGTAAAGTATTATTAAAATTCAATTAAGTTGAAGAAAATGTTATAGCAGAGTCAAAATAAAATCATCTTGACTTTAATTAATAATGGGGAATACCGAAAGTAATGTCACGAGTGGTGTTAAGAAACAAGCTGGCGTCTCCACACAAGCCTTATATAAGTTTGTTAATCTTAAAGGTGGTGGTCTTTTAGTAGATATGATGAAGCGTGCTTGTCAAACAAAACAATTCGCTGAAATAGATCATGCCATCAAAACTAAAGTGGAACCGTTTTTATACAATAAGGGAGCTGGCCGTTACTTTCCTGTGTCGAAAATGGTTCTATTACGTAATAAGGAAAGGGCCAGAACCAAACAACTACCCGAGATAAGAGCATTAGAAAATCCTGATGATGATTTTAATATACACGACTACTGTTCTGAAGTATCTGAGGCTGAATACATATCAAATCCGAGTGCATATCGTTTTGTATGTTGGAATTTAAACGTAAGTATTAAATGTATTAATATTTTAAACAATTTTCTCAATTATCCTTTCATTATCTTTAGGAGAGAGGAGCAGTTGGAGAAACCATTTTACATTTGTGTTTGTTAAACGCATCGTCGCTACACGCTGACTTGGCGAAGCGCTTATTAAAATTCTATCCCAAACTTATTATGGATATATATCTTAGTGACGAATATTATGGAGAGAGTGTACTACATATAGCTATAGTCAATGAAGATCCTGCAATGGTAAAATATCTTTTAGATGCAAACGCATATGTTGAAGAGAGGTAAATTTTTATGTAAAGAATATATACAAACATACATATGGACAAATCCCAAAAACAGTCCACCAACCAAAAAATTTTTGAAAATAATCCAACTTGATTTTTTTAAGGGAATATTAGACAAGATTTATAATTTTAAAATATTAACGCTGTAGGTACATACATATATAAAATTATTATGAAGGTATTTTTTTTTTCAGTTTTTATATAACGATTTTAAGTTAATAAAAAATAGCACATTAATTCTATAACGTGCGTAACGTTTTGAGTTCTTTCAAAAATTGCATTAAAACGCTTTGCAATCGTTATTTTGTTTTCTTATATCTGCAATAGTACTGGTGGGACCTGTTTACTAACCTGACACGTTTTTTATTTTACACGTCTTCTAATTTAGTTTTCTTTCGCAAATTAAAAAACACAAATGTAGTCAAACATTGTCTTTATTTTCGTAAAATCGAAATAAAATATTTTTTTTTTCAAAACATCGCTAAAAATACAGTCCTTTTACATGTTTCTGATTTGCATGCTTGTTACTATTTATGTAAATCAGAAATCTACATATGTAAATGAAGATTACTTATAGTTTTTATACTCTTCACACAGTGAAAAAGGGTATATATAGGTTTGTCATTCCGTGTAAAATTTCTACAATTTTCATTTCCGACCCCATAAAGTATATATTTTCTGAAAGCTTATGAATAGGGGAGTCGATTAAGCTCTGTCAGTCTGACCGTCTGTCCGTGTGTATGTTGAAATCAACTTTTTGAAGCCCCCCGACATCGCTTGGACCCGAGTGAGGTATTGAAATATCAGAAATATTCGGGAGTAGATCGGTATTGAAAATCATAAACATCGTTACATAAACAACTGAGATATGAGCAAAAACCCACGACCACCTCCACTTTTTTCACAAAAACAAATTACAACAACAACATACATATAAACGTGTATACTGGTTAGAGAAAACGTGTCTTCGAATCCCAGCTGAGCCAAAAAAATTTTTTTTTATTTTTTTTTATATATTTTTTTTTATTTTTTATATTTATTTTTATTTATTTATTTTTATTTTTTATTTAATATATTATTTATATTTTTATTATTATTTTTTTTTTAATATTTTTTAATTTTGTTTTTTAGTTTTATATTTATTATATACATATATATTTTAATTATTTTTTTTTTAATTTTTTTAAAAAAATTTTTTTTTTTTTTTATTTTCTTTATTTTTATTTTTTTTTAACGTACATACCAAGGCATATTTATTCATCAGGTAATTGCAGTTCGGAGAGCATTTTTTTGTTTATATTTT
The DNA here is from genome assembly GCA_941918925.1 of Phyto melanocephala. Lineage (NCBI taxonomy): Eukaryota > Metazoa > Arthropoda > Insecta > Diptera > Rhinophoridae > Phyto > Phyto melanocephala. Next base: position 1,646,283 of record OW799235.1, on the reverse strand, counting down.
TTATGTATGAAGTTTGACATTTGAAATAAATTGGAAAAGAGAGAAAATTGTTTTTTATTTATGCATTCTGACAGCTGAAACTTAAAATAAGTGAAGAAAAAAATAATCAGCTGGCGAATTAAGAGTACCTGATGAATAAATATGCCTTGGTACATACGTAAATTTATAATTTTACAATGGGATGTTTTTATATACATATGTATGTTTTTTATATGTATGTACGTATTTCATATGGGATGAATGGTGATACAAACTGCTGTTATTGCATGACTACACGTTGTGAAGGGTATATAAGATTCGGCACGGCCGAATATAGCGCTCTTACTTGTTTTATCTGCAATCTAGATATTTAAATTTTTTTTGACTTAAAATTAGCTAACAAATTGATAGTTTTTTTCTTTCACCTAAATATCGCTTTAACTATAGGAGGTAATTTACACATGTTAGCTATATTTTTTAAAGATATTTCAACAGCTAAATTAATGTAGAAATATTTAAAAACTCGGATAAGAAATGGAATTTTTGACGATTTTTTTTATTGCCTACTCAAGAATACCAATTCTGGGGCTACGCATACTCACTCCGACTTTCAATAGGGGGTCGTGCGACTCCAAAGTATATTAGATACACCTCAGCTCTTACTCTTTATATTCAAGGGTTCACATGTTATCGAAATATTAAAAAATCATTTTGTAAGCACTGTGTAACGCAAAGCTCTTCAAAATATAAATTTAATTTATAAAAAAATTATATTCATTCATAAATTCATCTAAAAATATAAAATAACAATTAAGAAGTGTTAATGAAAATTTGTTAAAATAAAAAAATTGTGAAATTTTTTATTTTTAATATTCATTCCACTGGAAAAATTGTAATGTGCGTTATAAAAGTTCAGGGTTTTTACTAAAAAAATTATAAATTTTTTTGCTGCAAATATATTATTTTAGAATTCTCTTATATTCGTCTCTATTTTAGGATATTAGTTTTTGCGTCCTTTATTACGGCTGAATTCGCTAAAAATTATATAAACACACTTCAACTTTCAAAGTTACTTCCATTTTTTGAAGCGTTCGGCGCAAAATTAAGTAATCAAGTGTTTCGCAACAAAAACCTGTTTAAAATCAGTTTTTGTCAATCGAAAGTGAACTTAAATCCCACCTAAACACTTTTTATAAATTGAAGTTACCTTTTTTTAAATGTTTTTAAATTGAAAAATAGTACGATTGAAACGTTCGATTTACCCATATTTACATTCATACATACTTATTTTTAAAATATTTTTTTCATAAATGAATAACATTCTTTTATGAAGATGTTGTGGTGCTTTCATGTCTGCCGAAGACCAGAAACCTTCTCGATATGACTCCCCCGATCACGAGTATGTTGGTGTTAATTCTATAACAAACTATGACGGTTATGTGTATTGGGGAGAATACCCATTAAGTTTTGCCGCCTGTCTCTCACAGGAAGAATGTTTTCGTTTGGTTTTGGCTCGCGGAGCTGATCCGGATTTACAAGACACGAATGGGAACAATGTGCTACATATGATGGTTATATATGAAAAAATTGATATGTTTGATGTAGCTTATGAAGTGGGTACTAATGTACATCAGAGAAATGCCCTTAATCTAACACCGTTAACATTGGCTGCCAAATTGGGTAGAGTCGAAATGTTTTTTCACATAATGAGCATAGAGCGCGAAATATATTGGCAACTAGGAAGCATAACATGTGCGGCTTATCCTCTATCAAAAATAGATACAATTGATGTGAAGACCGGCAATATAAACAAGGATTCAGCACTAAATTTTGTGGTGTTTGGAGTAAGTAAAATAATTATAATAATAGTTAGTAACTATTAGCACTTTTGAATTTTTTTTACTTCAGGATAAACTGGAGCATTTAGAACTATTGGATGGTGTGGTTATAGATCTCTTAAAAACTAAATGGAATACTTTTGTGAAATCCCGTTTTTACAAACAGTTTTACATGTTTTCCTTTTATTTCTTATTTTCCTTGTTAAGTTTTATATTACGACCAGGTCCAGCTGAAAATAATGATCCAGAGACTAACACCGAAAAAAGTAATATATCCTCTTATGTTCAACATTTTCCCACGGCTACCAAAATAATGGATATAAAGATGCCTTATAGTAAGTAATAATGCATATAGTACATTCATACCTAACGGTATTAAACATAAAACATACATATATATGTATGTATGTACGAATAAAATATATTTAAAAACTTTGAAATATTGGTTGTACAAGTGTTAACTCTGTAGGAATTGTCTATAGTGAAATAGTACTGATTCACTATTGACTCTATGTATGTACATTTGTAATATACATATATGTATTGTGAATTTTGTATATTTCAGAAACATTTTGGCTTAACTTCAGCGAGTACGTTGATGATGAGCCCGAAGAAAAAAATGTGTCTTCCTGGTGGAACAGTTATGAGAACTGTCCCTTAATGAATGCAGAGTCGAATTTGGCTAAGGTTTGTAAATTCTCTAATTATTGCCATGGCTTAAATTATTTATAATTTTTTTATTTACTGTTGTGCCAAAAAGATACGAATTATATCGGAAGTTGTGATATTTTTTGGTGCCATATTATATCTCGTATCAGCGTTGCGTGAAGCTCGTTTTTTAGGTTATAAAATGTTTATTGAAAATCTTGTAAGTGTAAACCAAATTTTTTTTCTTGCGATTTTCGATACATTCAACTGACTATTTGTGATGTACGTATTTTGAATATTTTTTTTGTTATAGATGACAGCACCGTCTAGGGTTATGTTTTTATTCTCATGTTGTCTAATGATGACCATTCCCTGGTTGAGGTTATCATGTTTAACAGAATTAGATGATCACGTTGCAGTATGTATAATGTTAACAACAGCACCGTATTTTCTTTTCTTTTGTCGGTGTGTTTTAAATTGTGTAACTCATATACTTACTGGTAATCTGAACTAAATTTTAATTTTTTAGCGGATTTAAAACGGTTGGTCCCTTCGTAGTGATGATATATCGAATGGTTATGGGTGATTTGATTCGTTTTGTATCCATATATCTAGTGTTTGTTATGGGCTTTTCGCAGGCGTATTACATAATATTCTTAACATTTGATAATCCGGCTACTCCAGAAGAAATTGATGACACGGGCACCAACCCAATGCCTTCACCGATGGAATCGGTTGTGGCGATGTTTTTAATGTCTCTTACGAACTTTGGCGACTATTATGGTGCAATGTCTTCGACGCAACACGAAGCCGAGGCCAAAATACTTTTCTTTCTATTTATGGTCATTGTAAGTGTGTTGCTGGTAAATATGTTGATTGCTATGATGGGTAATACGTATCAAAAAATAGCTGAAATTCGCAACGAATGGCAACGACAGTGGGCTCGAATAGTTTTGGTAGTAGAGCGCAGCGTCGCACCTGCAGAAAGACTCAAAAACTTTATGCAATATTCACAACCTATGTCTGATGGTAGAAGAGCCTTAGTGTTGCGTCTAAATATGAGTGTAAGTTTTAAATTTTTTTGCATACCGTCACCTGAAATGCAAATGGCCGTAACCACATAAAAACCCAAAAATGTATTTACACATTTGACGCCTAGTAATCCTTTTAATGTTTTCTAGTTAAATGCAAAGTTTTTTTGCTTTCACTAAAGAAAAAGTTTGATTACATCCCCTTGCATTTTTGGTGATTTACATATATAGTCTTGAGTACTACACAAATACAAACATTCTGTCAAATAATGTATTCTCTTCAATTTTTTGTACAGTTACTTTTTATTTTTAAAACAATTACTCTAAATTATAATTTGACAGATTTCGTATGGACTTTTGCTCATATGATTTTTTTCTTTTAAGGACGAAGACAAAGATGAAATGAAAGAAGTTCAAGAAATGAAACGGATTCATGAGCGGTTTTCGAAAAAACGACAGCTAGAAAGAGAAGCTCGTATTAAAAAAAGACAAGAAGAGTATAACAAATTCTTTGGAGCTAGTTCAGCAAGTAGTGAAGATAATAACTAAGTGCATATTCCATCATATTAAAAACATTAAATTCGTTGGAACTAATTCAGCAAGTAGTGAAAATAAAAACTAAGTGCATATTCCATCATTTTAAATACAAATATTAATTTCTTTGAAACTAATTCAGCAAGTAGTTAAGATAATAACTAAGTGCATATTCCATCATATTAAAAATATTAAATTCGTTGGAACTAATTCAGCAAGTAGTGAAAATAATAACTAAGTGCATATTCCATCATTTTACAAATATTAATTTCTTTGGAACTAATTCAGCAAGTAGTGAAGATAATAACTAAGTGCATATTCAATCATTTTACAAATATTAAATTCTTTCGAACTAATTCAGCAAGTAGTGAAAATAATAACTAAGTGCATATTCCATCATTTTATTAAAACCATATCAAGATTCTCACAATGCAAAAATGTCGCATCCATTTCAACTTCAAATAAAACAGAAAAAAATTGTTCAAGTAATTAACGGGGAAAAGGGTACATTGTATATGTAAGTATTTTATTTACTTTTTATTTTTTTTATTTAAATGTATATTAGGGTGTACCACCCAAGGTAGTTTAATAAGGTAGTCGTCACCAATCAGTTGATTTTTTTTAATACATTGACTGCAGGCTGAAGCTGCCAAACGTTAGGTTTTTTTTATTCATTTCGTTGCGCGATTGAGAAAAGCATTTTCTGTGCGGAAGCAGAGTTTGAAATTATTAATTTCGTTGGTGCGGTATCTTTCCGTTGTTCCGATATATACTTTGTTTTTTTAAAGAATGTTTTTAATTTTAAAAATATTGATATTTCATCCAAAAGTTTTTTTACCAAAAGCTGACGCAATAACAACATTTAATCAATAAAAACATGAATTTCAAATCAACTTAAAAGAAATCCTATATCACAGAAGTGAATAATTGCAATTAACATATCGATGGAAATTTCTTTCCGCTGACGTGGTACTTCCTACTTTTCTTATCGTAATATAGTATTGTAACTGAAACCAAATGAGTTAAAAATTATTTGGCTAAATTTTGTTAAATTAACAAAAATATTCAGGTAATATTGTTGAAGGTGGGCGTGGCATACATAATATCATCCATTTATTTCCATTATAATATGGAACCACCGATCTCCATAATTATTTTAAACCTATAACAGTAATAAAAAAATATATTTGTACATACATATATCTTAGGATTGGACCTAAAAGGGCCAATGTAACTTTTTTGCTCTTTTGAGTTAATCATTGCATTAGATTTGTTTTCTTGCTGTATTTCATTATGGTAAAACAGCTAAAGTCATACTTAACCCAGAACTGCTTCATAGATAAATGCTGGCCAATGTCACTATGAAAGCATCTATAAAAGTTAAAGTTCAATTCAAATTTTCTCAAAAGTAAATATTTTGACATTGGCCCTTTTAGCTCCAAGCCACATATATAGTAGAGTATGCCATATATGGGCGGTGGTCTTTTAAGTAGGCATGACAAAATTATTTCTGCTAATGGATTTAAATTATATGTCGAAACATAATTTTATTAATTATATATATCGTGCATCGATTTATGTCGATTTTTAATTGACGAAAAGAAACACCGTATGGGGCAAGTTTTAGCAATTTTTTTATCTTAATTAACATATTTTTTTGGTCAAGAAATATACCTACCAAATTTAATAGCCTTATAGATAGCGTTATAGAAGCTATCGCCTTGTTTCGTTATTAAAAGGAAATTTTTCAGGACCTAGTCGTGCATTATAATGTATTGAATGTATTAGAAAGAAATTTTTAATTGGCCTATTCAGCTATTTTCAGTACCAAACATTTATACCATATTAAAAATATTTAAGAACGCCCTAAAATGAAACCAATACTTATAGGATATATAAATTCATAGCGTCTAAAATTGATATTTCCGTGTGTTACAAGGGTTATGACGAAATGAATCACCTTCATAACATTTGTTTATGGTGGTGAGTGGAAAAATAAAAACAAAATGTTAATTTTTACAAGGCAGACAAATTTACTGAGTTAAGATGCGATCCAGAATTCTAAACATGGCTATTTGTTCTCACAAGACCAAATACTATGTTTGTTCGTTTACTCAAAAGTATTGACTTGTTTTTACTGAACTTTACTGGATTGCGTTCGTTTATACAAAGTTACCATATAAAACGTAAACAATACAGTAAAGTCCAGTAAAAAATAGTAACAACTTTTAGTAAACAAACGATCGCATTGGCAAAGCAACTGTCATATATTTGCTCTTGTTCTTTGATGTGGAGATAACATGTAGAGGATATTTTGTTGTTGTTTTTATGTGCCGTATCTTTCTTTCATATTGAAAATGTCTTTTAATGTCAGAAATTATTGAGCTTAAAAACTTTCTTTACGTCTCCATTAGCCATCGATTTGTTTGCACAAGAACAAAACACCAACAAGAAGCAACTGTCAAAAATTTGTTCATTTTCTTTAATATGGAGGAAACTTGTAAAGAGTATTCTGTTGCTGTTTTTATGTGTTTTTGCTCTCACAACGCTGTTTGAATAAAAACAAACATCGACAAGATTCCACACGGGTCAAATTCATGTGCTTACAAGAAAATTTTCAGTGTCAAAAAAATCGATGTCTAATGGCTACCTGTCTTCAGTCTATAATAACATACATATATAACAAGGACATAACATCGAAACGATTGGTCCACAGGAGACAAATTCATATGCGCATAAAAATTTATTATATTTTAGAACAAATCATTGGCTGATGCTGGCGCTTTGTTGTTGTGGCTTGTGACGTAAACTTTTTCCTCAGATGTATATGATTTAGATTTTTTTTATAACAAACACACTATTAGGGTCTTTGATGAGACAAATATTATTTTGCAATTAGGAATGCGCAATCTGTTCGTTTTGTTTCATGGGTTTGTCTCGTTTTCGTCTCTATTAATGTTTGTGTCTTCTAATGAAGACATTTTTGTCTCGTCCTATTTTACTGAACTTTGTCCAGGAACTATGGGATCTCATTTACTAAATAATTCAAGTGTGTCAACAAAACACCAGCAAAATTTTGTAGCCCAATTACTACTTCATTCATTTACAACCTGCTGGATCAATTAGAAAAGTGAATAATAATCTATAAAACGAAAGAAGTGACATATTTTTATTATCAACGCACGTAATTATTAGTTATACCTTCTATGTTATCTCTATGTAAGATAATAAAAACTAATATAAGTATGTGTGTGTGTGTTAATTTCTTAAATTTATTTATTTTTTAATGACCGTTTTTTGTTATCGTTTTATCACTTTGTTTCGGTTGCGTTTTGTATTTTTTCTTCCTCCACTGTAGGTGTGGATTTTTGATGGGCACTTATGGTAGAAACATCATCCTCAGGACAATCTTCTATTTTTACTTCGTTAAACTTTTGAATTTCGGGTGGAGGCAGTGGTATGGGTTCATTTATTTTATTTTCTGCCAATTCCATTGCTTCTGCAGCGTTAGCGGATTTTATTGATTCTTTGGTCACTTTTCCTGCTGATGTAGATTTTTGAGGTACATCTGGTGGTGCAGGCGATGATACTGCCACAGGTTCCTGTTTTTCTGATTCTTTGCTAGTGTCATCATCATCATTAACATGGGTTGTCTTTTTATTCATCTCTGCTTTAGCTTCTAGAACATTAATAGAGGCCTGGATGCATTTGATTGCTTCTTTGCGTGCCAGACGTATACTCTCCTTGCCATTAGTATCAATGTTATCCAATTTCAAAAGATTTCTAGTCAACATTTCATCCAAATAAGCATATTCTTTGTCGGCACGAGTGCCTGCAAACTTTTCGACATGTGACATTAAATCCAAAACATCACGTTGTATGTCTTGGATTTTATTTATGGTGTCTACGGTATGTGGAGTTTGCGGAGGTAGACCACCACTTTGCTGTTGCTGAGATGTTGGTTGCTGTTGAGTATTTAATGGTGTGGGACGGTATGGCTGTTGTTTTGGTGGTGTTTCCCTAGTGTTGGCAGATACATTTGGTGGCGTATTTTGGTTTGGGATTTCCTTATTGTTGATTATTGGTTCAGATCTACCCTCAACAAATATAGGTATGGTACGTATATAGGAGCCGCCAGGTGTTTGGGGGGTTGGTGGTGTCTGTTGCTTTTGATGATAAGGTGTATGCTGCTGTGGGGCATAATAAACTTTTTGAAATTTGGGCGTTTGATCACCATAACAGTCAGTTTGTATTTGGGGACTAGTTTGAGTGGCAAATGGATGTTGTTGCGGAGATGATGTTGCGGTACAGTCGGGGTCTTTAACTGGTTTTTGCAGTGGCTGAGTATATGGTTGCTGTTTGTTTTGTTGTTGTTCCGTTGGTGGTGCTGATGAAGATCTTGTACCTTGACTATTATCTTGCGCTGGGGATTTTACACCCATATCCATAGTGTTTCGTAGACCATGTTGATTAAGATTTTCGGTATTTATTTTGTGATCAACTTCAAATTGTCCTATCGGACCTTCAGTTTGAATAGCAGCATCACAGACCTTTCTCGATTGAGGCTGCGAGGCTGTATTGTAAAAATGTTGTTGCGGCTCTTGCTGTGCCGGTGGTTCACGATGAATCATGGTTGGTACATTACCAGGTCTCGCTGCCATACTCGATCCTGCTCGTCGTTGAGCGAAGCTCTCTGGTATATATTGACGAAATTCCGATGGCAAACGATTAAAGAAATCATTATCATTATGTGGATTAATACGGCGACGTCCTAATGAGTTGAATTGGGGAAAATCAAAATCTGCATCATCATCGAAATAACGAGAAAAATCGTCAGTATTAAATTGGGGATCATGCAAACTATTACGCTTACGTGTTGTACCTCCAAAGTCGCCAAAAGGATCATGAGTCATGCGTCCTAAACGAGTCCGTGGCATCATATCAATACCAATATTTGGTTCAAAACCAAAGTCCTGCTGAAAAAAAAAACAAAAATTAATATATTTTATACATAAACATACTTGTAAGTCTGTATGTATGGAAATGGAAGGTCTGTGTTTACATTAAACAAGTTATATTTCAGAAAGTGTTTTGACTATATTCTCTTTCTTTTTCACACAATTAGAACGAATAGCAATAGTTTTGAGAGAAAATTTTACAGGCCAAATTTTCACGTTTTATTAGTAGATAAAACTTTTATAGAAAAGCACCAAAGTAATAAACGAATTTAAGAAAAAAAATACAATAATAACGATAATATTATTAAAAAAAATTAAATAAATATTTTTAAATACTTTTAAAGACAAAATAACAAAACATTTTTAAATTTAACTGACTGACCACGCAAAATGTAAAAAGTTTATACAATAAAAAGTATAACAAGTGCCGGCCCACATGAAAAAGAAATCGCCAACAAATATTTTTAGTTATGATTCACAGCGCTTTAAACAATATACATACATACATACATATATAAAAAAAACATATACAGACATACATATGTACATATTTACATTTAAATAAACATTCATACAAATGTGCGTACATGAATACGTACATATCGTCAGCTTATTATATCTTTGGCTCACCAACCATTGAACAAAATTGAGTTATGAGCAGTGTTGCCAAAAGTAGGGAATATTATCTTATGGTAGGGAATTATTTTTTAATAATTGCAGGCGTAGGGCAAAAGGACAGATTTTTCATAAAAAGGAAGAGTAGGGAATTTTTCAAAATTATTTGCTTGTTGTTTGATATTTGTTTGCTTTGATATTTTTTTCTGTTTTTAATTTGGTGTAAACAGTTTATTAGATTTACTTTTAAATTGACGATTGTTTTTCGTGATTCAGCGATTTTTAGGAAAAAAAAATAGAACTTTCTGGGGTCAAAGCGATCCGGGTTCAATAAGTTATTCAGAAGATAAAATTTTCGCATAATAATAATAATATGCTTAACTTGTTTTTTGATATTTGTTAGCTAATATGTTGTGGCACATAGCGGATACTGGACAAAACTGAAACAAAAATTGTCTGAAAATTTTTTGGTAAAATAATTTATGATGTTTCGTATTTTTTTACACAATTGTATATTTTTTAAGTTTTTTTTCGTGCCTGAAATTCAGGCAAAACTGCCTTAAATTGGAAAACCTGAAAAGTGAAAGATACACAAGGAATTTTCTCGAATAAAATTTACAGAGCTTATAAAGCAAATAAAAAATAACGAAATAATTAAATTTAAAATTAAATGTCAGTTCTATTTTCGAAACAGTTCTATTATATAACAGTTTTCAAAGAAACTCAAATACGACGAAAAATTCTTCTATTTAAAAAAATGGAATTTCCGACTATTAAATCTTACGATTTTTTGTTAGGGACAACGTTTGTTAGTGGACTACTGGATTTAGGAAAAAATTGAGATACGTCTTAATTTTATATTAATGATAATAATAAAATTATTATGAAAATTAAATTGATCATGTACGTAATATATTTTAAGAAAACTTTATATAAACCCTTTTTTAGTATTTTTTTAGTCCTAACTTTTTGGTTTATGGTCCACATCAATAATAAGCTGACGATATGTACATACATACGTAAGTCTAAGCACAAGTGTACTTAACACGTTTATATGTACGTACATATATACATATGTAGGTACGAATGTATTTATGTGTGTGTATGTATGTAAAGACATATAAAATATATAGAAATTTAACAATAAAGACCCCTAAAAAGAGTTTTGTTAAAAGAAATTTGCACAAACAACAATTAATGACGTAAAACTCAATATAGGTACTGAGAGCTTAAAAAAATCATGCTCATTTCTTTTACACAGATTAATTTTTGATTTTTTTTTAGCAATTTTTGTTGTATATGACAAGTGGGTTAACAACTACAAACAAAAATTACGTCATAACAGACATTTTTATCGTTATAACTTAAAGATGCTTCTACAAATTTCTTCAGAAATCAATAAAATTGTGGATTCATAAATGACGATTTAGAAACAGTTCAGGTAGAGTGTGCTCGAAGAAGGTGATCAAAAGAATTTGCATTTGGTGTTATGACGCAAATTCGATGATTTTCCTTTATTTAAATAATTTATCAAATTAAGTTGCTATTTTGTGAAAAATAATATTAAAAAAAAAAAAAACATTGAAAGCAAAATCAGTTCGACACACAACGAAAATTTTGAAACAAGTATTATGACCAAAATTGGTAAATTTTTTTAATTTGAACATAATTTGGTCGAATGGTTGGTTGGTTTGTTTTAAAACTATAAATATTTTGGTAGAGTATCATCTTTAGCTTCAAAACATGAAGTTTTAAAAGCTAAAATCCGAGATGTCGTCCTAAACGAAATGGCGGATAACTTTTTTTTTCAAACCCATTAATATGGGTATTAAATGAAAGGGCTTGACTACTAGAATACAATTAACTCTGTATAAATTCAAATCAAATATGACGTCGGAAATAATAAAGCAAAATGGCGTATAATGCTGTGTGGTAAATTGTATCACAAAGTTATTGTTATCTGAAGATGTGAATACAGTTATGCAGGTCTCTTTAAGGAGCTAATACACGGCATGTTTTTACATCTGACTTGTCAAATTCTCCACTGCTAATACAAACATGTCGTGTGTTACCTTTAAAACATTACTTCTGTAAGAAAACATGTGTTGAGACATCGGACAAAATTTCAATTAGAGCGCGTTCTATTTTCTTCTGTCAAAACATGTGCGACGGTTGCCTGTAAAAGTACAATTTTGACAGGCAGTTAGATATACATATGTCTTACAAATCTTGAAGTCAGATGTAAAAAAACATGTCGTGTATTATTGCCTTTACATAAAAAAGACAAAAGTAAACTATGTTTACTTTGTTTTTTTGTTTGTTTTGTTTTGTTTGGTTACACACATGGTTCGTGCATTTATTAGTACCAACTTTAATCGCTTGTAACTCCTAAAATACTGAGTCAATTTTAATGGAATTAAGATTGTTTATGTTTACAGGAAAATTCCCTTTCAAATGTTGTATAATGTGAGCGTAAACTGCGTATCAAAAAATCGCCTTTCCCATTAATAAACATAAAAGTTTTTTGTGTCTTTTTTAATTTACGCATCTTTAATAAATAAAATACCTCTTTTTGTTATTAATTCACATTTTCTTTTGATTTGTACAAATTTTGAGTATTTGGATACTCAGTACTATACATTTTTTAGGGTATTTAAAATTTTAAAACCAAATACTTATATGCTTTATTTAATTTACATAGACCAGTGTATAAGTTTACCCAATAAATAGAAATAATTTTTTAAAGATGTTCGTATTATAAACAAGTATAGTATCTATATGTACATACAGTAAACTCGCGAAAACGTGAACACTCGAAAGTGCGAACGTCTCAGAAACGTGAACAAATTTATTTTTCCACAGAGTATTCTAAAACGTGAACAAAATCTAAGAGCTCTAAAACGTAAATACTTTTTATTTATTGTTTTTAATCTGTTTTTAAATTGGGAGATCCCCGAATTACGGGTTATTTGTTTGTTACCTTTTTTTTTTTCATTTATGTATGCGTTGACCTGTTAGTTGTTCACATGGCTACGTAGATGTTTCAAGTGATTAAAAAATTTTAATTCGTGAGTTGCTAAAGCAACAGTTTCTTCCATTAAAAAGAAAAAACGGGATATTACTAATCGTGTAAATAATACTCTTTATGGCACTGGAAAGCGTAAAACATTACGCGCTTCTGAACTTACGAGAATGGAAAAAAGTCTTTATAAATAGTTCCTTCACATGCGAAATAAAAAATGCCGATAAGAGGACTGATGTTAAAATCCAAAGCTTTAGAAATTCACGAACAAATTAAAGAAAATTATCGTAGTTTTAACGCCAGTGACGGATGGCTCAAAAAATTTTAACAAAGGTTTGGTGTTCGGTGTTAATATATAATATTTTACATTAAATAGGGTAATTTTTTGTTTTAAATTTGGGTACTCGATAACGTGAACAAAGTCGAAAATGTGAACGGCCTTGGTAAAAATTAGTTGACGTTATTGCGAGTTCACTGTACATACTTACACGTATTACAACACAATGTGTTTAAATCGAACAGCTGCTTTGGTTACTTGCAATTTTTTTAAAATTTTCGTTCGCCTACTTTTTGTGAGAGTAATTTTTTTTATATTATTCAGTAAGTTCTCAGTACTAGAAAAGTAAACGAAAGGACCTTATATCAAAACGCTACGAAATTTAATAAAATATATTAATATATTTATTTCATTTGTATTTTTTTTCTTTTTAATGCATTTTTCATGATTTAATTTTTTTTTTATAAGGCAACAAAAATTGGTCTTGTTATTTTTTTTTATTTTTTTTTATATTTTTTTATATTTTTTTAATTTAAAAAAACATATTTTTGGCAGTAAAATTTACTATTAAAATGTACAGCAGAAATACTTTCATTTTTCTCTCTCTCTCTCTTTGTTTATGTTCTCACTTGCTGGATTTTGTGTAAACGAACGCAATCTAGTAAATTCTTTTAAAAAGTTGTCACAATTTTCAACTAAACAACCGGCAATTTAATTTATCATTTTTTTTAGATAACACAAAAATGTAGAGAGTGTAAAATATCTAGAAACATATATGTAGATTGTATGTATGTATGTATGTATGTATGTATGTATGTATGTATGTATGTAACGTTTTTGTCTAAAGTAAAAACGCCATACGTTATTTATTTATTTTTTTTTCTCAACGCCACCCACACTATGTCTTATGAAAGCAAATAAACAACTAAAAACTAATGATAAATAGACATCAATATGTACATATTTCTACCTATACATAGTATGTACTATGTATGTTATAAATGTATATACAAACGTGTGCACATTAAACTGGTCTTAAATTATTTTTTATGTGCTGCATTTCAATTGGAGTTGCCACATGCAATATTATTGTAAAAAAAAATATATAAAATTAATTGGGGTAAAAGGTTGACATTGCATGTATGCAAAATTGAGGGGGTCAAAGAATATAAAATCCATAATTTTGTGGTAGTGGTCATCTTGGTTATAAAATTGTTATTTCACGGTGTACTGCATTCTCCCATTCTTTTATTTATATTGAGAGGGTGGAAAAATTATGTAATTCGTCAATTTTTCGACGTCATCTTTCATTGGAACTTTTTTAAGGTGAAAACTATGTTGCAGGTTAAGACCTTTCATTGAAAACCCTTAGCTGTAATTTAGCGATTATATTTAAGTCAGTTGCAAATAAACTTTATTTTTACCGGATTAATTTTTGTGAGTGTGACTGGTAAAAAAGTTTCACTATTATAGTCAAAAATTTATTAATAAAAATTTAATAGTTTTGAGAAGTTTATTTAAATATAAATTTTTATACCCTTTACACAAGCGTGTAAAAGGGTATATCGTCGTTGCTCTGAATTTGTTCAGTTATGTTGTTTTTACTGAGTTTTCAGGAAAGCAAAAAATCATTCTATTTTCTTATTTTACAGTATACAAATTTTGCTTATTGACTTTTGTTTATTTTTTAACCAATCAAGATATTCCTAAACGTTTTGGTGGATAGATATACGGACTAATAATGGTTCAAAATAAATCAATAATTTTTTTTTAATTTTTCACATAAACGATTTCGTCAGAGCAGCGACGATATTATAAGTTTGACATTCCAATTGTAATTTCTACATTAATTTTAGACCCTTTAAACTATATATATTCTGGAATCTAATAGATAGAGGAATCGATTTAGCTAAGTCCATCTGTCCGTGTGTATGCTGAAATCATCTTTTTGAAGCCCCCACGAATACTTTAGATTCCTATAAGGTATCAAATTATCAGAAATGCTTCTGAAAATCAGATATGTGTGTATATTTCAAGCTGAGAAATTGTTTTTTACCCAAAAAAAAGTTAGATTTGCAAAAAGAAAAAATTCAAATTGGCTTAGCCAATTTGTATTTTATTTCAGGCCTATGCAAGGCAATTCTTGTTTATACATATTTGATCATCGAAAATTTTCAATAAATATAATTTTAAAAATTTTTAGAGTTTATAGGATTTTATTTAAAGATTTTTCAAATCTACGATACGATAAAAAAAATTATTGATTAAAAAATCTATTTTTGACCAATTTAAAAATTATAAATTTAAAAAAATTCTACGACAAAATGTTAGTTATTTAAAATTTGAACTCGATTAAGCATTATTCATAGCTGAAGGAGTAAATATAGCCGCCATGTCTAAATTTTAAAGGAAAATAGTATTCTAAAAGGCTTTTCTACTTTATTTCCATAAAATATTAATTTTTTAACCTTAATTTTAATAAAAAGTTTCAAGTTAAAAACAAATCCTAATAGGTATACAAATATATACATACGTTGCGCAATTTAATAACAGGAAAACAAATTGCATCAATTAAAAAAAATTTAATTACTTTATTTTTATTCATAGAGGAGTAATTAGAAAAACGTAAACAAAGAATGCAAAAAATCTCTACACAAAAAATAACAACCACAAATTCATATTTTGAAAAAAAGTTCGGACAATTTAAAATGTAAAAAGTTATTGAAATTCTTTTTTTAACTTTAGTATTTTGTGGAAGGGAGGCCCTTATTCTTGCGTATTGCCTGAAATTATTTGGAATAGTTTCAACCAACGTCAAAATTATGTCTACGCTCAAGGCATATTAATTCATCAGTTAATTGCAGTTCGGAGAGAATTTTTTTGTTTATATTTTTTGTTTATATGAAGTTTGACATTTGAAATAAATGAGAGAGGAGAGAAATTTGTTTTTTATCTATAGACTTTGACAGTTAAAATTTAAAAAAAAATGAAGAAAAAAATAGTCAGCTG
Organism: Phyto melanocephala; assembly: GCA_941918925.1. NCBI lineage: Eukaryota > Metazoa > Arthropoda > Insecta > Diptera > Rhinophoridae > Phyto > Phyto melanocephala. Next base: position 1,630,372 of record OW799235.1, on the reverse strand, counting down.
TTCAAATAGGAGTTCCTGATGAATAAATTTGCCTTGGTCTACGCTAAACATTTCGAACAGTTTCTGGGTTGACACTTATTTGTAGACTTTCAGATATTCATACTACTCTTTATTCGAATTTTCTTTTTTAGACTAAAAATTTTTTATTCATACTTCACTGTTTGACTTTTAACCGCACCGCTGATTTCCTATCAGTCATAATTTTATAATAATTTGTGGTTTTATTCTACCATACTTTATATTTTCACTTATTATAAAACTTAGTTTTTAGTACCAAAAATATTGGGTTCGTTTCGGGAAACTAGATTTGAAATTCGGACAACGGTACAAGCACGTTAAAAAAAAACCAAAACTTTTTAACACAAGCAAGTCATAACGTTATTCACCTGTTTGATGGGCAATTTATTCTAAAATTGACTATGAATTGGTGTTAAAAAGTCAGATGATTTTTTTATTTTTATTACTGTTATGGCTTGATATGGCCAAGCTGTAAAGTTTTGTTTTCAATTGAAAAAATAAATTTAGTTATTCAAATAGTTAAGCCTTAATTTACCTTTTAATACCCTTCACACAGTGAAAAAGGGTATATATAGGTTTGTATATATAGGTTTTGTGTGAAATTTCTACAATTTTGATTTCCAACCTATAAAGTATATATTTTCTGAAAGCTTATGAATAGGGGAGTCGATTAAGCCCTGTCAGTCTGTCCGTCTGACCGTCTGTCCGTGTGTATGTTGAAATCAACTTTTTGAAACCCCCCGACATCGCTTGGACTCGGGTGAAGTATTAAAATATCAGAAATATTCGGGAGTAGATCCGTATTGAAAATCAGAAACATCGGTACATAAACAACTGAGATATGAGCAAAAACCCACGACCACCTGGATTTTTTTTCACAAAAACAACATTACAACAACAACATACATACATACATACCAGCTGAGCCAAAAAAAAATTTTTTTATTTTTTTTATATATATATTTTTTTTTTTTTAATTTTTTATTTAATAATATGATTTATATTTTAATTTTTTTTAAATATTTTTTTAATTTTTTTTTGTTTTATATTTATTATATATATATTAATTATTTAAAAAAAAATTTTTTTTTTAATTTTATTTTTAATTTTTTTTTAAAATTTTTTTTTAAATATTTTTCTTTTTTCTAACATACATACGTAAATTTATAATTTTACAATGGGATGTTTTTATATATGTATGTTTTTTATATGGATGTTTTTTATATGGATGTTTTTTATATGGATGTTTTTTATATGTATGTACGTATATCATATGGAATGGTGATACAAACTACTGTTATGACTACACGTTGTGAAGGGTATATAAGATTCGGCACGGCCGAATATAGCGCTCTTACTTGTTTACTTTCAATTTAAAATTTTAAAATTAAAAATAATTTTTCTAAAAACTTATTGTTTATAAGTAAATAAATAAATCAAATTGTTCATGTGTTTTTTTCAACTTTTTGTTTAAAATCTTTTTTATTAGTCGATTTAGCACGTTCTCAATGCCAAGCCTTTAATAACAACACATGCATTTTTGGTTTATTCTTTGAATGACTTCCAATATTATTTAAATGTATTTTAATTAAAACTGTATTTTTTGAGTTGCGACACTTTAAAAGTAAATGCACGTATTTGGCAATTTTTTTTTTACACCAACCTGAAAATGAGCTGGAATTTGTTGCTGCTGTTGTGGTTGTTGTTGTTGACCCCTTTCTAGGGAACCAGGAGATCCATAAACAGTTGCCTGTGGTTCACCGGTTATAAAGTGTTGTGCATGATATTGAGGCTGCTGTGGATGAGTTGTAGATGGTCCACTGTACTCATGGTTAATTGGTATTGTTACACCAATTCTAGAAGTTTGTGGATTGCCTGCACCAGAAGAGGAAGAATTGTTTGTTTTTGATATCACAGTGGGCTTCATTATGAAACTTTCAATAAAGCTACAGTCTTTTGTTTTATAAAATTTCAAAAAAGTTTTAATATTTCACTGATCGAACTAAACAAAAAAATAATACAAATATGATTTCCACTGCGTTTTTTTTTTATTTAATTTTTTTTCACAATATTCTTTGTCCGCTAATGTTTTGTTGTTGCATCTGTAGCTAGTATATTTGTTTTTCTTTTGTCTTTTTTTTTAAATTTAATTTTCACAAATTTTATGTCTACATAACGAAAGCGGATGAATTTGTCGTTGTTAGGTGTTTGTTTTAGATCAAAAATTTTAGAGAGAGAGGAAGAGCGAGACTATAGAATATTGTATCGTATTGTTGTTGCTTGCGATGGATAAAAATTCTAGGAAAAATACACATTTATACAATTTTAGATACAAATGTACATACATATGTATGTATGTATGTATTTATCTACATACACAACACATATGTATGTACGAATGAACGTTTTTACTTGAAAACGTTTTTACGTGTAACAAGTATGATTATTTTGTTTTTGTAGTTCTTCAAAATTTTATTGTTTTCGATATGTACCTTTAAGTATATGTATGTATGTATGATTGTATGTATGAATATGTGTATAAGTAAATCCATTATTATTTCTATTTTTAAATTTAAAAAATCAGTTTAACTATTAATTAGCGTATTAGCGAATAAGAAAATGTTTGTACATACATACAAACATCTATGCAAAAACACATGTATGTACGTGAATACCGATGATTATTTTTGTTTTGTTTTTGCGGCTTTCCACCTTGTTAGTGTCACTGCAATATATATGTATGTACATACAGAAATAAATACGTATGTACATATTGAGTAAATTTGTTAATTGTATCTACATATTGATTTCACCTTGATTTAATATGACGTTGCAAGTTTTAGTTTAAACACAATAATTCTAGTTAGTTATGTAGGTAGGTAGGTACATACATATGTACATACATATGTAGATAATATCGATATGCACATGCATATAACCATTTAATATTTAATTATGTTTGTATGTAAAAATATATGTACATACTACTATAAACCTTTGTGTGGAATTAATACGACTTTGAAAAATATGAATTTTTACTGTTTATGGAAATAATAATTAGTCAACAATCAGCTGCTAGGTAGATATACTTATATACCTACAATACCTACATATACATGCATATACATACATACATATGTATGTATATACATATGTATGCATGTATTAACTTAGTTCAAGTTGTTGCCAAATTTTAATTTCACATAGTACATATTATTGATTTTGTGGTTAAGTGACGTCACCTGCAAATTATTCTCGTTTAATGTTGTTTTATTTTCATTTTGAATTTTTCAAAACCCACATATGAAACCACTTACATACATATCTACAACGTACTCATTCATACATATACAATAATTTTTAATTTTTAATATACATAAATATGTAATATATTTTTTCACTTTTTAAAGCCCTTTCTTTTTAAATTATTGTTGTTTTTCAAAGTATACATATGCAAATAAAAATATTTTTATTTTTTAGTTTTGTTGCTTTTTTATCACTGTATCTATTATGTCAAAGGTATCCCCATCCATTCACTCACTGTATCTAAAATAATTCCTCTTTAACGCGTCTGCACACTACGACGTTACTAGTAAAACTAAATTTTGCTAGTACCGGTGATGTGTTCGTGCACATATACAAACATATTTGTACATACAAACATACATATGTACATATATTAATCGGTTATTTATCAAAGGCCTTATGTCACTTTTTTACCACTGACGTTTTATCCAGAAAATCAATAGTTATAAAGGGTGTCTCAGTAAGAAACACTTTTTTATTTAAAAAAAAAAATTACGTACTTTTTGAAATAGTGGTTGATTTTTTCTTGGATTGTAAAGAAGACATGTTCCAATTTAGTATGAAATTGTTTCTAGTTTATTCTTAAGATATATTGTTCTGGAAATCGTTGTTACAATAAATGAATTGTTAAATACGCGGTGTGGCAGGTGGCTGAAACCACATATCAGCCGGATCCGTGCCGTCTGGTTGAAGCCACAAGAACTCTGTTATCATATACCTGTAACGAATGCAGTAAAGTAACGCGCAGTCAGACCACCTGACCATATACATATATGTATATATAGGTTTTTAACTTCAAATACGGCCTTCAAAAGAAAAAAAATTAGCATTTCTCAAACCAAATTCGGCATTTATAAACCCAAAATTAGGATTTGAACTTTTTCATTCGATATCGATCTAAAATGAGAGTATTCTTATAACAACCGAAGTAATTTTTACTTAATGAAGGAAAATTTTAAATTTGTTTCTAAACCACTCGATTTGGGAAATTCTAAGTTTGGCTTTAAAAAATGCTGAGTACGATGTATAAAATACTAAATTTACTTTGAACATTCTAAGTTTGGCTTTAAAAAATGCTGAGTACGATGTATAAAATACTAAATTTACTTTGAACATTCGAAATTCGTTTTTATAAAATACCGAATTTAAAGTTAAAGAGCTACATATACTCTATGTGTAGTCATTAATTTATCTACTTACTTTATTTTCTTTATTTATTGATACCAAACAAAAGAGTAAACAATTTAAAAAGCCAAAAAAACTCACCGTAATTTTTTGACTTAAGACCTTTTTGCCTAACGTCAAATATATTGTATGTACTTATATATAAATACAAAATTGTTTTAAATAATTTAACATCAACAAGATTTGTATAGTATTCAGCAAGGTAGACTAATAAGGTACTCGTATTGAATCAGCTGATTGTTTTTTTTTTCATATTTTTCACAAGTAGTGCCAAGTTTTTTTAAACATTTTCTTTGCACCTGTCATACTTAATTAACTAACACAATTCAGTAAAGTCCAGTAAAAACTTTTGAAAAATTGTCCCAATTTTAGAGTAAACGAACAATCCTTATATTTTAATTATTAAAGGGGGGAGGGACACTGCTGAACCGATTACTTGAAAGTTTTATTAGAATTGATGGAAACAAGCATATGTTATTTTTAGAAATTAGAATTTGTTTAAATGCATTGGCACAAATGTTTAGTCTGTTCATACACCATTAGTTACGCTAAATTTCAGTTGTTTATACATACAACATATATTTAAAAAAAAGTGAAATATTTAGTGTTCGAAAAATTAGGGCTTCATAACACTGATTGTTATAATACATATAAAATAATAGAGGTATGTTGTTGGTCCTCACTGAAGAATACTGATCCTCTTTTAAAGCAAAATCTTTGTTCCATAAATAAAGCGATTATAAATGCTTAATCGGCAACCAGAGCTGTTTTAATTTCCTCAAGATTTTAAGCAACAACTTTGAAATTGAGTTCTGTTTCACATATGCTGTACCTGCAATTAGCTTTGTGCTGTGCCTTCTCGTAGCAAAACAAGCAAAAACGTTGGTAAAATAACGGCACTTTATTGCTAGAGTAAATAAGTTTTTTTATTTGGATGGAATGGATGGACGCGATCAAATTTAACAACTTGATTTATATTTCTGGATTCAAAAATCGTTTCACTTTTATATTTGTCACAACTAAAATTGTCTTTAATATATACCTGCACATATATTTTGTTATACTCCCCATAGAAAGTGTAAAGGTATATTGTCATTCCGTGTAAAATTTCTACAATAAAGTATATATATTTCAAAGCTTATGACCGGGGAAGTCGTTTGAGTAATGTCCGTCTTTCTATGTGTGAAATAAATTTTTTAAAGCCCCCCGACTTCGGCAAAATTAAAAAAATCTTCGAAAGCAGATCGGTGATGAAAATCAGCACAATAAGTTTTTAAGATATGAGCAAATAAACACGACTGCCTCTGTTTTTTCCCCTTATTTTTACCATAAAATTAAAATTTTTCACTAATCGTCAAAGTTATAAGCAAAATTATTTTCAAAAATATTTATGTTTTTTTTTTAATATATAAAAATTTTCATGCTTCTAAATAATTTTTGTACACTTAAGCGACACCCAAAAAAAGGCTGTGGTCTCAAAATTATTTTCAAAATTTCTAAGAAAAACTAATAAATCGATTTGAAACTAACTGAGATATTAGCACCAATCTACAACTGTTTCGATTTTTTTCATTTTCTATTTAACCGAGACAGCCAATATGGGTGTTAAAGGAAAGGACTTGACTAGCGTTATTAATACTCTATAATAAATTAAAATCCACGATGGCCGCTACTAAAAAATTGCGGTCAGTAAATTTCTTTCAAAATTTCTAAACTTTAAAATGTTATTTCTTGATTCCCCAAAATATTTGCAAACTATTAAAAAAGCGTAATATCCAAGATGACGTCTGAGACAAAATGGCCGAAATTTTTTTTTAACCCCATCAATATGGCTTTACTACTAGATTACATTTAACTATGTAAAAATTCAAAATCAAAGATGGCGTCGAAAGTTATTAGGAAAACAGCGCATAATATGAAATCTAAAATCTAGGTTAAATTACGATGAATTATTATACCTACATATGTATATGATGATGAAGGGTACGGTCGAATATTGTTTTTTTTTTCAGTACGTAAAGAGAGGATGAGACTGTAACTTACCTAAGCATTTGCAATTGCATTGTTTTTTGTTGCCTATCCCTGATTTATAACCACATAAAGAAGTCCTAACTCATTTCTTTCTTTTAAGTTTCATTTCATTTGTTCTTCTCCTGTTATGTAACAGAATACAGTAGACTCGCGGTAACGTGAACTATTAAAAACCGAGCGTGTTCACGTTTGCGAAGTTGTTCATGTTAACGAAGGTGTAACTCTTTAAAATTTCCAAATAAATTAGACATGTGCTTTAACTCAAATTTATATATATTTTTTTGTATTTCGGATTGTTATGTACATATGTATGTTTTGTTAAGAAAAAAAAGTACGTTAAAATTAATTAAAAAATGTGTTACCTTTTTTTGGATTATCTTTTAAATTTTTATTGCTGAACAAATTCTTTTTCTCAAAAAAGCTTACGGGATATTCTCTTCACAGTCTTCTTCATCTCCTAAAGAGCTAAAAATGTTCAGCCAACATTTTGCTATTGTTTTCTTTTCAAGACGTTGCCATTAAATTTAAATAGCTAATAGTGTCCATTAATAGTTAAACCAATTTTCAAAAATGGCAGCTGTTATCCATTTAGAACAATTGAAGTCCACAGAAGATTCAAAATTACTAAAAGAGCGGGGATTTTTTGCCTTTCCAATCACAAGAAGTTTAACTTCAGAATTTTGGTAGTTTATGTGACATTTTTCGCGAAAAATTTTAGATTAGATTAGCAGCGCGCACTAAACTAAACCTGTGCAATCTTTTACGGTGATACCCCTTTTTATGAAAACGATTTGGATAACCAACAAATTTGTTCACGTTTCAGGTAGACTTAAGTCCACAGCTGATCATTGTTTTGTTTATGCATATTTCTTCCTAAATGTCAAAATTTGTTTACCTTTTTTGTTCGTTTACATACCTTGTAAATAATATGCTAGACGTGTGTGCATTATAAATATTTTTTTATTTACTTAACATCTTGCTACTTTTTTAACAACTGTTTAAGTGTTTGTTTTGACATTTAGGAAGTTTTTGTAGCAACAAAATATACGGTGCGTCTACCTGGAGTTAATATACTTTGTTCACGTTATAAGGCTTTCTCACTAAGTTCTCGCTACAGAGTAGTCAGAGTAAAAAAAATTATGTTCATCTTATCCGTTGTTCACGTAAGGCAGTGTTTTTGTTACTGCGAGTCTACTGTATTTAGAAACACTCTTTCGATATTAAGCCATCGATATGATACCTACTTGCGTTTATTTTTGAACCAATCAAGGTGAATAGATGTGTGACCACCAAAGGTTTAAAATAGTAAAAAAAAGTAAAAAATTTCCACACTCCGATCACGTCGGAGAACATACAAAAATATGTGTATTTAAGAATTATAATGGGATAATTACAGTTACACATTACATATTAGATAAAAACTTTTTTTCGACTTAATAAATATAACAAATATTTTGTTTATTCGTAGAGTTTTTTTTTTTTAATTCTTTATTGTATGTATATTATAATAATTAACTAAATTAAATTAAATAATCCTTAAAAATATTCACTGTATTTTAGTTTCTGCCACCCAACACGTTGCCTTCTTAAGTCTCTAAAGCTATTAGGTAAACCATAAAAGAAGTAAATTGACAAACCTAGTTTATGGAAAAAGGAAATGCAATTAAATATTAAATAAAAAAATAAAAGTTTTAAAGACTAGCTGTCGTATTCATAAAAAATATTTTATTGAAGGCTTGTTTGACAAATTTTTCTATAACATCTGTCAAATAAGCAAATCTAAAATATTTTTTATGAATACGGCAGTAGTTTTTTTTTCTCTACAGAATGAAAATCTATTGAATATTTAAAATATACTACTATATATTTATATATAGTGATGTAACAAATATTTACATTCGAATAGCTCATATTCTACACATATTATTATCCGCGGATAGTTAAAAATGTATATTTGTTACATCAATCATATACATACATATGTATATAAATATATATGTATAAATTGACCAACCAAGTATTGGGAAATAAGGAAATTAAACTAAATAATATATATATATAGATAAATAGAATAATTTCAAAAGTGTTAAAGATTAGTTCGTTTTTAGTTTTGTTTCCATACAGCATGCAAATCTATTTAATACTATATACACTTTTAAATATACAAATATGTACATATGTACATTAGGGGTACAACCAAAATAAGGCCCTATCACCACACTGTAGCCGATGTTGTGCTGAAACCAAAAAATGTTTCCTCAGGTCATTTCGGAATTAAAACGTTCCTCGTCGAAGCCTATTTCTAAAAACCCTTTAAGATTTTTTTTTTATTTTTCAAAACTTTTTATTTTATAATTATTGAACTATTTACATTTCTTAATCTAAAAACTATCTTTGTTAAGTGAAATTAACTTATTTTAGAACTTATTGATCCCAAACTTTATTGCATTTGCTGCGGAACCTTTTTTAACGATATCGAAAATCTAAAGATGCAGTTCTTATTGTTTTTTTATGCACTACATGGTATGGATAGGGCCATTTTGATATTTTCAAAAATTGTAAAAAAAGTTGTATCCCTAATGTACATGCATGATAGAGGTATATCCCTGTAGCCAAATTGTTAACTTGTTACGTTTTCAACCAGTCATATAACTAGTTGTCACGAGACTGTAGCGAAAGTAATACTGAAAATAACAAAACTCACCATTTGCCCATTGCAAAATTAGTGAATACTTTGTTTTTTTTAAACAAAAATCTTATTAATATTAGTTTAAAATAATAGTGTGTTTGTGCAATTAAAGGAATTTAGAAAAAAATTAACTATGTTAATTCATTAAAAATATAAAATTAACTCAATTTAAGATTTTGCAAGAAAAAAAATAATTAAGGTTTTGCCACCCCCAGAAAAAATTTGAAGCTATGCCAATGTCCGCAAACGTTAAAAACAGGGACCGAAAATAACAGTTATTTTGAAACTTTAAAACAAAAAAAAAACATAGAAGCAAATGTCGGAAAACGGATTCAAGTATACCATATTGATCCTTATGCATTAGTCTATAATAAAATATGTTGCTTTTTAAAATTTTGATTTTTATTTTTTCGATCAAAAATAAAAGTTTTTTTTTTTATTTTTATTTTTTTGAGCAAAAATAAGAGTTATTTTTTGCTTTTTATTTTTTTGAGCAAAAATAAGAGTTATTTTTTAATTTTTATTTTTTCGAGCCAATATCAAGTATATTTTAAACATCAGAATTTAGTTTTACTATCATGAGAGCTTCCAAATTGTCCACTGACAATTGTACCGCAACTCTCCTAGAACCAGTTTGAGGGCTGAAAAGGATCTCTCTACAGTAATTTGTGTCGCAGGTAGAGAATGCACAACAAAATACAGTCTATGTAGCTAGGGAAGTACATATTTCTTACTGTTGTTTTAAAAATTTTTCAGCAATCATGTAGGATGATTTACTCAATACCTGAACAACTTCGTAACTCAAGCAAACCAGCGCCCACCATTGATATAGAATACATAGTATACAAAAATGTGAGAAATCACAAAAAATGTGATCATCATGGGGATTTTTTATGCACATTAAAATAAATATTTGATATTAACTAAATTATTGTAACACGTACATTTCGTTAGAAAATAACTTTTATTTTTGCTCAAAAAAATAAATATAAAAAAAATATATTTAATTCTTGCTCGAAAAAATAAAAATCAAAAAATAACTTTTATGTTTGCTCAAAAAAATAAAAAACAAAAAATTACTTTTATCATCCGATTTTTATGAAAAAAGGAATAATTGTTACGGTCCCTGGGTTAAAATGTTTGTGTAATGTAAATGTAAAACTGATACCAATATTAAAAAAAAAAAGTTGAATCCTTCACAGTATTAAAATTCAAAATGCTTGAAATATTTTTATTTCTTTTTAGAATTTTGACCTTTTTTGTAAATTGAGTCCTGACATAATTGTTTGCCTGAACCAGAAGCAAACATGTTTAATCTCATAAATGTAAAATTTATAGTTACAGGTAATGCTAATATTTTTTTTTAACGATTTAGAATAAATATAAATTAATGTTGTATTACACACTTAAAAAAAAATTATTTCGACAATTAAAGATTTTTTACGAAAATTTCTGGCACCACTGATGCTGGTTCAAATCTCGGCAGTACAAGAAAAATTTCATGTATAAAATACACATTAAATTTTTTTAAGTATGTGTGAGGTGGGCACAGTCACTCATCAATATCTAACAATAACTAGTATAAAACTTTATACCAATAGACTAGGTAGGCTTCTAATGTTAAAATCGATACTTACTTTATCTGCAGGGATATACCACATACATACTTATGTATTTACATATAAATACAAATACGTACTTAAGTCTACGAACTTTTGTGAATCAATAAAGTACTATAATTTTGTTAGAATTTCTTCAATTGGCCTTAATTTGTTTCTCGCTTCCCTTATCAGGAAGGAAGCTGTAGTTAAATTACTTTCAGATTTATTACTAAGAGATCCGTAAAGGTCTTTATTGTGTAATTGTGAGGACGTCACGGCTTTTGGTACTATTTTTTCGATTTCTGGTCTGGTTTGAGTTCTTGCGGGTCCTTCTTTCAAAATAGCCTCTAGTCTTTGTTTAAATGATACTTCATTATTAAATGATTCGTTTCTTTCTGGTAAAACTATAGCTTCATTAATTTCAACTAATTTATCCCTTCTCATTAGTGTGGGTAAACCGACTCTTTCCTTGGGTCTACGTATGCCGTTTATAGTTTTATATAATTCAGGATCAAATTTTGGCGGTTTTGGAATATTCGGTTTACCTTGTTCTATGGCATTTTGCCCATTTGTGTTTCCATTTGTTGCTTTAAATATTAAATCTCTAACATCAGCTTCACTTTTTGAGTACTTTATTAGGGGACAACGTTGTTGAATAGAATCTTCTGGCTTGCAAACTTTTTTCGCTTCAGGCGGTTTAAGTATTAATTTACTCAATTTGTTTCGAAACTTTTCAGAATGTAAAGCATCGTTTACTGGATTCATTGATAATACAGATTCTGCAGATTGTACTCTTTTAAGGGCTTTTAATGTTTTTTCACGTTTTCCATTTGATATATTTAAACTGTCGTCATCTTTGTCGTTACTTCTTAAAGCATTATTGTTTCTTTTGCAGACAGTTGTTTCAGGTGATATTTCATTGTGTTTCTTCAATGCTAACCACAAATCTTGGCTGCTTAGGATTTCATGAACTAGTTCTTGAGCAGCCTTTTCAATCTCTTGGTAGGTGCTTGTTTCAGAATCTTCAATATTAATTGAGCTTCTGGTGTTATCTTCAGAGTTGTCACTGTTGCTGCTGCTATGCACTGTGACCACAGTTGTACTCCTGATGACACTTGGCAACATTTCGGAGTCTATACTGATTTTTCGATTATACATTTCTAACAGTTTTGAATTGTAAGGATTGTCGTCTTCTGTTTCTAACACGTTGTCCAGCAGTGCTATGACGGTTTTTTCTTCTTCAGAAGTATCAGATTGAATCGATACAGTTGTCATTTCTTTGTCTTCGTCTGATCTATTTAATACAGTTTCCGATTTTTGACATTTGCTATCTTCGATATAACAAATTTGACCATTTGGATGCTTCACTTCCTTTAGGTCATCCTCAACTTCGTTTAAATCCATAATATCGTCGAAACTCCGAACAGAACGTTCATTTTGTTGCATTACCAAAGTCGATGTTGATATATTTAATTCAACATCAAAATTTTTTAAACATTTTTCGGATTTCTTAAGATGTATTTGAGATGAAAGCTTCAAGAGTCTTTCGAATTCAATTCTATGTGGATGTCTATGAGTGGGATTTTTTATATCATACATGCACCAACATGCTACAAACATAGGGAGACCTAGTTGCAATAATGGTTTCATTGATTAGTAGTGGCTACCATACCGTACATGCACTTAGTGAGTTAGTTTGTTTGTAAAAGTCGCCACATGCAATTTCTTAAAATATTAAATATTTAACTTACCAATAGCCATCCATACACCAAACCTAATCCATGTCATGGCATCTAATTGCAACATAAGGTAGATATTTATAAATATACTCATGGCGGGTACCAACGGCACCAATGGTACAGTAAAAACTTGCGTACACAACTCCCGCGGTTGTAAACATATACAAAGTAACACTAACGCTGTCAATATGCAAAGTACTATCATTAAAGTCAATACCCAGATTTGATTATTAATAAGTGCGTCGTATGCTTGCATAACTATTAAACCAATACCAGCCGAAAGTATGCCTAAACAGAATTTAAAGTTAAATAATCTAATGAGTGTTTGTAATACACTTGACTTACAAAAAGCGGTGATGAGTGTGCCAACAATTCGTGTTGATAGATCATTTGGTGTATATTCCCGGTTAAAGTTAAAAAGTTGCGTTACCACGGCTTTCATAGTGATGCGTTCTCCTTTAGAAGTTAGTAGAGAACTTTCCGAGACACTATGACCATTTCCATTAGAATAATGATTGCTATTATCGTTAACGTTAACATTGCCATTGCCATTACCATTTCCGTTCTCACCAATTACGCTTTCTGTGTTGCAATTTAATTGAGCTCTGCCCAAAGTATCGGCATTATCCATATAACGCAATATAGTTATCGATATGGCCACCACACTGTAGGCTAATAATGTGCCAATGGATAAAAGGTTTACTAACTGCGCCAAATCGAATAAGCCGGCAATAAGAGCTAAGGACATTGCAATTATAGCTAGACAAAGTTATCTTTGCAGGATTATATAAATCTACTTACATGTTAAAATGGCGGCCACAATTGAACCAACAACAGGGGCTCGGTGCTTCGGATGAATTCGAGCAAAAACTTTAAACATTAGACCGTCTTGTGCCATAGAATACATTACTCTTGGCAAAGGAAACAAGGCTCCAAATAAGCTGGCAAGTAGTCCTACCAAACCGCCAATGGACACAATCCACATGGCAAAGGTCCATCCCACTATTTTGAACGCACTTGGAAGTGGCGCATTTGCATCTTGCAGATAGTAGGGCACCATTAGTGTTATGACTGTCGAAACGCCAAAATAACACAAGAATATCACTAGCAGTGAAATCAAAATTGAGCGCGGAATATTTTTACGAGGATTTTGCACTTCTTCACCAGTCGTAGCAATACAATCAAAACCGACAAAACCAAAGAAACATGTAGCAGCACCTTTTAAAGTACCCGTAAAGCCAAAAGGGAAAAAGCCACCTTCGCCCAGGTCAGTATCGGGCGGTATATCAGTTTCATTGACCGCAGCAACATTAATTGTCCAATTTGAAAAATTTGCTGCAAAAAGCATATTTTCAATTAATTAAAGAAATTAGACAAAATAAGTTTTCAGCCGACTAATCTACACATATTTAGTTTGCACTTATTACCTTTTAATGATCCAGCTACAATAACAAAAAACAATATGAACAAATTTAAGCAGGTACAAAAGTTATTTGCGATTGCGGAAGTTTCAACACCAAAAGCCAGCGCGACTGTAAAGTACAATTATTTATACAAAAATATAAATTTAAATGTATTTATGTATGATTTTCATATAAAGCTTACCTCCAAATACTGCAACTAGACCACATGCAAAGAAATCAAAGTAACTACCCAAAAACGTAACATTCATTGGAGCCACCTCGGCAAATGTGGTTTTTAAAGTGTCATTGATAAGTGTGTCTAAATACAGACTTATACCTCGGCATACACTGGCTGTACCAATCATATACTCTAATATTAGATTCCAACCAATGACAAAGGCCGCAAATTCTCCAATGCATACATAACTATAAACATATGCTGAACCGGCTTTGGGTACACGAGCACCAAATTCCGCATAACAAATTCCTGAAAAATGGACCAACATAGAATTTATTTCGATTTTATCATTGTGTAATTTTGATTAATTTTTAAATTGAGACTTGCAGCCAAAACTCGATTACACAAACAAATAAAAAAAATTAAAAAATATTAGTATTTTAAACGTAACGTAACAAATCGAAGCAAACAACAATCAGCTGGCTTCCAATTTAAATTTACTGAGTGCATTCTGGTCAAATTGTTTTTAAGAAATTAAAAGCTCTGAATTCAGCTGTCTTTTTATTTGTTAAGTTTTTGGGCAAATGCACATACACACATGTGAGTATTGCAAATGTATTATTGTTGTAAAATATTTTACTTACCAGCTAACAAGGAAGCTAAAGCTGCAATGGCAAATGATAACATTACTGAAGGCCCCGCTTGATCTTTGGCAATTTGACCAGCCAAGACATAAACGCCAGCACCTAATGTTGACCCCACACCCAAGGCGGTCAAATCATATAAACCTAAGACACGCTTTAATTTAGACTCTCCATCTGCACCCTCTTGCGATAAGGGCTTTCTTCGAGTTAACACCTTCCAATAAGAAGGTTGTTGGACCATTATATGATTCTGAAATTAGAGATCTAACCACAAATCATGAAAAATTAAATTTCTGAAAAATTTCTTTAAATATTAACAATCGCACGTGGCTGCTTTGTTTTCATATATATGATGAGAAATATTCATAGAGATAAACTCTTTCAATACTAATACAGTCGAATTCGATTAAGTTAAATTCAAGATTTTCAATAAAAAATCTTAAAATAAGTGAAAATCGTGGTCCTCTTTTTAAATTTTTTGATGAAATGAGAATAAAAAAATCTACCTTATATATAAAACAGATATATGTCTAAAAAAAAATTTTCATAAAAATGTAAAAAAAAAATTAATTCACTACTTACAGTTTGGTATTTAAAATCTTGTAATTTAACAGCGTACTTGCATACAAGAAAGTATTTTAATAGTACGAAGAGCGATCGTAAACTGGAACCGATTATTTGCTTTTCTGAAATTTATTTCTGAATTGTCTTGCTCTGCCCCATATTTTTCGATTTTTTGTGCACAAAAGGATTCTTGTTGGAGATAAATTTAGTATCAAACTGAATACCTATACAATGGTGAAATTGAACATTTCCAAAATTCTGCAAGTAAAGCTCCTAAACATTTAGAAATTTTTTCATTAAATACACTTCAATGTATTTTCTGCAATAAATCTTTAAAGGACCTGTACCAAATTTGACTACAAAAATTATCACCACCATCACAGCCATTTAAGAAAGCAAGTACAGAAAATAGGTCAATATCTTTTAACAGGATAGAAAACGTCATTATATTTGCGAGGGAAAAAATAAAAAAAACAATGAAAAGTGCAAGACTGCAATTTGTCAAATGTACAAAAGGGGTATTTAAAAGAACCAGAAAATTGTTTTTAACTCGTGAGAAAAAGTTTAACCTCAAAGAACTGGTTTTCAATAATTACCACAACTAAAATATGACAAGTTAAATGTATAAAAAAAATATTCTCATTTAAGGATGTTTTAAGAAGTGTTTCTACCTCAAATAAATCTAGTCAAATGAGTTTAAAACGTATAAATATACCACTGAGTTCGATTTTAAAATAGCGGAATTCACTCTTGGTAGCATTTTTGCAATTAGTGCAAATATGCACTAATTTTTTGCTACCAAGCGTGAGTGCATTTTTCATGTGTGTTGCAAACTTATGGCAACGAGCTGATTTTTTAGGTATTTAAGAAACAACAAATCTTTTTTTAAGTTAATAAGTAAGATTCTGTGTTTTAATATTTTCCGAGAAGAAAATTAATTAATTTTAAATAAATTACAATACCTAAATCAACGGAAAAATATAATATCACAATTTTTTGGTAAAAAATGCCATGTATGAAATTGAATTTACTCCTGAGAGTAAAAAAATTGTGTATCTGTTGTGCAAATTTGTGTGACATTACTTTGCACTGATTTTTAGTTGTGCATATTTGCTCAAGTGATGCAAATTGCAATTTAATAGAATTTGTTTTTGTAGTCGTGCACAAGTTAAATTGTTTGCTAGACTTGCACGGTCTGCACGACTTGCAAGGGTAGTTTGCATCAAAGAGTGAGTTCCACTAATATTTTTTTAAATTTTTATTAGCTCAATTAAGTGCTCACACCAAAAAAATTTTAAAAACATGTGGCTTTTTAAGTCTTGAAAAAGTACCATAAAAATACAAAAAAGTACCTTTGGTTCTTTTTGTTTTTTTTTGTTTTTGTAATAAAACAAATTTTATTAGAAATCTATATTTAAATTTATTTGTGTAATGGTGCTCTAATAGACGCATTAATTTTGTGAATGAACGAATATTCAAAAACATGCATACTATATGTATTTTGCATGGTATTAGTAATTTCCTTTAATAAAATTATTTTTCTAATCTTTATGATGACCATCATAATTTTTTTTTAATTGTTTTAATTATTTTTTTATTATTTTTAATTTTTTTTAGAAAAAGTCTAGTACATAATACAATTTAATTGTTATAATTATGATTTAAAATTAGACTAAGGATTTTAAACCGCACACATACATACATATGTATGTATAAGCTCTAGTTTTATTTTTATTGTTATAAATATATACAACCAGACCTCGATTTTCATTGTTTAAAAAAAATAATAGCTTTTGCTGAGCATACTTTAAAGGAAGCAATGAAATTGATTTCATACGCAGTAGATATATTTTCTGATATCTATGTGCAACAAAAAATTAGGTTAATTTTTTTAACAAAAGGCACATAATCATACCTTGTTTTTTGATTTATTTGTAGGAAGCTTTTACATCAAAAAATGTGAACAAAAATATTTCACCTTTTCACAATTTGTGTCTACTAATGATGAAGCGTATTGATTTTTTTATGTATTCGCGAATGAAAATATTAACATTCGATATTCCCAAATGTGAATATTTCCACTAAAACACTTCATTACCAAAAAGCGCTTTTCGAATCGCTTATGTACTTAGTGTTCACTTGCTTCCAAGAGTGCCTGTAGAAGGCATGATTTTTATATGAGATGTCTCCCTACCAGGGCCAGCTTTATCGTGCCTTATTCTTGCTCATTGCTAAAAGGAACTAGCAAGAAAGTTAGAGATATAAAGAACATTGCTATTGAATTACATTTTTTTCCCCCTTTTTCCTGAGCTGAAACACAAAGCGTATTTCGTATGCAATAAATTTTAGCATTTCCATGTATTCTATTCGGTTAGTAAATAAAGAAAATTAAAAAAAAATAAAAAAATGTGATGGGTTCAGTTAAAAATGTAGTCCTGGAGCCAAATTTCGGCATTCGATCATGATCGAAATTTTACTCGAAAGATCGAGTTGACTGTGGCCCTGTTCACATATGGCACTTTTATTATCGTTTGTATTTTAAAATATTTTTTATATTTTCTTTTTAATAACAATTTTAACTAACAAGTTTGAAACATTTAAGATTGTAATGTTATGTCTTTAAAAAAATCGTAATTATTTGCGGGAAACACCAACCCAAACTTAAAAATTTAAATGCAATTTTGTCAAAAGTAGTATATAAATGAGCACAAATTAGCCAAGACCGCTCACAAAATTTCGAGTGTAGAACCTCTTTATAAAAATAAATAAACTTAAAGTAAATACCTAAAAATTAATAAAAAAAAGAGCAAAATTTAAACTTAAAATTAACTCGGATTAGAAGTGAAAACCCTTTTATTAGAAACAATCTCATATATTAATAGGTAATTCAATTTTTTGTTACGAAGTTTGCGCTCACATTATACAGCCGATTTTTTTTAAGGCATATATCATTAGAAAGAAATTATTTCTGTACATGTGCACAATCTTAATCTTATTTAATTTGGTTCAGAATTTGAGGAGCTATAAGTGTTTAAACTTGCTACTAAAACATGCATAAAACATATGTGTGTTGCGCAACAAATAAGAGGTAAACATGTTGATTAACATTGTTGATAGAAATTGTTTGCCTTAAAAATGTGTTTTTTGTGAAATATGTTGAGCAACATTACTTTTTTCGTACGAAATAATTGTTGCTTATATTATTTCATACGAAATAAAATGTTGCTTGAACAGTTCGCATGAAATATTGAACAGAATACCAGCCTGGTACTTTGTTTTAACTTGTGTTATTTCACACCAAAATTTGCCATACAAAAAAAATTAAATCGAACAAACAAACAAATAATTTATCAACTCTTGTGGTATAAAAAACAAAACAGTATAGTTCACTTACAACTAAATAGATTATGTTCGAATTAAATCGTTGATATTTCGTTGATTCTTGATCGCTTATTTTGGGTTAGAGGTTTCAATAATTGTATTCACATTAATAGCGGAGTTCTAAGAGAACTTAATAATTAGTTAATTTCTTATGCAATGTATAAGGATGACAGTCCTATTTGCATTTGTAGAATAAATTTGTTGATTTTTATTTCACCTTATTCTATTTTTGTATTTCAAACTGATTATTTTCTAATTATAGTGTATTTTAAAATAACATGAAAGACAAAACAGTATAATTATGTTCTCAATCCCCGCTACCATCATAGTCAGTGTTATAATCAGTATATTATGTAACCATGTGCACATACATTACACTACAAGTATTTACATAGCTCACTTTGACTGTCATATTGGCGTCATTGATTGTTATCTTGATTCTTTATTTCATGTTCCTTTTGGCTATTTTTTGCAATGTCGAATAACGCTTGCATCTGAACAGTTTTGTGTTTCAATTCACATTTTTTTTTAGTCTAGTGAAAACATTTTACTGTGCAAGAGTTACAAAAACTACATACAGATGAGAGAAAGTTTTATTGATTTGGATTCATTAGATTTAAAAAAAAATCTTAATCTATGAATCCATCACTTCTATGTACTTATATTTTGTATAAAAAACAAAAACAACAAATGTCAAATAAGTCAAATAAGTTTGATCTGAAGAAAAAGTTTATTTAAAGCTGCACTTTTTAAACTATTTAATCTGTTTTTGTTTACATTTGTGAACTTGGAATATTGTGCGTGTGAAAATACTGTATCAACCAATGATAAACTGCAAAAGTTGCGACCACTAAAAAATTCCCTTGTATCAAATTTTGCATCAGTGGCAATGGAAGAAATGCTTTCAATCGACGAACATATTTGCTTAACAAAAGCCCGTCATCATTTGAAGCAATATATGCTTTTGGCGCCACATAAATGGGGTAAAAACTGTTTATTTTTTTCGACAGCTATGGTTTTTGCAACAAATTTGAAATATACAGAAGGGCTTTAAAATTTGTACCCAGCAGTTGTGTGGCTGTATAATCTTCAAATTGGAGGCCTTGATTCATTTGATAGTTTCGTTGGGGGATATCGTTTACCACCTTATAGATATCATCATTATTAATGAATGGTTGTTATATAAAAGATAAAATAAAGAAAAAAAAAATTAAATTTCTAGATTTTCGATTATAATTAGCCAAAACAATTCAAATATCGCACCTAAGCGATACAGGCCCTCAGATTCTCAAATCAGTATCGACTTAAAGACGAAATAACCATATGCTGATCCGATTCCTCTTATAGATGTTCGATCGAATAATATATGTCATTTTGCACAATGGAATAATACTCGAATAAGGGTGTTAATTACCGAACTGTAAATCCCAAACTCTGACCCAAAATGCAATGCTGCCTTGTGCTTTAATAAATATGGAAATAGCTTTTTGGCATTTCATAAAAAAATATTTAAAAATAGTTTCTCGAAAATAATAATTTGCGCACTAAAGGGTTAATTTTTTTTGCTGCATCATAATAAGTATTTAAATATTGCAAATTGAATTACTACTTATTATTAGTATTTATTATTGATATTAATAAGATTTTCGTTAAATGAAACTAAATATTCTTACATTTTGCGGAGAACGGTCTGAAATAGTCTCTCAGAAGAGATAGTACTTATTTAAAACAGCATTACTTTTGCGCCATCTTCTTAAGGTTAAGGTAGAGAATGTGGTTGTATTAGTAAACTAGCGGATCTTCATTTCTAGATATGTATATTAGAAGATCTTTTGTAGCAGAATCATCGTTTAGGATAAGCAGAGATATATCTCTCTCGCACTCTCTACGAATTTTTTCACATATTCTCTAAACGCCACTTTGCGTTGTTTGTTTTGAAAACTAATGCGTTGAATACAACACTGAGGTATACGATAAGCAAAACCAGTGGGCAAATTACTGAATTCGAACATGATCGAAATTTGAAAATTCTTTTTAGAATCTCTATACCTAAAGCACAGTTAAATCAATCGTTCGAGTAAAATTTCGATCGTGATCGAATGCCGTAATTTGGTCCCAGATCTTCAATGAACTAGATCATTGAAACTAGAGTTCGATCAATCGATTACCTGAGTTGGTTTTTGCCAACAATCTAGTTAATTTTTTGCACGAACCACAATGCCATTTAAATGGGGTTTGTGAACAAAAAAAGAAGGAGGTTGTTGGCAAAAGTAAACTTAAGTAACGAGTCGTGCACAAGTCTATAATAATAGAGAATTAAAAAATTAAGGAAATTACCTTATTTTCGTTTATAACAATCTTTTCCAGCGAGCAAAGTATAGTGAATGACTGCTACTGAATGAAGCTTAAGTTTTGTTTCATTTGTTTTCTGCTATTCTGATCTGAAAACAAGTGAAATAATATAAATTTTAAAAAATATTGAACCGTTTGAACTGTCTGATAAGTGGTGTTTTAAATTTATCACATAATTTTGTAGTTAAACTAAGTGAAGTCTGTATGTGTATGAAGGTACCTTTAATTGTGCAAAGGAATTAGGGTTGCCATATTATTTCGATCGGACCAAAATTGGTAGATTTTTTTTAATTGTGCATAACTTGACAGCTTGGTTGGTTTGTTTGATAGTTTTTAAGTTTTTGCAAGAATACGATTATTTTTAGTTAAAAAATAAAAATGAAAAAAAAATGTTATTAAAAATATATTTTACATATAATTTTTTTTTATTAAAATTATATGTGGAAGAGCTCTGTATTAACATTTAAATGTATTAACATCGAAGTGTAGTAGATAACTTTAATTGTCAATGCATAGAATTCAATTGACATGGTAAAGATAAGTAAAGTTGTATAAGAGTATGTAAAGTTAATGACTTCTAGAACAGTACTTTCATAAAAAAAAGTTAATACTTACACTAAATACGTAAAACATTTAAAAAAAATTGTTTTTTCTGATTAAGATTTATTAACTTTTTTCTTTATATATCATATTATATGAATAAATGTATTTTGAAGCCTTAAAACACTATTACAATATTAAATGCAAATTAATCTTAAAAACTATTTATAAGTAATTGGCTAATTCTTGTCAAGGGTATCCTTAGTGTCGTATTATCATAAAGTCATAATTTTCCAATTCCCATTTTAAAATGATTAACGCCTGTTCAACGATGTCGAAAGAAAACACAAGCGAACTTTCATTCGTACAAATATATTGAAAACAACAACAAAAACTAAAAATTTGTTTTTGTTTTCAACGTATTTGTACGAATGAAAGTTCGCTTGTGTTTTCTTTCGACATCGTTGAACAGGCAGTAAGTCTTGCATTGTTTATTGTGACCTTTTTAATTTATTTTTTTTTTAACATATGACACTTAAGACACCTTATGAATTAGCCAAATATATAAAATTTATTTTAATAAAGTATAAAATTTTAGCACATTGAATTTATGCTTAGAAAGATAATTTGAGAAAAGGTTTTGATCCGTTTTTGAGAACAATTTAGTAGGAAGATTATTTTCGTTGTGGCATCCCTGAAAGGAATACATACAGATATGTACGCAAGTATATGTATAGAGAATATGAAATAATTTTTAAAATAAAATAAATTTATATATACACAGGTTAACTTCTTCAGTGAATCATTTTTTTTGTTCATTAGATTAAAGTAACTTAATTTGATTGTCGCATTCAGTTGAAAGATAACCGTTTAAACAAATATTTGTATTGCAATGAAAACTCATATTTGCATTCGGCTATATATAAGTACATACATACATATTTCTTATATGCTTATATGATAGAGTTGGGGCAATAGGTTATTTTAGTTCTATTTTGCCAACAACCTAGTTCATTGCTCCCACGAATACTAAAGTAACGATTCGGACATGAGTCTACTTAATCACGTTCGCATTTGCAAAATTTGGATAAAAATGATTTATTTAGTATTGCGATGCATGTTCGACAAGCAATTGCTCTATTGCAAAGTTATTGTAGGAATAAATCGTGGCAAATACGAGTAATAGCTGAGGCAGCGGTGATGTCTGTTATTCAAATTACTTATATAAAAATTAATCGTTAAAATTAAAAACCACATAAACAATAATATTTTAAACAAACATATGTTATTTTAAGCCTAATATTAAAAAAAATATATTTAAAAATATAAAATAATATATATCTTTAATTCTTTGTGAATAAATTAAGGAAAATCTATGATAAGTTTTAACACTTAAAAAAACAGGAAATGTCATTAAAGCTGGATTCATCCATAAAATTTTAGTTCAGAACAAATTTTTTTTATATTGAGTTTGGCGTTTTACTTTTGAGAGAGAGAGAGAGAGAGAGAGATTATTTTGTTCAGAAAGTTTTTTCTTGAATTGGTTTAATTTTAATTCTTGTTCAGAAGAAACTGAATTGGGCTGCCACTTTTTTTCAATATTTACATGAAAATTGAATTTGGTTGCCACAGTGTCAGTACATTTATTATATAAAAATTGTTTTTGCCGAAAATTAACAAGTAAAATGGAATTTAATGAAAATATTGCTCAAAAATTAATAGAAGAATTAAAAAAATAATGAAATAAAATCTGCTTTCTTTTAAGATTTTTCTCACTGCGACTCTTTTTATTTTCGATTTTTTATACCCTTCACACAGTGAAAAAGGGTATATATAGGTTTGTCATTCCGTGTGAAATTTCTACAATTTTCATTTCCGACCCCATAAAGTATATATTTTCTGAAAGCTTATGAATAGAGGAGTCGATTAAGCCCTGACCGTCTGTCCGTCTGTCCGTCTGACCGTCTGTCCGTGTGTATGTTGAAATCAACTTTTTGAAGCCCCCCGACATAGGTTGGACCCGGGTAAGGTATTAAAATATCAGAAATATTCGGGAGTATATCGGTATTGAAAATCAGAAACATCGGTACATAAACAACTGAGATATGAGCAAAAACCCACGACCACCTCGATTTTCTTTTCATAAAAACAACATTACAACAACAACATACATACATACAAACGTGTATACTGGTTAGAGAAAACGTGGCATCGAATCCCAGCTGAGGCAAAAAAATTTTTTTTTAAATTTTTTTAAAATTTTTTTTTTTAATTTTTTTTTATTTTTTTTTATTTTTTATTTAATATATTATATATATTTTTATTATTTTTTTTTTTTATTTTTTTTTTTGTTTTATATATATTATATATGTATATAATAATTTTTTTTTTAAATTTTTTTTTTTATTTTTTTTTTTGTTTTTTTTAACATACATACGTGAATTTACTGTTATTGCATGACTACACGTTGTGAAGGGTATATAAGATTCGGCACGGCCGAATATAGCGCTTTTACTCTTTTTATTTTCGATTTTTTTTTTATAAATTTCTTTTGCAAACAAATTGACTTTATGCACTTCAATTAAAAATAATAATTTTGGTTTTCCTCTATCCGACATTTTCTTCACATATATTTTAATGAAATAATTTACGTTTGTATTAACATAGTTTGCTAGCGGTGCTGCCACTTTGTACAACTGTTTGCATTTTTATATTTTATGGCAGCTTTGTTTTTTCGGACAAATTTTCTGAAATGGGTGAATCGTTCTGCAGAAAACTCTCAGTAAAAAATGTTATTCTCCGGGAAAAATTTTGTTCAGAACAAATGGGTGAATTCACCTTAAGAACATCACAAATTTGTAATTTTTACATTGTCTTAAAGACAAAGTTATTTTATTTGCTAAAATTTATCAACTCTTGTTATTTTGAAATAAACTAGCGATAATATGAAAAAGAATCACAAACAGATAAAAAGGGTTGCTGTTGATAAATTTCCTTATAACTCGTTGTGTCAGGATAATATGAAAACAGCAACGTAATTGTTACCGATTTCAACAATATTAACTCAGATGGGAGTTAAATAAATGATATTTACATTCATCACTTACTGCCGTATGCATAAAATACAAGTTTATAAAGGGTTTATTAAGATGATTTTCTATGGAAATTTTATTAATACGTCTTTGATAATTTTTATACATACGGCAGTAAATCACGGCTAGTGTTGGCAAAAATAAACCTTTTCAGATTACTCTTTTATTATCACTAGGCTTGAGTTTGACTCATTGCAATAGTTTATTTTTGCTAACAACGAACGCAATTTAAATTACATTGTGGTTCGTGGAGAGAATGAACTGAAGTAACCGATTGACCCAACTCTAATTATCACAATAAATTTTCTGGATACAAAGAAGAAAATTTAAAAAAAATTAATTCACAATAAAAAATTCTACATTACAACAGTATGTATTTATTAATTTTATATTTTTTATATATTCCAAAAATCTTAAACCGTATGAATGCTTTTGAGCAGCGTATTTTGAATTTCATAAATTGGATAGTTGCAAATTTGTATAAAAGTGTGTAAGCGTTTTTAAAACCGAATGCGAGTATTTGTATTGCTAGTATCGGCTGCAGATATTCGTTACATTACTAATGTGTATGTACAGTGAAACCTCTTATAGCGGACATCTCTTATATCCACACAAAAAATTCAAATGTTCATTAGTTTTGTCATACAAAATGCGTTTGCATAATCGAACACTCCACTAGCCGAACGGGAGATTAAATTTAAAATTTTTTAAATATCTTTCATAAATGAACATCACTCCAACAAGAGTTGTATTTATTTAGTAGTTTTCCTTTTTTTTAACTCATATTTATGGTAATGCCAATTAAATTTGAGGAATTTTTTGGGTTCTCAGCAGTTGATTTTGATGTTGATAATGATATATCACTTTCAACGTACTCAAATGAGCTGTTCGGTCAATTAAATGGCATTGATGAATTTTCAAATAATATGAAAGCATCTACACTGAAGATGACTGTATTGAAATGTTAAGTTCAACAACCTCTTTCAATAACGCACATCTTTCATAACCGCACAAAACTAACGCGACGGTGAGTGTCCGATTGCAGATCCTCTGGCCCGGTTATAAAATCATTGTGATAATTTTAGTTTCTGATAAAAGGATATTTGTATACATTTCTATGTAAGTACACATGCATACTTATAATACCGGCAGTTTAGTTTTAATTTGTTTATATATTGTATGTTCATTAGGTACAAAACTAAATTTATCCGATAACATCACGTGGTGGCCACCATTCTTTTATTAATGAAAAATCCTTTTATCGGTTATTTTGAAAAAGAAAACTGATGCACAAGTCATCCCGAAAAAAAAAATTTTGTAAATTTTTTAAAAATATTCATGTTTCTTTGGACTTTGGACAAAATATCTTAAATCGAGATAACAAAAATTTCAAATTTCTTTATCAAAAAAGTAAATTCTTCAAGAGGCTTTATTTACACACTTCGCGGTCTTTCTACGTATAATACTAAATAGCTTTTAAATATTTTTAAACATATTTGACATAAACGATTTTTAATTCTAATCAAATTTTCTCATTTTTTTTTATAACATTTTAAACATTTTTTTGCATGTGCCTTTCTTAAAACTTGCCATCTTGATTCTAGTCAAGCAAGGGTACATAGTGATCAAATAAACATATTTTGAATTGTATTGATTTAAAAATCGATATTCGTTATTTTACTGCGTTGGCTGCGATAAAACATCTTTCTTTATAATTTTTAATGGTCTTATGGTTATAGCAAGTGAGAGAGTGCTGTGAGTAACGTTATCTTTGATAAAATTTTAGTTTTTTTTTAATTACATGAACAATTAATTGTAGTAAAACAAATACATTTGTATCTACGCGTGTACATTTATAGATTTTCGTACATACATACATGCATACATATGTATGTATGTAACTAAATTATGATAAGAAATATATGTCTAGGTAAAGTTTAACAAAATTTTTTTATTATAAATTCAACTGATAAAATCTTTGTAAGAATTTTCTACCTCTAAGATACTACGGATATTTCGAATAAAGAAAAATATATTTTTTTCATTAATTTCCTTTTTTTTAATTAATGCATTTATTAATTGCATGTATTCTCAACAGTTAGAATACATCGTTAAAATGCAAAAGGTTTTATGTCTGTATGTTTGTGTGTTCGCCAATTCATAACGATAAATAATAATAATAATTCTAAATAAATCGATTTATTTAAATTTAAATTTAAAAAAAAAAATGTTTTTTCAATTTATTTTAAAACATTTGAAATAAACGATTTTTAATTCTAATGAAATTTTCTCAATTTTTTATATTCTTTTAAACATTGCGGTTTTATTTTTGTTTAGCACCTGTTACATATTTATATATTTATAGAAAAAGATACTGTAACAGGTATCTATGTATCTACATATTTAGTTTAAAATATTTTCAAACTTACCTTTTGTTTAATGGACGAAAAGTTAATAGCAAACAATGACACTTTTTCTAATTAATATTTATAGGGAAATACTATTTATTAGTGGTATAATTTTAAAAGTATTTTAAATGTATGTCGGTATGTTGATTTGTTTGTAGAGTTACATACACACATACATACATGTGTAGGTATTTATTTGTCTGTTAAAATTAAACGTTTTTTTTTATAGATTTTATTTGAATTTAGTTTAACCGTTTAGCTTAACGTTTGAAGTGCGTTTAAAATGAATAGAAAAAGTTCTGCTAAGATTTTCCTCTTAATGAAATCTTATTAAAGTCAGAATATCAGGCAAGAAATAAAGGAGACGCATACATATAAAGCAAATTAAATATTAAAAAAAAAACTAAAGTGTGTATGTGTGTTATTATAAATACTTCTCGGACTGCATAAATGGAAAAGTGTTGCCAGCGCACAGTGTTGGCTGCCATTGGCCCGAAAACGAAAAATTTATATGAAAATTTTTAAAACCATTCAAGCTTTAAAATTGGGTAAATAATCTTCGAAGCACTTAAATAGTTAAAGTCTTTTAAAAACCTCTGTTTGTTTCTAATTTTAATGTGTTTTTGGGTTATGCAGATTTTAAATATTGCCATAAAATTTATATTATAAATTATTGACAGCCTATTAATTAACTTCTTCATCTGCATTCGAAGAAATAGAGTCCTTGTCCTTGAATGAACATTTAAAGCAAAATTTCTTTGTTATGGAGGACTATTAAAGGAAATTACAGATTTTAAAAAGTTTTCTAGTATTAAGTATATGTAACTTCTTTCTTACAGATTAAAGATAAAAACCCGACTTTTGTAAGAAAAATAAAATTAGCGTTCAATTGTCTCCTTTAAAAACAGAATTCCTTAGTTTTTGATAAAATTTTCAGTTTTGTTAATCCAAGTAAAAATATCTTTATGATGAGGTGACCATATCAGGGGGCTAATTCTCGCATTCGTGATCGAAATACAACTCGTATCGAATAGCGTAAAATTTTCTAATGATATTACTCGATACGAAACGAATCGAGTTTTTAGTTCAGTGTTGTAAAGAACTTATTTTTTTGTTCATGTTTTTTTAAACTAAAAAAAATTTAAGCTTATAAAAATTTTATGTACATAGGGATTTATTGCTATTTTTATTGCATTTCGATACCCATATTAAGTGTTTCTAACTCCTTTCTTCGTATTTGCAACTCTATTTCTTTAATTTGTTTGTCTAAGTATTGCTCCTCTTCCTTAATTTGTAGGCTTTTCTTTTTCATTTCAATTAACTGAATATTCAGTTCGACATTCTTTTGTTTTAATTCGAGGTCTTGTTTTTTTATTTCTATAAGGGAATTGAATCTTTTTAGCATCTCCTTCTGGTAGTTCTCTGTAGTCATCATATTTTTTTTTTAGCAAAGTAATTTTTGTTTCCCTCTTCTTTATGCTATTTTTTTATGTCTCCGTATATTATTCTTTTTTCTGGCGCTGATTCTTCTTAATCATCATCTTCTATACATGAGGAGTGGTTACTGTCCGAAACTAAAAACGAAGAAGTGCATGGCAAGTCATTATTGTGATCTTCAGGTGCTATTACACTTAATTAATCACCTAAAGGTTTTAGGTTTGACTTAGGCTCTGTTTGTGTTTTTAAAACTGATCCAAAGCTTTGCACAGTCTTCAGACCCTAAACAGCGACTTCTATGCCAGCAGCAGTCAAGATTTGTTCCTCTACTTGAGTGAGAATTTTGTCTTCATACGGGCCACCACCGGTTATTTTCTTCGAAGATTTATTAAAAGAAAACTTCTCTTTTACATGTTGTTTTTGATCAGCGTATACCTAAACAAAAAAATCATTACTAAAAGTAAAACAATTTTTTCTTGTTATATTACCACATTTTCACATCTTTTATTGGTGGATCAGAAGCATTAAGTTTAGCGGCTAGTTAATAAAAAAAATTGGTTAGCCCTCGCTTTCCCTTGCGAACTGTTCGGAAAAAAGCTTTTTTCCAAATCTGTGTGCTTTGCCAAAAAATCCCCAAAGATCTCTTTTTGAGAATAATTTATTTTTGTTAACTTTGACCTAGAAATATAAAAATTAATTTTAAAAAAATTTCATAAATTTTTAACTTACATTTTCTTTTCTGTTCACTTTCATGCTTTAAAACGTTAACTCGAATGCTTTTTTGCTAACGAGTTTATACTCGCAAGGTTGTATACGAAATGAAGCTCGTTATCGAATAAAAGAATCCCAAAAGTAAGAAAACTCGCACGTTCGAATATAATTCGCTCGTATACGAATGCGAGAATCAGCCCCCAGGTTGGTTTGCTGATTTATATTCCAGCAATACTAAACGTTTCGTTTTGTTATTTATTCTTTCTTGAATCTGTTTTGACAAATTTTTAAATTTAAAAGTAATAATATTATTTAAAGCTATTAACTGTTTTTTTCGGGTTCCTTAATTTCTTTTATTTTGAATGTAAGTTATTTTTATTGCAATAATTATGCAAAAAAAAAAAAATAAATAACAAATGTGATCAAAACAACGGTAAAAGTCATCAAGAAACTACAAGTTTATCAATAAAATGCAAAAAATTAAACTAAACAGCAACACTGATGTAGACAACAAAAGTCCACAAAAAAAATTACAATAATAACAAAAGCAAAAAAAAAATTATCAAAAATAATGAAGAAGAAAACCTAGTCGCATCTGAAGACAGTAATTTTGTATCTCAGTGAACTGATAAGAACTCGAAAAAAAATCTACAACAGACTTATAAAAACAATAACAAAAACTTAAAGTGATTTTATTTTCTTTGTACTTATGTCGGTATGTATGTATGTGTGTGTAGCAGTGTTGTCATTGCAGAAATTTAATTAAATCTCACTTCGAGTAAGCGAATTAAAGTTACACCTGACACTTGAAATATAAAATAATCGAGAATCTAGGTCCTTGTAGCTCAACTATTTGTTGTTAATTCTTATAGACTCAAAGATTTTATTTTTAAGTATGTCTTCAAGGGACACTCTTATGGGGTTGCTTTATATTGCAGAGATTAATTTGAATTATTTGCCAAATTGAGACAACACTGGCTCATATATTTATGCTAGGAGAGATATTTAGTTTTGAGAGGGTATTGCTCTGCAAATATTAATTTTCATTAAAATAAAACTTATATGTGTGCTAACGCTTAAATGAATCTAAAAGATTTTAAACACTTAACATTTTCAGTCACTGTAGAAAAAATATTTTTTGCATTAAAATTGATATTAATTGATTCCAGATTGAATTTGTTTTTAGACTCTGTGCACAAACTTCTGTTTGTTTAACAAAATAAAAAGCAACTTTTATTACTACCAAAGCAAAATATATGTTAAATTCAGAGTAAATGATGAAAAGGAATTTCGACATAACGTAATTTTTAATAAAAATTAGGATTTTAAAAACACCGCATAAATAAGTTCTGAGACTGAGAATCTATTTTATTTTCGCTATCTCAACAATGTTACCATATTTTTGATAAAATTTTTTACATTTCGTAAACAAACCAATACGTTTTTGTTATTTTTTCACAACGCAAAAATTAGAACAAAAGGAATATAAAACAATCAGCAGACATAATTCTACTATTCTTTAACTTGTTTTTCGCAAATTGTCTTTCTGCATTTTTAATAATTTTTTCAATGAAAATTTATAGAAGATATTAAAACCTATAATTATATATAATAGTTTTTTTAAGCTTAAGGTCTTTTCAATAATAAAAATTTTTTTTGGTTTTATTTTATATTATTTGATCAATATTTCGCTACCTCTTTGTGTAGCATCATCAGGATACGAGTTTTTTATTATCTATATATTTGTTTTTCGTTGGTTTAGTGTCTTGATATTTGTTATTTTATAAATTTATAGTTTGATTAACAAATTGAAAATAATATAAACAATTTTTTTTTTTTTTTTTTTTTTTTTTTTTTTTTTTTAAGCTTAAAAAAACTATTATATATTATTATAAAAAGGTCAAAGAAACTAATAATTAAAACCTATAATTTTTAAGTTTTGTATATTTTACTTTAATATAACTTGTCATATTTAGGGAACTCTAGTTATTGGACTCATAAGCAAATATAGATTTAATAAATCACTCTGGCAAAGTTGCCAGATAGGAGCAGAAAAAATTAGAAAACAAAATACATTTAAATACAATATTTTCGTAAAAATTAAGGCGTTTAAAATGTTGTCAGATATTTATTATTATACCTATTTTATGTAATTAAATATAAACTTCTATGCAATAATTATTTTTATGCAGCTTTTAAGAAAAACTAACTTGTGTCTGTATACATGAATGTGTACACAGGTGTATGTATGCATGTAAATACATAATAATTTTATTACAATTTATTTACATGTTTTTAAAATGTATGTTAACGGTTAAATTTAATATTCAGTAGGATAAAATTAATTTGTATTTTGTAAGACTATCAGAGGAACTTGAGTAGTAAATCTATCGTCATGCTGTACAGATGATATAGAATTTGTATCACTTTTTTCACGAGATTCTGAGTCGGAAAGAATTTTTAATTCTCGGCGACGCAAAGTGCTGTTTCGTATGCTGTAGGTGAAGAATATAATTAAGCCTATAGCAATCCAAATACTAAACCGGATCCAAGTCATGATATCCAATTTGATCATAAGATAAATGTTGATTAACAAAGAAAATCCTGGAACCCACGGAACGAACGGCACCTTGAATGCTAGTGAAGACGATGAAACAGGTTGGCGCGAAATTATAAATAGTGTAATAATTATTGACAGTATTGTAAAGGAAAGCTCCAGTATTTGCATCACTGATACCTGCGAAAAGTTTTGCTCAAATGCAGTCAGTATCTGGGTTAGTAATATACACTGAAGAACTGTAAGAAGAAGAAGAAATTATTACAAGGAACATGAATAGTTGTTATGACTAAAACTATAATACACATTTTCGATTGTTTAATTCACAGCCCCCTGTTAGGTAGTAAGTTAGGTGAGGTTACATTAGTCGGTTTTCTGTCATTCCTGAGGGGCCAGGCACCCATCGGAATGACAGTCAGTCACGGAATTCCGTAATCAAAATGGATGTTGAAGAATCTCCTATCAAAAAGGAGGTAGGGATGTTATAGTCTATATAACCCAGAATATTCCTTTAAACCCGTATGTCCGTATGTTCCGTATGTTCAGGGCCGCCTGCTTAGCCAAAAAATTTGCAGGTAGCCACTTTCAGCATGGCAAATAATGCCTTTGAGGATGTCAAGCGAAGAGCCTTGTTGCACTCCGGAGGATATTTCCAAACAGTCTACTGTACGTGGAACGGCCGAGTTCATTCCACCGTAACAAAGCTTCGTACATAAGAATTGGTTCACCAATCACATCTACCATCCAGTCGTTCCTCTGATCTATTTGTCCAGATATTACCAATAACCGTTCTCTATGGACACTCTTAACTGAGTGTTCGGTTTATTCAAGATCATTAAAATTTATTAAATTATGCAATTTATTTTAGTTCAATATGTTTTTGGAATTTAGTAGTGGCATGTTGCTTGAATACTGAAGAAAATATTTCATATGTATTTCAAATTGTAAAAGGAGTACTGCCTGGACAACATTAGTTTGTATTTTGTATGACTTTTTTAAAAATGTAGGCTGACAGTGGTTCGCATTTAATGTTGAACATAGTACCAGTCAAAATTTAATTGTTTTTTTTTTTAATATTTTAATGCAAATTATTAACAACAAACATACTCTACTGTAAACACAATACAAAAAAAAAAATAGTGACCATATGTCTTTACAAGAGGCTTGTGAATTGAACAAATACGAAAAAATTAGAAAAATGCTGACTGTTCATAAATTGAAAAAAAAAATCTAAAAGTATACAATTTCAATACACGATGGGTCGTGTGAATGAATAAATATTTTTCTTTTTGATTAGTTAGTCAGCGTTTAAATTTGCTCGTATAAATTATTATTATTTTATTTACCGTATAAACAGATCATGACTGTTACAATTCGGGATGTTGCTTTTGTGGGGACTAAAGAGTTCGACGTATTAAATAACTTTCTAAATAGGCCGCAGTTCGTATTGTTGTAGTCTGCTAATGTACGACCATTGACTAAGTGGCGGATATCTCTTCTCTCACCACTTTCGTAGCGTAAAATTAAAACACATGCAGCTACCATAGAGTAGGCAAGAAAGGTACCAATAGACATCATATTCATTAACTGCTTCAAGTTAAACACGGCTGCAAATGCTCCGGTAAGAAATCCTGTGAGCAAGGTACTATTTAAAGGTGTTTTGTGCTTGGAACTAACTTCACCCATAAATTTGAATAGCAAGCCGTCACTAGCCATGGCATAGACAATTCGTGGTAATGGAAACATGGAACCCATAAGACTTGTGCACATAGCGCATATTGCTCCTACTGAGACAATATATTTGGCCACCGTCCATCCGTATATGCTGAAGACGTGAACTAAAGGAGCACTTTCATCTTGTTCATAGTACGGCAGCATCATGGTTAAAACAGTCGAAATACCAAAGTATGCCAAAAAAACCATTGCTAAAGAGGTGATAACAGCAAAAGGTATAGACTTCTTAGGGTTTTTGGCCTCTTCGCCAGCTGTTGCAATACAATCGAATCCGATGAATCCATAAAAGCATATTGCCGCACCTCTGATAATGCCTGCAAAACCGTAGGGAGCAAATCCACCATCACCATAACCCTCCGGTACCGATGTTTTGGGTAAAGCCCAATTACTGGTTGACACTGAAATAAAAGAATGTCATATATAAACAGTTGTTTTTTTTTTGTATTGAGCTTGAGATCACTTTTTTTTATAAAAAATAGTTTTAATTTTATTTTCCGATATTTCGCTACCAGGAAAGTTTTTACAATTTTCAGGGAAAGTTTTTACAATTTTCAACAATTAACAATTAAAATATTAGAATTGTTCAAAAAACATACACTTATAATTACTTTTAAATTAATTTTACTGCTTACTAAAACAATTACATTATATTGCAAGTATTTGAAAATACTAAAAAATTATTGCGCAATAATATTAGCGGAGTGAAATGCATTTTCGAAACCAGCTATGGCTTCATAATCAGCAGTTGTTTTTGGGTGTACTAATATTTGATTGTAAATAACTATTTAAATCATATGTATTACTAGGCAAGTCGATTTCCTGTAATATAGTTTACGCTCACATTATGCAACCGATTTAGAAAACAAGTATCTGATAATAACCTTTTATCATCATGTTAACTGTATTCTCCTGGTCAAATCCTTTAATATGATATCAATGTTGCAGGGGTTGAAGGGAGCAAAACTGTAATTATTATATTTGAACCATACATACGCCATTGTATTTTGAAAGGCCTTTCATATAATACCAATAATTTGGGAGTTGAAGGGGCCGTAATTATGAAATTTGACCCATATATTTGCTATTTTGTTTTTGGACACCATTTCAGATTTTAACTTTTAAAGTATTCATTCATCTGGTCTAGCGCTTTCATTTGATACCAATATAGAGGGGATTGAAGTGGAAACATTTTTAATTACTGAATTTGACCCATATATACATTTATTGTACGCTATTCTATAGTGAAGGCCATCATGCATTTTTTAGTGTATTTTGCTAGTCAAGCACTTTCTTTTGATGTCCATTTGTTTCTCTCTGTTGTCCAGAAGCTAAAAAAAATCGATTTTCGGGTTTTAAATTTTAGAAAAAACACCGCTTTGTATATGTGTGCTTTTATTTCAGTAAGTTTCCAACCGATTTTAAAATTTTTTCGAGACTATAGTTTGTATTTAAGCATGTCGAAAAATTAATTAGGAGATCTAGTAACTTGATACATATACATATTTAAAAAAAAAATATATATTTTATTAAAAAGTATATTTGCTCATATCTCAGAAAGTTATGCGTTGATTTTGTTGAATCTGTCTAAAAGTTGATTTCAACCAACACATGGACAGATGGACATTTTTTTTATCCTCCCCTATTCATAAGTTGTCAGATAATATAAACTTCATGGAATCGAAAAAGCATATTGTAGAAATTATAGACGGAATGACAAAGCTATATACATATAGCCTTGGTTCTACAGGTAAAGGGTATAAAAATGGTTAACTTGTATGAAACATCCTCACAGTATAAGGTACCAGAAGGTTCAAAGTTAGTTCCAATTTTATACATAATGATACTCCA
Organism: Phyto melanocephala; assembly: GCA_941918925.1. Lineage (NCBI taxonomy): Eukaryota > Metazoa > Arthropoda > Insecta > Diptera > Rhinophoridae > Phyto > Phyto melanocephala. Next base: position 1,594,954 of record OW799235.1, on the reverse strand, counting down.
ACGATAGTGCCACAATTATCCTAACATTTTGTTGTTGCAAAACTAGCAAACTGTGTAGCGACTACCGAACTAAAACGTTTAGTAGTTTTTTGTTAATTGATGAAATAATAATTTAAATAGTTGAAATAAATGCAAGATTATTTGATCAAGTGTAGTATTATTTTGAATTTTGCACTTTTTCGTGACATTTTGTTAACAATTCAATGCAACAGCTTCACCTGTGGTGCCAAGGGTATTTATTTTTTAGGTTCATTCGGCGTTGAGATTTGTATAACAAAAAAAATATTTTGACAACATTATGAATGTTATATATTACCTTTAAAAAGTCCAGCAACAATAACAAAAACGACAACACTCAAATTGAGTATAGTGAATATTGTGTTGAGGCGAGTAGATTCTTTGGCACCCATTGCTATGGCCCACGCAAATATAATGGTAACGCCAAAGGCAAATATATCAGGATACTCATTTAGGCCATCTATATTCATTGGCAAGTTTTCACTTAAGAAATTCTCCATTGCATGACCACACAGATTATCCAAATATGCACTTAAACCTTTAACGACACTAGCTGAACCTGCAAAATAAAAATTGATTAGACAGACATACCGACATGTTCATTGTAAAACATCGTATATTCATGTAAAGGTTTTTTGTAGTTGACATAAAGTGATCTATGATATTTAGATGGATAGATATTAAGACAGCTCTTAAGTTGGTATAAAAATGTTAATTAAATGAATTTGTTATTGTTAACGGTTTAAAGGGTTTTTCAATAAGGGAGAGATCGATATTAACAGTCTGTGGCGATCATGTTGTTTTGGATTGTTTTACAACAGGTCTAAATGGTAAAAGCTGCTTGTTAGTGCAAAGGTTAATAGACCATATTATTACATAAACGAACGAAGTGAGGGATTTTTTGAAGTCGCTACTGAGTGTTTAAACAATTGCATATTCTATACATAATAGGCTCTTCAAGTTCCAAAGGATTTAAAATTGTTAAAGAATTTTGTTAATTCTAAATAACAGCCTGATTTTTTCTTTTCACTTCATCATCGATTCTCTATTTCAAAACCCTTTATGCTTATTATTATTTTGTGCGTACATATTAGGGTGATCGATTATTCGACTTTTTTAAGAAACTGATTTTCAAATAGTTTGAAATTTAGAATTAAAAAAAAAACCGGTTGATATTTTGAAAATTAAGAAAAAAAACCTGTTAACCGGTTCGAATATATAAAATATATTAAAGAAAAAATTTAAAAAAATATTGTAAAAAAAGATTATAAAAAAAAATTAAATCTAAATATGAAATTTTTATAGTTTATATACGTTTGGCTGCACAACTGAATGCAGTTGACTAATTTGGTTTTAATTAGTTGAACTTAAGGACAAAAGGTACTCTTTACAAGTAAAATAAATATATACAATAAATTAATACATAAATAAATAATACTTTTTGTAAGGCTGTTATTAATTTTTGTATGTATGTTTGTATGTAAATTTTTTAAATGTTAAATAGATCTTATAAACTAATAAGTATGCACTAACGTATTTTGTTTGAAATGATTTCTGTAATTTGAAATGCATTTTAAAGGCTAGAGAGAAAATCTTTAAAATTTAATTTTAAAAATTCTTTCTTATACCCCTGACAGACATACAAATATAGGCATAAACAAGTTTGTTCAATGGTTTAAATGAAATTTAAGTTGACAGACACTCAATGCCATTAATTACAATTAGGATCTGGAAACAGGGAATATTGGTTTTTCTTTATTGTAACTACACTTTTTACCTAAAAGTGATCGATCAGCTAAGTTTATTCTTTAATTACCTTTAACTCTTAACGTTAGGTTTGTATTCTATAAAAAAATAATATTTAAGCTAAATTATTTTTCTTATTTTACATTTGTTTTTTAAACAACAAATAAATTCGTTACAATATTATGGAAGAATATTTCATAGTTTTTATTTTCTAATTTTTGGAAACTTTTCGCGTATTAAATATACTATGGTACGACTGGTTACAAAAATATATGAAAATAAACTTAAAAAAAAAAAATTGGTTTTTTCGGATAAAAAAACCGGTGTATTCGATATTCGAAAAATCAACATTTAGAAAAAACCGGTTGTAAAACCGAGTCGATCACCCTAGTACATATGTGAGTACGTCCTAGAGATAGAATCGTGAACAACGTTTATGCACGTTTAAGAGCAAAATAATGTACTCATTTACACTCACGTGAGTGGAAATAAAAGTTAGTTACAATCACGAGTACTTAAGCTTACAAAATATGTATCTGAGGAAAGTAGAAAATTTATTCATCAGAAATTTTTTTTTTTTTTTTTATTAGAATTGCCAATATAATGATTCTAACATTTTGCTCATGTACGCATGCTTATGCGATTGAAATAAACTCTTTTACTCTTAAACATTTATAATATGCTTGTTGATAAGAAAAAAAAATAAATTGTATAAACATTAATTAAAACCCATATAAATCAATCAATTCAATTAAATACTGAAGACATAAGGAAGATGCCAGTAATTTAATATGAATTTTACACAATACAATTCACCGATACATAAATACATAAATACGTATTAATTGACTACCACTGAAAAATAACACATTTCAAAGTCTTTATTCGGCTATGCCAAATATTTCATATTTCTCAAAAATTAAAAAATTTTTTTTTCTAATAATGACATTCTAAATATGTTAAAGCTTTTATGTTTGTATGTAACTTATATAATAAACTTACCTATCGCATATTCCAATATCAAATTCCAGCCAATAATAAATGCAATGAACTCCCCAATTGTAACATAACTGTAGACATAAGCTGATCCCGCTCTGGGAACACGAGCTCCAAATTCAGCGTAACATAATCCAGCAAAAATTGAGGCAATTGCAGCAATAAGAAAACTAAAAATAACAGCAGGGCCAGCATAAATTTTGGAAACTTGCCCTGCCAACACATAAACGCCAACACCCAAAGTTGATCCTATTCCCAAAGTCGTCAAATCAAATGCTGACAACACTTTCGCCAATTTCGATTCACTTGACTCTGCTATAGGTTTCTTTCGACTTAATGTTTGATATATAATTTTAATATCGGCAAAGGGCATCCTAAAATAAAAGCCGAAAGCATACAAACAAGTAAATAATTTAATATTAACAAGTAAGAGCGCTCTATTCGGCCGTGCCGAATCTTATATACCCTTCACAACGTGTAGTCATGCAATAACAGTAGTTTGTGTCGCCATTCATCCCATATGAATTACGTACATACATATAAAAACATACATGTATAAAAACATCCCATTGTAAAATTATAAATTCACGTATGTATGTTAAAAAAAAAACAAACAAAAAAAATAAAAAAAAAAATTAAAAAAAAAAAATAAAAAAAAAATAAAAAAAAAATTAAAAAAAAATAATAAAAATATAAATAATATATTAAATAAAAAATAGAAAAAAATAAAAAAAAATTTTTTTTGGCTCAGCTGGGATTCGATGCCACGTTTTCTCTAACCAGTACACATTTGTATGTATGTATGTTGTTGTTGTAATGTTGTTGTTGTAATGTTGTTGTTGTAATGTTGTTTTTGTGAAAAAAAATCGAGGTGGTCGTGGGTTTTTGCTCATATCTCAGTTGCTTATGTACCGATGTTTCTGATTTTCAATACCGATCTACTCCCGAATATTTCTGATATTTTAATACCTTACCCGGGTCCAACCTATGTCGGGAGGCTTCAAAAAGTTGATTTCAACATACACACGGACAGACTGACAGAGCTTAATCGACTCCCCTATTCATAAGCTTTCAGAAAATATATACTTTATGGGGTCGGAAATGAAAATTGTAGAAATTTCACACGGAATGACAAACCTATATATACCCTTTTTCACTGTGTGAAGGGTATAAAAACATACACACGTAAAAGAATTTGTTTCGATCGTTGGGAAAATTTAAACGGTTAATACATTAATATAATTATAAAATGAGAATGCTAGACTTTAACGAATGTAACGAGAAACCTTTTCCAATAAGCGTGCAAAATAAAAACATTTGCTTTTTATTCTCTACCCGCCAGCAAAAGAAGTAATGTGGTGGTATATTAATTAAATCATTACGTTTGTAACACATCATAATAATCGTTTAAGACCCCTAATATGTAAATTGAAATATAAATTCTGTACTTCGTTTCTGTATAGTTTGTGAGAAGTTTTCACATCCAAAGGTGTAAAACTAAATATTTCACTGCTTCTTGATTTGTGAGCAAAAAGAGTTTCTCTATTTCAATAGGAGAAAAGACAACACAGGAATATTTCCATTACACACCTATCAAACTAAGAACCCATTTAAACAAAAATTAAACATTCAGTAAAATCTAAAAAAAAATTCACAGGCTAAGCAAAATTTAAAAATGCTTCAAATTTAATTGAAATATTTCTACCAAATCAGAAATATATTTAGTAAAGGGTATGGAACACCATATGATATTACATACAAAAACTTTTCATATCATAGTTTCATAAAACAAAATTATACCCCCAGGTCTTGTCAAAATGTATTTTTGGGATCGAGCAAATTAAGATGCACCTTAACGCAACCGCATAGAGCACCGAAATTTCGCAGCTATATTTCTTGGGTAAAAAAATTATTCTCTAAAAAAATTTTAAAATCCGTTTCACACCAAATAAGTTATGAATACAAATTTAGGATAATAATTCAGCTCAGTATTTTCTTTTCTTATATTTCAAATTTAAAACCTGTAGAAATAAATGTATCCAGCGAAATTTTCGCAAATATAAAATTTCTGTCAATATAACCTCAAAGACTGAAAATAAATTCTACATAAAAACCTCCCATATAAGGATCATTCTTAAATTTATAAGTTTTCTATATTTAAAAAAAAAAATTATTGATGAAGATAGAACACTATATTTCAATATCAAGATTCAATTAACCTGCAGAAATAATCTTGACAAAAGTCCACTTTTACACTCATCTACCGTATAAGTCGGATTCCTTAATTATATTTTTAATTTTTAACTAGCGGAACCCGAAATGGGCTAGTCCCAACAAAGTGTTTGCGTTGTATTTTTTAGGAGATAGATAGTATTGCATTTGTATAGAGGCTTTAAACAACCTTCGCCAATTTTTATTATTTTTTTATATTTGGGGATGTAGTACCCCCATCCTATAGATTTTTCGTTTGAAAAAGTAAATTAATATCGCAGACAATTAGACAGAATTTAAAGCCTATAACAATTATAGTTTTGCAGATATGCCATTAAATATATTTTTTTCATATACCCTCCTTGATTCGATGCTTGAAATTTTTTTTATTTAATTGTAAAATTTGTCTTAAAATTTTTAGCTCCAGCATTAAAAACTTTAACTTTAAAATTTAAATATGTATGTCATACAATAATGATTTTTTTATGTGGGAATATCACTTGCTTACTCCGTTCGTATTTACTTTTGGTTGTAATAAGACAAATGTGATAAAACATACAAAGTAAAAATCTATAAATATAAACGATTTTTAAATATAATAAAAGGTGGCAGTCCCAGTGGTTTTTTCCAACTCAACTTGTTATTATCAACAAGTTATATTGAAATACCCAACACAAATTTTGAAGACTTTAGGTATTACAAAACTCAAAATGTACGACAAAAACTTTTTTTGTATGGGAGGTGCCATGCCCACTTCAAAATTTAAGAAAAAATATGTGAAGAAAATTGGTAAAAATCGATCCAGCAGTTCTCCGGTGACGCGCATTTAATTTTTATTTGTGTTTATAGACAAACATTAAAAAAAATTATCCAAATATATTTCCGTAAAAACTAATTGTTAAAAAAAATTATCAATCGATTCTCCGATTTTAGATAAATCAAAAAAGTGGGCGTGGTAAATTTTTATTTCCGTTAAAACCTAAGATAATTATAACAAACATTTAAAAAAACAAATTACCAAAATTGGTGCTCCGCTCTTAAGTGATGCGTTGACCAACAACTGATATTTAATTTTTATTTATATAAATTTTATACATTCAAATATACCATAGGAAACAATATTGGTTGTGGGTATAAAAAATTCGGCGCTGCCGAATATATCATTCTTACTTTTTATTTTCTTTTGTTTTTTACATAAATATTTGAAATAACCCCATCGTGTGTGCTAGGGCCGTTTAGATTTTTGCAAAAAATACAAAACTTACATACATATATACATACTTACAAATATATATCTACACATATGTTTGTATATATGTATGGTATGTATATAAACATATTATCACGTCTACAATACAATTCAGATATATTTTTTGTTTAATAAAGCGGCAAAATAGAGTAAAACTTGCATGTTTTTAGTGAATATTGCATTTTTCGGTCACAACTTTTGTTTTTGTTATTTTAGTTTAATTAATTGTTTACGGTCTTTAAGAACTATTTACAACAAAATAATCAATGTATATATGTATGTATTTATTTCATTTACACTTTCTTGTTAATTTGTAAAAAAAAGAATCAATTAAACATGAGTCAGTATTAATTTTTTAATGTCAAAGAATATAGGCCACTTTCAGTCAAAAACCATGTTTATTAAATAACGGCCTTATAGAAATTGTTAAAGGTTTATTAGGCGTAAATAAATTTAATTTTCTTTGCTACATTTTTATAAATCCAATTTTAATCTAAATTTAATTCTATATCACTGTCAAAACAAAAAATTCAGCGAGCTGATCCTTACATCATTGCACTTGGAATTAGGGATCTAATTATAGTAATCCCCTATCACGAGTTTCTCATTCTCGATTTTAAAAATAAATTTACTCTCCAGTTAAAATTTAACTCTTAAACAAACCAACAAACAAACAAAAAATAAAATAAAATAGACCACCGTTACCTTGATTATATTTTGATCTTTTTTTTTTTTAATTTTAACTTTCTTTATGGCTGGCACTATAAAGTAAGAACTAAACTAAAATCTTAAGGGATTTTTCTTTAAATACAATTCATTCAATTCATTCTTAAAGCAGTGTTGAAATTGTGTTTCAATATAATTTTTAAGCTTTACTTATAACTGAGGTAAAGTTGAAATTGTAGAGTTATTTATTGATGAGAAAAAAAAACAGCAAAAGCTCTTTAAAAGACAGTTTGTTGAGGTAAAGCTTTTATCTAACGAAAATGTGTTTGATGGATAAATTGATTTAAAAAAAAAACTGATACAAAATCCCGGCTGCTCAAATTCAGAACACAGTAACTGAAAAATTTTTAGAATTGATTTGTTTTATTTGTAGGTCCAATGGAATCTTTTAGGGATGATTTTTTAAATGTATCACTGATAAAGTTTTTCTTTTCTTTCATGTAGTAAAATAAAATCCTAATGAGTTAATTTTATTAATGACAGTAAATTTTTGTGGTTTAAAATTAGGCAGTCGGCCTGTTCTACTTATATAAATAAAACTTAAATATAGTTTGTTGGAAGTCGCTTTATTGAAGAACGGCTTTTTCAACGATTTTGATAATTTTATTTTATTTAAAATGTGTGTCATAACTCACCTTTTTTTTACGGAAAAAGAAAAATTGGACCACGCTCAATTTTTTAATTAATCTTAAATCGGAGAACAGCTGGACCGATTTGTCGACTTTTTTAAAATAATCTATGAATATCAAGGATTGTTCTTACAAAATTTTTTTTTAAAGATTGAAGTGGGTGAGCGCCATATCTCTTAAACAAAATAAACAGTTTTTGCCAGTTTAACGGTTTTTATCCAGGGTACTGTAATACCTAAAGTCTTTAACATTCGGTATTATAATAACTTGCATATATGATCTTAAAATAAGCTGCAAAATAAATGTGGGCGTGGTAGCTAAAATATGAAAAAAATACGTTTTATGAGGCATCTAGAAAACTATTAAATCTATAATCTTAAAACTTTGTGTGACTTGCTATTATTTTATTTATCTTTATCCAGCCGAAAACCAATACGATTGGGGCAGGGGAAGTGATACCCCCATACAAAAAACTCATTGTACGATATATTACAGGAACTTTAAATTTTTAATACTATTGTTAGAATTTTATAATTCGTTTAAATAATTGGATAGGATGAAATAAGGGGGCGTGCCACCACACATACAAAATATTAAATATATTTAATGGCATGTCTGCAGAATTGTAATTGTTATACGGTTAAAACTCTTTGTAATTGGCTGTGATATCAGTTTACTTTTACGCGTGCATATTCGATAGGTTCAGAATAGGAGACATGATATTCCCCACACAAGAAAAACGAATAAAATAATATTTATGACAATCATCACATACCTAACAAATGGTGGCAGACATTATTAATAACATAAAACTTTTTGGAGACCAAAAAACCGGTCCGAGTCCAGCTAGAAACTATTAAAATATAGTAAATATGAGTTCAAAACTTTTTGCTCACTGCATTAGTTGTGCTTTTCAGAAACAAAAATTAAAATCTTTTTAAAGACGCTTTTTTAACACTAATCGGCATCTTTCTAAGTACTTTAGGAGTTATTACGTAAAAACAGAAATAAAACTTATTAAGGTTTTTTTAATTTAATTTTTCTTTCTTAATGATAAATTTAAAAGTTTCAATATTTTTTCAATCTATAGCCTACAAAATTTTTGATTTACAAATCACAAGAATGGTGCTTTTATACCAAGCTTCCAAAAATTTGTTTTGATTTGTTGTTTGTTTTTTTTTTGCTCTCCTGAAATATTTGAAAATTTCGACATATGTTGCTTTTTCAAATGTCCACAGTGTAGGTATAGAAAAATCAAATAAAAACGAATAACACACACATTAAAATATAAACACATGTTTGTATTGTTTCTTTTTTATTTCTTCTTTTTTAGGCGGTTTTAAAAATAAACACTTACATATGTATGTGCATATGTAATATGAGTTAATTTGAGTAATTCGTAGCAAATGCACATGTACATAGATATAACCTACAACTTATTTTAAACATTTTCTTACCCAACCCTCTGCAAAAATTGCTCCATTTAAAATTATTTTTTTATACAAAAAGTGGATGGATAAACAAATACTTTAAAGTTACTCAAATGATAAATTTGTTGGAAGTAAAATTCGCGGCATTATGCACCGGCAATTTAAAATAAATTATACATATTTGGTAACGAGAGTGTGAACGTTTACGGAAGTACTGTTTTGATATCTTATAGATACATTTTGTTTGCTGAAAGACAGCTGTATTTGACAAAATTGAAGATATTGTTAGCAGTGATGCCAACTAGACCTTTTTTGGAAAAAATAAAGTACTCGTTTTGTTTGTTTTATTTTGTATATACATACATACATATATATTTGTTAATAGAATCTTGAAAGCGCACAAAATAGTACGTGCAACAATGATAATTTTGCTGTTCTTAACTTAAAATTGGTATATAGAACATGAACATAATAAATGTATTTTTGCAGGATGATCTCGATTTTTTTTAGTTCGGGCAAATTAAGTCTTTTTACGTTACGTGTTAGTCACTTACAGTCGGATATTAAAGTGTAATACATTTATTTTTTGTTTGTTTTGAAGTGCCTACTATTTTACTTTAAGGGGATTGACCTCTAGAAAAACTTAAAAAAAAACTTATGTTGAACAATTGTTGCAAATGCCAACATATAATGTAGATGCAACATTTTTTCAATATACTTATGTTCAAACTCATATGCTAGCAAACGTATGTTAGCGATTAAAGCATATCTTGTAGAAAATACTTTATTTTTTACCTTTCACCTGTGGTGCACAAGGGTATATATAGCTTTGTCATTCCGTTTGTAATTTCTACAATTTTAATTTCCGACCCCATAAAGTATATATTTTCTGAAAGCTTATGAATAGAGGAGTCGATTAAGCCCTGACCGTATGACCGTCTGCCCGTCTGTCCGTGTGTTGGTTGAGATCAACTTTTAGAAGCAACCACATGTTCCTCAGGCCTGTGTATGGTATCAATCTTTTGGAGATATCCGGGAATGAATCGCTATTGAAATATAGGTACCTTTGTTACTATTTTTAGATATTATATGCCTAGAGAGATATTCGTGAAAAATTTTAGATAAATCGGGCCTTAATCGGTAAAGTTATAGACAAAATTTTTTTTTTAAAAATAGATATTCCAAAAATTTACAAACGAAAATCAAATTTTTTTCAGCTTCTAGACAACCGAAAGCGTCAATATTGGTATCATCTGAAAGGACTTGACTAGCGCAATATAAGCACTATAAAAAGAATTAAAACTCATGTTGGCCGCCACTACAAAATGCGGACAATAAATTTATAAATGGGTCAAATCTGGTATTTTTAAATGTAACTTCTAGAACCCCCTCAATATTGGTATCAAATGAAAGGGCTTGACCAGTAGAATACAGTAAATTATTAAAAAAATTAAAATCCAAGATGGCGTCTAAAACAAAATGGCGGATCAAATTTTTTTAACCCTATCAATATGGGTATCAAATTAAAAGACTTGACTAGTAGAATACAGTTAACTACGTAAAAATTCAAAATCAAGGATGGCGTCGGAAATAATAAGGAAAAATGGCGTATAAAATAAAATATAGGTTAAGCTACGACGCTGGATTATACCTGTGTACATGATGGTGAAGGGTATTATCAGATTCGGCACGGCCGAATATAGCACTTTTACTTGTTTTTTATCATATTTCTATGTATGCTAACAGATATTTTTTTTGTTGTTGAAAAGTGTAAGCAAGATTTTCAGCATATGGCAAATATAATAGCATATGCCCTTCTACATCATGATCATAAGTATAGTAAAATTGTAAAAAAGACCTCAACGTAGCGTATTCCAGATTTTAGATTTAATTCCTTTTTCATTAAATTAATCAAAGTTTATAAAACTGATTTTTTATAGAAATTTGATTTATAAACTTCTTATGAAGCTGTTTTAATTTTTATGAATCAGACCTATAATTTATTTGCTTCCATACCCTAAGATAAATTATTTTATTTAGATCGCCATTTTGATTAAGAAAAATTTTTTCAGGATGTACTGTATTCTACTAGTCAAGGCCAGGCCAGTTGTCTTGAAATTAAAAACGTGACTTTTTTTTTGCAAATTTAAATTTAAAACACTAAGAAAGGTTTTTAATGCTTAATGTATGCAGTTCTGCATTAATTTCAGACTGCCATAAAAAGTCATGAAGAAAATTTACTTTTTCATAAAATTGATAAAAGGTTAAATAAATAAAACATTTTCTCGCTGAAATTTAAGTAGATCTACAGACTGGGTTTTTTCCAGTTTTTTCGAGGGGAATTTTGGAGATATGACAAGTTAAAACAAATTACTAAAAATAAACAAATTTGTACACGACTCAGCATACAATAGTCATACGAAATATTACATATCGTGTATAAATATTAATTGTATGCCAACTAGTATGTCAGGATATTATCTTCAGGCCACAATACGCACGAAGCAGTCATTGTTCCGGATGCAGTGGCCCATATTGGGCAATATTGTTTATTGACGTAACCACCTAGTGCAAAATGAGCCTCATCGCTGCAGAAAATTTTGTTAGAGAAAATCTGTATTTGAAACTCTTAAATGGATAATCCTTTACTTACTAGTTCTATGGATGCAGGGTTTCAAAAGGTATTAGGCAATCTATGTTTTTTTTTTAGAATTAAACATAAAAGACTTTTCTGGCTAATAGATCTTTCAGCAAGAGGGAGATCCACTTTATACGAGTACCATAAAAAATAAATGTGTTCAAGAAAGATAGTAATCCGCCATTTTGTTTCATTTGGTGTGAATTTTCTTTTTTCATAAACTGGATGTTTTCATGTTGTATTTTTCTAGTCAATCCCTTTTATTTTATGCAGATATTTGCGGAAAAAAAATTAAACCAAAAAAATTTTCGTTAATTCTTATCGAAATGATCTTTATTTTTTTAAAGCTTAAAAAAAGTGCAACTTTATACGAAATACAATGAAAACTTAACAATTTGCAGTTAAAAAGGTAAATTTTTGGTTCTGCAATTCTTTAAATGTAAATTGAAATTTACAACACTTTTCCTAATGCAAAGTGTATGTGAGAACCGGTTCTGAGCGAAAAATTTCCACAGCGATAAAACGAGGTTCTACTGCTGCATTCCTGCGTCTTAATGCTGCTGAACGCAGTCGTTGATTTGGGAAAGCTGATTGTGAAAAACGAATATTCTTATTTCTGGGTTGAATTAGGAATTCGGACACTAAATTGCTATTGGATGGGGGTATTTTTTCAGCTTCAGGTTCATCGATGCCAGGTTGGTAATCGGTTGTGGGTGGTAAATAAGTATTGTCGGGCTCTGTAAGTCCAGGAATGTCGTCGGCTTCGGGTGGACCATAGCTTTGGTCTGGCTTTAGTTCTGGTGGACCATAAGTTTCGTCTGGTTTGGGCTCGGGCGGACCATATGTTTGATCGGGTTCAGCTACTGGTGCTTCAGTTTCGGTTGGCAAACTAAAGGGTATTTCTGGAGTCACACCTGCTGGTGGATATGGTGCTGAAGATGGCTCTACGTCTGATGCTACTTCTTGACGTGACAATTTTCTGTTGCTTTGTATTCTTAAATTGCCAAAACGTTTTGATTGTCTAAGGCTTGGTGGTTCGGCTGTTACCATAGCCAATGCCAAAGCAAAAATTGCAACAATTATGTAAAACTTAGCCATGGTAATGATTTTTGTTTGCAAATTTTCACTCTTGCTAATTCTGTTTGTACTCCTATCGTTGCCAGTTAAGTTCTTTTCAAGTTGCTAGTTGTAAGTGATGTGATGTATTCGTGGTTGAATTATCTATCTTTTATACTGCGGTAGTTAATTATCTCTAGTTATTGATTGTTTTGACATTAAATGAAATTTGTTTTTGTACGTTTTTAGTTTGCTATTTTGCTAACAAGTGTCAATGACAAATAAATTTTGGTTACACTTAAAGTAGTCAGCAGTGTTTCGTATTTGGCAGCCACATATTTAACCTTAGTACTCGTACATAGTATGAATTTGCTAAACGTGAAATTTTATTTGTGATGGACTCTACGTGACTATAAATTTTGCATCGCTCATAATAACATATGAAGGGTTTGTTCGATTGTTCTTTACAGTTAAGAATATTGTTTTCAGATTTGCGTACAAAGTTTGTTGGATTGTTTTAGTTGTAAATCTAAAAAAATTATGTTCAAATCATTACTTTTGTTTGGCACATGTAAAGGGTGATCCATTTAGGCCTTGCTTCTTAATCTTAAATAAAATACTTAAAATAGAAGAAACAATATCTGATATTTACTTTAAAAACAAATTCATTTTGAGTTTTTAGGATGTTCTTTTAATAAATTTGTATGCTTTCGTAATTTGTACTTGTTTTATAAGATTATAAAATATGGTAAACCTTTATCACTACGTAATGCGTTTTCTTTTTCTCCTCGTCGTAGGAATCCGCACCTAATTTTCCCTAGAATTCTTAGATCTATATACGCTAGGTCCTTTCTTGTTAGAATTATTAAGAACTGGAATTGCTTGCCATGGGAATTACGTATTTTTACTCATTCTAATAATGTTTTCAAATTAAAACTTATGAGACATTTTGCTGCTGTCTAATTTTTCTTTTCTTTTTTTTGAACTGTGGTGATGAGCCTCCCTAACTGGACTATTTTTTGTATTACTTTTTATATTATTACCTTAATATATGACCTAATGTTTTTATGCTTGGGGGGCAAATAAATGAGACTGTTTGTTATTGAAGTTGTAAAATAATGTATATAATGTATAGTATATTATATTTTTATTATAAGGCTATGCTTAGGCGTTTTCTAACTATGTAATATATTATAATTGGCCTTTGTGGCTTTATATTACGGAATTGGAATAAATAAATAAAATAAAAATAAATAAATACTAGCAGCGATTACGCTGTAGGTGTTTCAATTCGATGGTCCAATGTTGGATAATTTTTGTTGATGTGCTATTACACGATTTGGCCTCCTTGATCGTTTATTCATATTAATTTATTTATTTAAAATTTTAAAAAATGTCTAAATAGATCACCCTTTACAATATTAGCAAACTTTAAAATCAATTGATTTGATTTATTTTTAAAATTTATTTTGCTTATTCTGATAACTGATTTAATAATTTCTATTAAAAACTACAGCGGCCTTTGTACAAAGCAAAACTTAACGTACGTAATTTCCACCCGCTTCTAGGGACTTTAATTCGTAAATCTCATTAATATTCGTGAGGCAAGATAACTAAAACAAAGTGTCGCACAACATAATTTAATAGCATAATTCCTTTCTGTTTATTAATCATACACACATACATACATAAGTACATACCATCATACTGCTGCCCAATTAGCCGTGGCCTCAACACATCTTTGAAGGGGAGTGTACATAGTATCTGCCGACAATTCAAGCCAATTATTGGCGACTTTTTCGAACAAAGGGCACCTTAATTAGACACGAATATACGAGCGATTTTACCTTGTTCACTGTCGTTTACAATTATATGAACGACATAGTTGTCAAATATAAAACGTTGACGATTCTGTTTTTTTATTCAAAAATTTATTTATTTATTTATTATTTATATACTTACCAGCTCTTACAAAGTAATCTAGTGCATTTTAAAATAACGACTGAATAATGTGAATCATTTCATCTAATTGTGTTTTTTAAGCAGAAAAGTCCCGTTGTTTTATTATTGTCTTTAATACACCAAGAATTTTAATTGTTTACAATAACAAAATCACGACCAGGGGCTCAATTTTCGTTCTGTGAAAAAATTAAATGAAAAGTTTTTGTACAGCAAAAGGTATGGTGACACCATATGATATAAGACACAAACATTTTTAAGTTCATAGTTTCACAGAACGAGAATTAAGCCCCAGATTGTTGAAATGGTTAACTGTCGTATTCAATACAGTTTTAATGAAGAAAAATAAAGGACAATGTTGCTTATCTTTAAACACGACTTATTAATTAAGAACATGTTAAAGAAATTTTCTTCAGACACGAAAAATTATACTTTTTTTTTATCAAACTTGTATTTAACTGCAACGACAAATTACAAATTGTCCTGGAGACAAAACGGAGTCATACAGATTCTACTTGACTGTTTGCGTGCAGCGAACTACCACGGTAACCAACCTGGAGACATTGTCGATGAAAATGCCATCAATATTAATTTGGCCAACTGGGTAGTGTAAATCCATACATAAATGTAAATAGACAAATTAATATGTGTGAGTAAAAAATTCCAACAAAAAAATCAAATTTTTATTAAATATTCCCTATTTAAAATGAATTGCTTACGATAAATAAGGTTTAGCATATTATTTAGTATAAAATCAACGATTTTTTTGATAAATCATATCAGTAGACGATTAGTAGCCGTAAAAGCAGTAATACAATTCTTGAGAAGCAAGAAGAACGAATAATTATGGCCCAACTTAAAATGATTTTATTAATTGCATTCGCCATGACTATTGTGGCGTGCTCGGCTGAATCTACTAGATATCGTCAGCGTCTAACTGTGAGAAAAATTCAGCCTTTGAGACAACGCTTAGTGGCTCAACAAAAACGTGTCTTGGCTAGACAAGAAGCTGTGACACCCTATCCTTCTGCCGACGAACTAAAACCGGAAGTTCCATTTGAAGAGGGAATTCAACCCGATGAAGTGTATGGACCACCCGATGAGACCTATGGACCCCCAGAAATCGACGAAACCATAGCAGATCAATTACCATCTGAAGAGGCCCCTGAAGAATTCGCTCCCAACCCCGATGCCGAAGAATTTCAACCAGCTGTGGTGGAGTCCTTGGCTTTAAATAGAAAAAAACAAGGCGCAAGGCTTAGCAACAACAGAAACGCAAATAAAAAAATCATTTCATCTCGCTTAGTTCAAAAGAAGAGAACACAAAAATCACAGCCTTTAGTATTGGCCTTGGCTAATCCTTACACTGCCCAATATCAGCAATACTATTTACCGAATCAACCATTTGCTTACACCTCCCAATACCAAGCTTGGTAAGATACAGTTGAAACACTTTGAAGAAAAACCAAAAAACGATTAGACAATTTATTTTAGTACTCAGTGGAACCTAAGAAAAGCTTTATTTTGAGAATAATTTTATAATTTGAGAATTTATAAAAATCGACACGTTAATCATATTCTAAACACATATTTTTGGAATTTAATTTTTAATATAAAATTTAAATAAAAAAAAAACTTGAAGAAAATATTTTTATACGTTTATTTAATCACAGCATGTATAATTAATGTATTTGGGATCTTTAATATATATTTTCTATGATTTTTGAAAATGTTTATAAATGTCACTTTACTGACTGGGTTTTGTTGAGTGATTTTTTTTTTCGTTACTTATGATCCCAAAAATATTTTTGAATTTTAAATTTACATTTTAAGATAAATTCAGATATCGTGGATGTTAGTGCTGTTTTTTTTATATTCCTCTTTCTGTCGTGTCCGTATATGCATTAGTTTCTTACCCACCATTTAGTACCATTTTATTTGCTTCTTTTCTATTTTCTGTTCAAAATGTGTTAATCCTAAATGTTACGTTTTCGAAGTGGAATTAAATTTTTTGGCATTTGAATTGTTTTTTTTTTTTTTTTTGAATTGATATGGCAATGCCGAAAAATTTTATTTTATATACTTGGAATACAGAACAGGCACGAATATCTTGCATCCTACAGGATGGGCAATTTTAAGTTTAAATCAGCTTTAAAAAAAACCCTACTGATTACTTTTTTCTAAATTTCTGGTTTTGTTATAAGGGTTGAACTTTGTGATTTAAAACTGGAACACAATATCATTCATATCACTACCACGACAAGATCGGCAGTACAACATCCGATCAACCCATTTTTTTCAAAGAAGTGCGAGAAATGTTCAGTTCCTGAGAACGATGATGAGTTAATGGAGTTGATGTATTTTTTTTTTTACATTCTCATCCACAGCAGCAACGTTTTCGATTAAACGCAATGGACGAGAACGTACACGGGTTGCCTTTTTCAATAACGATCCATTTTCATAAACTCGTATCACACGTTAACACACAAACTGAACTAAAGGTCGATCTCTTCTCAAAAAATGTTCACGAAAATTTCTTATAGTTTGCGTTAAAGACTTTACTCTAGAAGTAAGTTTTTAATATTTCCTAATTCTGTTTGAGGCAATAGCGTTCCATTTTGCAAATAAAATAAAATAAATGTTATTCTACCTTTTAAGTCATAGTAATCGGTAGTTAAAATTTAAAGGTTTAAATAAAACATCCTTTAGATGTTAACCTCGGCACCCATGTACGTTCGTACCAAATTTTATCAAAATCCATCCAGAAGTTTTTGAGCCAATTAAGTTCAGAAAGACAGACAGACAAAATTTCTAAAAAGCAGTGTTCTGTATTCTAGATAGATTGCTTAGGCCCCTTTCGCATTAGGCAACTTTAATTGCGCAAGTATAATTTTAATTTTTATTTATTTTCTCTTGAACTTGCTTTTATGTTCACATTGAGCAACTTGGTTGAGCAAGTTTAATTGAATTAGTTGTTCTGTTTCATCTCGCTTCCAATTTCTCATCATTTTTAAATATTTGATTCACTTATAAACAAATAAAATTTTCTCATACACAAAATTACACAACACACCGAAGAAGAAATAAAAGACAATGTCAAAAACAAATAAATATTCCAAGACAAGAATGACAGCATAAGCAGAATTGCCAAGTACAAGCAAGTCTGTACTCAAATCTCGGCAATTCTTTCCCCTTCACACCGACCTTTCCTCTCACAACCACAAACACAAGACTTGCGCAATTAAAGTTGCCTAATGAGAAAGGGGCCTTAATATACTACCATCCAAATTTTCAAAAAAAAAATATATATTTTATGTACAGACACAGCTTTTTGTACAATTTGATTATAAGTATAGAAAATTTTCACAATAAGCCCCACATATATCGAATGTAAACGAATATTTTTTACTTTCTGTGAAATATTGTTATCTGGCGTGTGCCCTGCGACTTCGTAGTTATCGGGATGAGGATTAACATATGTGACAGCGCATAGAGAAAGGGACCTAAGGGTAAAAACAGGTTCTGTTCAGGAGAGCCATTTTAAAGATTAAATGATTTTTCTATTTTTTTAAATTGTTCATAAGGAAAAAAATAAATTTTTTGTAGTTTCGTAAAATCAATTTTGTTAATTTGGTAGGGGAAAAAATGAAAATAAATAAATTTTACCGTTAGGTCCCTTTCTATTTGCGCTTAGAATCGTCGACTTCACTTTTATAAAACGCGCATATCTCTGGGTAAGAACACTTTTGGGGCATGGGATCGGTCTCATTCGATGCTCAGATGTTGTCCACATCAAAAAAAAAAAAAAAATGAAAATTGTTTTTTTTACCCTTAGGTCCCTTTCTCTATGCGCTGTCACATATGTATTAATCTAGGTGGTTCTCTATCTGTGTTCCAAATTTAATTCAGTACCGTTCAGCCGTTTTTGCATGATTGACTAACAAAGATGCAAACATACAAACATTACACATTTATTAAATTCGTAGGGTAAAAATGAAAACCGTCTTTCGGGTAAGACAATTTTGAAACATAATTTTATTGAAACAAAATTATAAAAAATTCCTAAAGTGCGTAACATAAAGTTCAGTTTCTTATAATAAAAAATTAATATATAATCTTTTAATTAAAAATTAATTAATTAAATTTATATTTTACTATTAAGTGATCATTTTTACTAATAAATTAAATTAATAAATTACTGCAAATACAATGACTATAAATGATTTTAAATATCTGTAAAATATATATAATTTTAATTTTATATAAGAAAATTTTTAAGCCAAGTTTTTTTTAATAATTTGCCTACAGCTGTCAAACTTAATTTTTGTAATTGTTTCGCAGATGCAGTTGATTTAAAAAATTCTTTCAAATACATAACTGAGAAAATAAGGTTTTTACCAGGGACCTTAACGGTTATAAGTGATATCAAAAAAGTTATTTTATAACAGTTATTTTAAGAATTAAAAAAAAAAAACTCAATCTTTAACAGTTATTTTTCAAGGTTAAAATAAAAGTTCGAATAAACTCTTAAAAATGGAGTTTTATTTTGCCATCATAAAATAAAACTCATTTAGGAGTTTTATTTTTTCCGTCTAATATAAAACTCATTTTAGGAGTTTTATTTTTTCCGTCTGAAGTAAAACTCATTTTAGGAGTTTTATTTTTTCCGTCTAAAATAAAACTCATTTTACGAGTTTTATATTTTCCGTCAAAAAATAAAACTCGTTTGAGTTTTATTTTTTCCGTCAGAATCAATTTTGCATATTAATACAATTTATTTTGCACTAAGTTCATTGCAAAAATCTGATTTTTTCAATTAATTAATTTGTTTTGACATTTAAAAATATTTTCAAGCAAATAAATTTATTTTATGAAGGCGAAATTAGTTTTACTTTAGACGGAAAAAATAAAACTCCTAAAATGAGTTTTATTTTTGACGAAAAACATAAAACTCTTTTTTTTAAGATCACCACAGATTCTGAAAGAGCTCGTCAGTTCGAATCTATTGATATATGACACTATAAGTCTCCGTTGGCTCTAACATGAAGAGTTTTTATAATTAAATTTTCCGGATAACTGTTATTTACGGCCCCTGGTTTTTACAAATATGTATATGTATTTCAGTATATGTCTGCATGTAGGAGCACCACTTGCGAACGTTTCGACCTATTTACTTATAAAAAAAAACAATGGGAAATTAGGGAGTGGTATCCCCAATATAACGAATATAATATATTCTAATATATAAAATTCTCGTGTCGTGGTATTTGTGATTAAAGTTCTCCGAAATGGCTCGACCGATTTTCATAAAATTTTGTGTGCATATCGGGTAGGTCTGAAATTCAGTCAACATCAATTTTTCATACCCTCAACGCCACGCCTTTTTTCACGTCCCCGCAGGTAAACCAGACTGCTGGATTGATCTTTCACATAATGTAAGTAAGACTCTAGTATGATTTATAGGATACTTTTTTACCACGCCTACTTAACCGCTAACTTTTTTTAATTATGTACTTTTATCAATATAGTTTTTAGTATTTTTCTTCAAAATGTACACAATTTATAGTCCAGCCAATGTAGAAATAAATGTTTAAGAATCGGTCAACAACTATTTTTCATACTCCTAAATTTTTATGGTGACTTCTCCCTGAAGGGACAATTTATGCCTGACCTAACGACTTCGATGAAATTTTAAACTAAGATAGATATGGATTACGTTTTTTTTTTAATGTAAAAAATATTTTCTAGAAATAATTTATATGGCAAAACGACGTTTGCCGGGTCAGCTAGTATAAATATATACATGAAAAAAAGGTAGTAATAAATAAAAAGGTGAACAATAACAAAAATCGAAAAAGGCTTAAGTTGTGGTAAATTTGGGATAAAAATACGATGCTTGATCTAAGTTTTCTATTTCATTAAAATTTATGAGTTAAATAGATTATATTTTTATCCAACATGATGAAACCGTAGCTGGTTTCGAAAATGTATTTCACTCGCGATAAAAATTATTTTTTCAATTTATTCTTCCATTATCATTATCACAAATAGAAGAAAAAAATTAATATCTTCATAAAAAAGAATATAAAAATAAAATGAACTAGATCCAGAAATAAACACTGTCTTATTTTGAAGTTGTTAGATATTCATTTGAAAATGAAACAAATTTGTTTGGGTAAAATGAATATGTGAAGGGACTTTTGAAATTCTAATTTTTATAAATATTATCAATTCGGTTATAGGTTGTTATAAATAAATTGATTTTTTTTTATATTTATATATTCTTTTTTAATTTATTTATTTTCAATTATTGTTTTTCCCAATATTTCGACCAACTTCTTTAATAAGTAAACCTTAAAATATCAATCAGACTGATATTTTAATATTATTTTGAAGAATAATTATCCCCTGAAGATGATCAACCAAATTGATCGAAATATTAGGAAAAATAATAATTTAAAATAAATAAATGAAAAAACGATATACAATTATATATATTTTTTTTCAATTTATTTATAACAATAAATGACCTATAGCCGACTCAATAATATTTACAAACATTACAAAAGGTCAACCAAAATAATTTGTTTACATTCTAATTTTTATTTAAATTTTCCCAAATTACTTTGAAAACCAGAAATAATTAAAAATTTATGCCGATTCTCGGGAGCTAAAGATGTTTGGAAAATTAAAAATCCTACACAAATTTATTCTACACAATTTTAAAATCAAAAAATCGCCCCAATTTTAAATATGAAATAAAGCCCCTCAAAAAAATAACGATTTTGAAAGAGAAGGAAAAATGGTAAATGAAAAAAGGCTAAAACAGATTTGATTTTCAAATTTAAATGTTTATTTAATGAAACATTTTACTTGATTTTCAACAAATACGAAAAGAGCATTGTAAATGAGATTTATTCATAAGTGTAATTATATTAATATATAGATAGATAAAGGAACTTAAGATAACTTAAAACAATATGTTATTGTACATATAACAATTATGATATTACGCGGTTTCATTTAGCCAAAAAATGAACCTCTAGCACCTTGAGCTCCAGCAAAACTGGGAGTGGTACCATTGCGTTGTGCCTCTATTGCTTGGTAGTTGATAAACCAAAATGGTCTCTTATCTATTGGAACGCGATTTAATTGATCAACCAGCAATTGATCTCCGTGGGCATCCAATGGGATTACAGGTCGTAGATTCGTTGGTGGAGAAGAAGATGATGTTAAAGTATTTGTGTTAGTACTAGTATTACTGTCTCCAAAACGATCCACAAATAGCACTGTTGGGCCCGTGTTGCTGTTAGATGATGGTGTAGATGGTATTAAGGCAGCATAAACTGATTCTGGTAATACTACGGGATAACCAACTGGTGGTTTTTGTGTCTGCCCAAATGGAATTTGATTTGAAATTGTAGGAACATCACTGCCAAAACGATTTTGAATATCTGTGCTCGATAAAGTGGTTGAATGATATTTATCTTTTTGACTTAGACCGTTAGTGGGACGACTGCCAGCAAATGAAGGTCTTTGGGCCCAGGTAATAGGAATAGTTAACAGCGTAATTACCACTATGCTGAGTGCTTGTTTTTTCATATTTTTATCCATGTTAAGGCAATATTTTAATTTAAAGAAACACGCAAATAGTTTGTTGTTTTCAACTATTTAAGTACAAAACAAATAATGTTAAAGAAATTAAAAAACTCGTTTATCTATTAAAAAATTTCGCTTTGTTCACAGAAATTGTAATGTCGAATTTATGTTTTTATTTCTTTCTACAAATGTCATATAGTTGGCACTTTCACGTCTAAAAGTAAACTAAAATGAGCTCAAAACATCATTCATTTATAAATACAGATCTCGCAAAACATCGTATATTTTATTAGTATTTCTTTTCACTCTCATTTTATTTTCTGGCTATAAAAATGTTTAAGCCTGCAACCAGCGTTGCCAGAATACTATAGGAAATATGATATGATGTTTTTTAAAACTTAATTATACGAGAATATTTTTTGTTTAAAAAATCCCCTCTAACGCGTAAGCTGGATCCTCGCCTTCGATGTTCTTCGTGCCTTTTTATTTCTAAAAAGCTAAAAAATTTAATTTGCTTAAGAAACTTAAAATTAAAAATGAACCAGTAATAAAATATAAGGGCCGTATTCATAAAAAATATTTTAGGTTTATTAAAGGCTTATTTGACAAATTTCTCTACAACATCTGTCAAATAAGCCTTTAATAAACCTAAAATATTTTTTATGAATATGGCCCTAAGTCTTTAAAATTAAAAATATTTGGAATAAAAATTAACTGAGACACTTTATTTTTTTTAGTTAATTTTCATAATTTTTCGGAATTTTTTTTACAAAAAATCTGATTTTGTTGTATTGTGTAAAAAACAAACTTGTTTTTTTTTACGTTAATATAATACAAATTTTAAAGTAATAAAAAATGTTTAATAATTGCTTCTTTTTTTAATTATATTCCTTATAAAAGTGATGACTTTCCTAAGGAAATTTCCGGCAACGCTGTCGGCAATATTTGTTACTCATCTGTTATCATTTACTATCAGCCAGACAGAACGACGGAAATCCCTCGTTTTTAAAATGTTTTGTTTTTGTCGTTTTTTTTTATTACACAAGTATTTAGTTATCGATGGTCACAAGTAGAATGGCAATAACTCGTATTTTTGACGATGTTGGGGTTTTCAGTGATTTCAATACATTTCACACAAATTTTTCTCGACACGGAAATTAAATTCATTGTATCAAATATAACAGTTTTACAAATAAATTTACATTATGATAATACAGTTGCTACCACGCTTTCAACCTCCTCTGTAAAGTTACAATTATTTGAGTTAGGACTTTTCACTTGTAACCAACAATATATAAAGGGTGGTTTAATTGTAAGGGCCGATGTTGATTTTGAATTATTGTCATTTCTTTTTATTATGATAATATTGGTATGGTTCAGTTATGTATGAAACAAAATATCGGCCAAATGGCCGCTGCGACCTTAGCGGCACACCTCCATCCGATGGTCCAAATTTTCAGTGACAATGTTGATGGTCAATTGTTGGGCACGATGATGTGTCGATGTTGACTGCTCTTTTGCAACACTATCGCTAAAAACAACAATGTCTTCCGTTCAACGAACTAATAAGGTATTCACAGATGTTTTCACATTTCATATAGACCTGTTTTGCTAAATTTTAATTATTTTCACAATTCTACCGCTTGTGGACGAATTTGAACGATTATATTGACCAAAAAAATTACGAAGTGCACAAAATGCATTTTGATTTGAACGCCCATTTTCATAATAAGTCTGAATAACTTTAACGCGTTGCTCGATTGTGTATTTTTTCATGGTTCAAATTAAGTTAATCTGAAATTAAGAAATGGTTCACATTCAACATCGGCCCTTAAAAATTAACCACCCTCCCTCCATATCTATCGTTTACCGGCTGCAATAATGGCAAAATTCAAAATACTTCTTAAGTAATATAAAAAACACAATATAAAAAATACTTTTTTTAACTCGATGCCACTCCCCAGGATACCACCCTTTTAGTTTTTTTGTGCACTGCGTCGTCATTTTTAGCTCGATTAGAGATTAATTTCTCTTTTTTTTAATTTTTGACATTGACGTCAAATTTTAGTTGTAACTTTTATAATCTCTGTTACCATCCACCCTCAATTATTTTGAAACGAAAAGAAAGTCACTTTAATTTTATGAAACTTTTGCTTTAAACGTATTTATTTTTATAATAAAAAAATTACAGATATTGGAAAAATCAAACTATCAAAAAAAAAGATCAGGCATATTCTGGATGTTTTTTCTTAAATGTATCTGGGGTTAAATGAAAATAAACTAGAGAGAGATCGTGGTAAAGAATTTCTACAATTTTCACTTTGCATATGTAAATAGATTTTTCTATATAAAATAATTATTATCACAATAATAAATTTATCTAATTAATAAATTAATAATTTTTAAAATAGATCTAAACTGTTAACTATTTTTAACTATGTATGTAAAACAAACGGGTTAAAAACATGTGTTTAAATTAGTTTAGTTTGCTCTACGTAAAATCGTTCACACATTGTACAAAATTTCACACCAAGAAAATCTTTCGTAAAAAGTACGAAATTATTGCGCATATTTTAAGAAATATTTTTGTTTTGTTTTATGAAATGATTTTGAATACATTACGAGAGAATTTATTGAAAAACATTCGAAATATTGTACATTTTACGAAAAAAAAAAAAAAATATTAACTAAAATCATTTAAGCTTGAGGTAAAAAGTTAAAATTTAAAAAAAAAATTAATTTAAAGTTAAGAACTTATTACGAATTATTTTTGTTGCTTGATGAAAATTTTTTTGGTTGTTTATTTTTTTTTTTTTTTTACAACTGTCGTATTTATAACAAATATTTAAAGTTTATTAGAAGTTTATTTGACAGATGTTGTGCAGAAATTTGTGAAATAAGCCTTCAATTAATCTTAAATATTATTTATGAATACGACTGTAAGTATTATTAGGTTGTCATCTTTAATTTGTAAGGCAGTTTCAGCAAGCTGAAATTTAAGAAATAAAAAAAATATGTTGGTCTTGCAAGCTAAATAACGTAGACTACCTAGTAAATCGTTATTTACATGCCGCATTTTCATTCAATAGTCTACTTTTGATTAATTAACGGTTTCGCTGATGTGCTAAATATTTCACCATTGAATTTCAATTACAGTTGTTTAAACTGCTTCAAACCATCATTTGTCACTTTCAGTATCAGGGGCCAAATTACGGCATTCGATTACGATCGAAACTTTACTTGAACGATCGAGTTCGCTGTGCTTTAGGTATAGAGATTCTAATAAGAATTTTCAAATTTCGTTCACGTTCGAATGCCCTAATTCGGCTCCTGATTTATGAACAGGCAACTTTTTGCATAACTATTTTAATCCTCTGTATTTTATTCTTTAAGAAATATGATAAATTCATTATAAGTTATACATTATATCAAATTGGTGAGAATTGCGGTTTAATGTCTCACATTCAACCCCTTACACCTTAATAATTTAGCAGGTATATTACATCGGAAAATAATTTATAGACTTTCTGTACTATTTTAGGTTAAATTGCAGAAGGCAATTATTATATTCGAAAATTATTATATTCTTTATCGCGAAATAAAAAAAATTGGTTTAAGGCTGACTTTTAGGAAAATTTTCGAGATCTTTCGATCTGTGTTTCTTTCATTTATAGTTTTCGAAATATGAGACATCATCTTTGTGTCAACTTTCGACTTTTTTATTTGTTACCAACAAAACATTTTTATCATATAGAACACAATATTTTACAAACGACGATATGTGCTCTATGTACTAAACTGTAGTTTATTTTTAAAACCAACAAATACCACAGGGTCTTGCAATGCTTATCAATTAAATAAGATATTAGTTTTATGGATTTTAAAAATTAAATTAAATTAAAAAAATAATAATGACATGCAGAAATAAAATACAATGATTATTGAAAATAAAAACCACCATAGTTATAAAACTTAAGATGAGTTTCAAATGTATTTTATTTGAAATTTTTCATACAAAATTTTCCTAAAATAGATTCTAAACAAATTTAATTTTTGTATGAATAATATACGCTTTAGCCCTTAAAAGGTTATTTTTTTTTTTTTAATAAAACAATCCAGAAAAAAAGCTTAAAAATAAATTTTCCCTAAAAACGCTTAAACTGGCAACACTGGTAAATGAATTTCAAGAAAATAATAAAACAAATCTTGTTTAGGTGTTATTTCATTGCGGTTATGGGATATTCCCAAAAAACAAAATCAACAACTAGTACGTCATCTTTAAGACGCGAATAAAGCGAAAGAGTACTTAAAAGATGGGAAATTTAAGAAAAATAATTAAACAGAAGCATGCGACATAAGAAGGTGTTCCTTTTTTATGTTTGTTTGTATGTAAATGAAAGATAAAAGCGCTTACTTCTCTCAACTGACATGCTAAAAAAAAAATAATAAAATAACGATGATTAATATCTTAAAACATATACACATCGTATGCATGTATGTATGTATGAATCTACAAACAGATAATAACGTTTCTTAGTATGTCTAAATTCTAGATATTTTAGAATTAGACTTAAAAATGACAAAACAATAATAAGTTGGTGCACAAGAACCAAAGTGTTATAAATGGATGCGTCTTCTATATGTAGAAAGTTTAAAAAAAAATCTCTCACAAATCGCCAAAGTAATTGGCAAACATAATTTTATTTTTTTAAATAAATCTAGGAAATAAAACTTTTTAGTTAGGGCTTGATTAGTTCGTTTCTTAAGACAACAAATCTATGATGGCCGCCTTTACAAAATGGCTACCAAAAAAATTATATACAGCAAAACTGGTAGTTAAAAAATTGACCCCCCTTCAATTCTCACAATATCAGTATCAAATGAAGGAGATTTGCTAGTAGAATGCAAAAAAATAAAAAAAAATTAATAAATAAAAAAATAACAAATAAATAAAATCCAAAATGGCGTCCGCAAAAAATTTTGTTATTTATAATAACAAATTTATCACCTTCATCCCCCACAATTATGGTATCAATTTAAAGAGCTTTACTAGAAATATATTGTAGTAAAACAGGCACAAATTCAAAATCGCATCAAGAAAAAAATTTTAAATCCAAGATGGCGCCCGGAACGAAAATAAATATCGATAGTAGATATATTGAATCTGAAATTCGGAAAGTAAATACATTGAATCTAAAATCTACGCTACTCTACTATCAAGACAATTTTGAAATTTGTACATACCTACATCACATACATCATGGTTAGGGTTGGCATTTCTCAGGACTTTTTTACTACCCGAGGAAAAGAAATAAAAAAATCTCCTATTTATATTCATTACATACATTTACTTTCATAAAAACTAAAGCTTGGTTTTCACTATGTCATATGAAATGACAACAAAAACTGCCTCAAATGAATTCTTGTCAGTTTGCGTCAAATGCGTTTTCACTGCATTTAAAAAACTGACAAAAAAACTGACGAACGACAAACAAAAATAATTGACAACTTGTTGTCAAATTTACTTTGACAAAAAATGCTGCCATATCTGCTGGCAAACTGAAATTTGGCGTTTTCAGTTATTTGTCAGTTTAGATGGCAGTTTGTGTGCATAACTGACTGCAAACATATATGACGCCATATGACAACCCGTTTTCATACAATTGCCAAGAATTTGGGCAATTTGACAACAAAAATGACATAGTGAAAACCAAGCTAAAAGAAAAATTTGAAATTAAATTAACTGCCTGTTCAACGATGTCGAAAGAAAACCCAAGCGAAATTTCATTCGTACAAATACATTGAAAACAAAAACAAATTTTTAGTTTTTGTTGACATCGTTCAACAGGCAGTAAAACAAATTAAACATTAAGGCCCTTATTAAGAATCATTCAATAGAGCATTGAATATCAACCTTCAAAATTAGTATTATGAAAAAGGAGCGCTAGTGAGTTTTTCGTTACATTTTGAACAGAATTTTCCTTTCAAAGTTAAAATTGCGATTAGTTCTTTCAACTATAGTAGAAGACAGAATAAGAACAAGAGCCATAAAACTATGTTCAAATCAGGTAAATAACCTAATAAGCGTGATCACTATTATTTTTATATATTCATTCCAATTGATGTGATTTTTCTTACATTAAATATAGTCAAAACATATGACAAATAAATGTTGTAGAAAAAATGTTTATATATTTCATCAAATATTTGCCAAATGTGAACACACCTAACAACACAAACAACAAGTAAAACTTAAATTTAAATAATAAACAAAGTACTTTTTACATAAATTTAATCAAGCTAACTACATAAAAAATATTTTAAGATTAAAAAACTTGTATTTTTTTAAAACCCTTCCAGCATTGAACAATTCGCTTGATATCCGGTTTCTGGCTAGCGTTGTAAGGTTTTCAGCGATTGAAAAAAAATAAAACACGTTAGCTCTTCACTGATTATCTAAAAAAAAATTTTTTTAGTTAAGCGCCAAATAGATTTGACTGATGATTTTCCCAAATTTTATTTTGTTTTTCCTTTCACACCGTACATTTCTATAAATGAATGCCGAATATATTAAAGGCGGTTATAATGTGCAAAACATTCTACCAACACAAATTTGTATACAAAATTTAAAATATTGTAATAAATTCTTTCAAATACGCTGAAACTTTGTAATTCCCCGTTTTTCCGGGAAAATGGGTAAAAATTTCCTGTTAAAAGTAATGAGAGTATTCCCATTTCCCACACCTTAATCATGTTACATACATGCACACACGCACATAATATTCAGCATGGCCATTTAAAGCTTCTGAATGTTTCTTCCATCTTTTAAACTCTTTGCTTTATGACAGTTGTTAAATTTTTTGTTCTTTATTTACATACGAAATTGAGAATTTTGTAGCAGCTTTTTAAAAAAAAGAATACAAATTTTTCTTGCCGATGTTTTTATGATCGCTTTATTTCAATAAAATTCGTTTAAAATTAAGTCTAGTGTCACATGGTAAAATTCTTAAATAAAAATAAGAAACGGTAGTATAAAAGAGCAGTGGACAGTAGTAGTGTCAGATTTGTCGGGGTTTTTAACAAAAAAAAAAAAGAGAAAATCTTCTTAATTTCCCTGAAGAAAAGTGGGAAATAAAGACATTTTCACAATAACCAGTGATTTAAGCAGTACGTTTAGGTTTGATACTACGCAACTTAGACAAGCGAGCTTGACGATAGGCAGCTTTACGACGGGCTTGGACTAAACGGGCTTGGCGTTGTCTTTGACGAGCCAATGTAACTTCGGCAGGTAATTGATTGTTGTCGAACTCTGGAGGGCCATAAACCTCATCGGGAGTGTTATAAAGAACAGCAACTTCAGGAGGACCATAAACTTCATCGGGAATGGGTTCGTTGGCAGCACCTTCGGCAGCTTCATCATCCGACACGACTACCTCTCCTTCGACAACAGCGGTATCATCAACAGCAGCTGGGGCGTTTTCTTCGAAAGGAATTTCGGGCTTCAATTCGTCCGCTGAAGGATAGGGAGTGATAGGTTCTTCGGCTTCTTGACGTGCCAATTGACGATTACGCTGCAAACGAGCTGGGCGAACTCTTTGTCTTTGGGCTTCACAGCTGAATACAGCCATGACCACCAAAAGCAAAACAAAAACAAATTGAAATTTGGCCATTTTTGTTTAAAATAGACTTATTAATTCTGGTTATTGTTTTTTTTTTCAATTATGGGTGTGTAGCCTTTGCCAACTCTGGAGCAACTAATAACTACTTTCAGTTTTGTCGTCGAATTTATACTTGTGAATCTTTTATGCGCACAGCTTGTTAAGATCCTTATTTGTGGCTACTATTACCTTGAATGGCTATCATGGACAATTACGGCATAAACCCAACAAAATTCTTATTCATTCATCTATTCATCGGTGACAATTAAATTTTATGCTGATTTTATGTGCTAACGTGACAAAAATACCATTCAAATTGAATAGAATGCAAAAACAGAATTTACCACACAAACAGACACACACACATACACACAATATAAAGCATATATTGCCTATGCATGCAATCATCAAGTATAGACTACTCACCCATATATCCATAAAACACATTCAAAAAAATGCTTAAAATTTTTACCACAAACTCGTGTTAGCCAATGTCTACACACATACGTCCATACATATCTAATTATAAAAAAATAGCGACAAGCTTAGATAAATATTCAAAATGCAGTGTAAAAAATACGAATTTACTTAGCAATTTATTCCGTAAATATGTCGACTAATTTTAAACTCACCGGAAATCAAAGTGCTAATTTCCTCGCTCTTACCATGAGAATACCATTAAGAGTATTGTGTGTATGTATGTATGCATGAGTATATTCTTAAATCCTTATTGAAGCACTGATAATTTTTAAAAATTAAAATTTTGTTAAAATCTATTTTGTTTAAGAACATCTTAAAACCATGACTTTTAAATAGTTGAAAACGTCAGAAAGTATTTAAGAGAAAGTTCAGTCATTGTAGCGTTTACTTTCTTTTCATATTAATGTTGTGGCGGGGGTAAGCAAATTTCTACACACGTTATTTTTCACTTTAGCTTGTGTAACAGATAAGCCTGATGCTGTGTATAAAATTGTATTCTTGTAATATTAACTATTTGTAACTTAAATTGTTTTATGAAACATTTAAGTCTCTAATCAACTTACTTTCTTTTCATACAAATTGCTATTGCTGTATATTTTCACCAATTTTTTTTTTTGAATCTTGTAAACAGTACAGACTTCATTGTCTAAGCGTATTGCATTCATGGAAATGCGAAAGCACAAATAGAATATGTATTTTGAACTCCTTACTATTTCAACAGTAGCAAAAAGGAGACAAATTTATTTCAGTAGTATTTTTTTTATGTTACTTCTATATGGGCTGCTATCTTTTTTAGCGTAAGAGGAAGAACTTCTAGTAGGGATGAAATTATTGCTTATCTTTTGCAAAAAAAAAGACCTAAAAAGTGGGACATCGCATATAAATATATGTCTTCGAGAAGCGCTTTGGGAAGCAAGTAAGCGCTAAAGGCCATGACTGACTATCAGATTTAGTCGTTCGATATGTCAAAAATTATATGTGTGTTCAGAAAGTGTGATAGTGTCGACACAAAGTGCACATGTGTGACAGATTTTTTGACAAGTGTGTCCGATTTGATAATCTTTTGGAAATTTTCATAAAATAATAGTTTCTGTGCGATCAGAGTTGCTTTTTCTAAGCAAGTATGACAGTGTGGCATCCAATAACACATTTTGTTGCGATTTTTTCATGTAGGACAGAAAACTATCAGATTTTTATTTGACATAATCGCACGACTTTGTAGGATAGTCAGTCATGGCCTTAAGTAAGACATTCAAGAAGCGCTATTTGGTAGTGAAGGTTCTTGGTGGGCATGTGCATCTCTAAATGTAGCCGTCAAGTTTTAAGTATTACACAAAGAGATAAATAAATGTTTGGAATATAGTAAATGCGATAAAATTGGGTGGATACTTTTGTGGCGACCTATACCGGGTCCTTTTTTAACCATTTGGGTTTTGAAAATTTAAAAAAAATTGCAATAAGTAACTAAAACTTTTATTTGGTGCGATTGATTCGTCGTCCTTATATCTTTAATTTGCTAGGCTTTTGCTTTGAAGTCCCTAGATGTTGCATACCCGTGTGTGGTATAAAAATTTCAAAAATAAGTGGGAAATAATTCAGTATTGAAAACCACGAGAAGCGGTCCATTGTCTGCTGATATACAAACGCAAGAACTAAAATAAAAATAGCTCTTGTATAATTTAAAAAAATTTTTCTTATTATTAAGTTGACAGGAAATAAAAGGGAATACTTTGTCGATTTCCTTGATGCCAACAGAGTTTAACAAAAAATCGAAGGTTTTGTGAAAAACATTGTTTTTTTTTTTGTCGACGAAACAGTTTGATAAATGTCTGCGTTTACATTGAACAAGTTTTCTTGCATTAAATATTCTTTTCCTCTCTTATTGTGTGCGAGAGAAAGAGAAATGAGTAAATATTAGTTCATACTTGCATGTACTTGTAATTTCAAATCTGAATTTAAAACTTTTTCTGTGAAGACGTAAATGCAAGTTTAAAGAAGAAAAAGAAAAATTTCTAAAAGAAAACTCTTTTGATGTAAACACAGACTAAGATACAATGGTTACATCTGTTTGGAAGAATTTTTAAATTTATTATATAAAGAAGAGATTTTTAAAAAGTAGCTTTTAGCACTTAGTTAAATTTTTTTGTTAATTTATAGTTATTTTAAAATTCAAAATAATTAATTTACATACATGTACATGCATATGGATACTTTTTGTTGTGAGATGTACACGCACACACGCACACCCCCACTCTTCTTTTAAAAAAACCGAACCATCTATATATAAACAATCATTTGCATCGATTCGAATATTTTATACACTTGAACCCGTCAAACAGATTTAAAAGTAACTCAATTAGGTGAAAATTATATTATAGTAGGGGAAATCACCCTTCGTTGCAAACAGATCATGCAAATGTTGCAGATCTTGCAAGTATAGTATATATATTCTTAAGTTTGCAACAACACAAAAACAATATACACTAAAATTACATTTCCCACACAAGCACTTATTTCCAATACTAAAAACAGTTGGAAATTTTCAAAAGCAACGTTTGCAATAGAATATACAAAAGACTTGCAAAATCTGCAACATTTGCATCATGTTTGCAACGAAGGGTGATTTCCGCTAGTGTAATCAATAAGTGACTATTTCGATAGTTAAATGTACAAGAAAATTCAAGAAAACGAAGATAAAAATTCAAAACTTATGTAATTTGTTTTTGTTGCTAGTAGAGTCGAAGTAGTGACTTTTAAGTTAATTCAAACCAAAATTTAATTTCTTTTTGCTGGCAGGGAAAAGACAGTATTATCCCAGCAAAAAATTTTCAAACTGATACATGAGTTAGAAATGTCCTCCTTACTAACAACGTGCAAGCTAAAACAATGAAATACTTAAAAACAAAAAAAAATTTAATTAACATGTGTAAATGTGTTAGTGAAAAAGTGAACATATATTGCTTTTGTCATGACAATACTGTTCAGGTGTAAACGCTGGGTTACTGTATAGCATACTCCAAAGCACAAATAGCAAACATAACTACATCATTTTTAGTAAGTTTTACTACATATTCACTTCGCTGCAATAAGCGTCTAAAAGAAAATGCTATTAAAGGCACTGATTTACTTCTTTACACAGCCGTGTATTTCATTTACAAGAAAATCTGAAAAATCATAATTCAGTACTACTTACAAACAAAATCGATGCAAAGCAATTTTTGAAACATTTTTGTTAAAATTTATTAAATGCTGAAAATAAATAAAGCATACAAAAGCATATAAATTATTATTTTATGAACAAAAATTATAAAATAAAATTACCTAATAGGATAGATTTGTCAAAAAATCTGTCACACATATTTCGTTTTTATACACACTATTATATTTATTAATAATTTTCGACAGATCGAATGACTAAATATTGTACTGAATTCTGACTTTAAATGGGACATTTCAAACAAGTAACATGCCATATGTAAGCAGGTTTGTAAGCTAAAGTACCATAACATTTCCTGACAAATCTTCTTAGGACGAAGCAGTAATTTTTTCTGGGATGTGTTAAATGCTTGAAAATTAACCAAAAATAATGAATCTCTCTGTATTATTATTATTAATGTATTTGAATTAATATAAATGTAGGTGCATAAGTATATGTGTGCATATTTTTTTGTAAATGTATATAATTAAATAAGTGCGTATAACCAATATTAAACATAACTAATTAATAGCAATAACAATATGAAAAACCTAGCATATTGCTCACACCCTACTTATGCAATACACAAAATTGTAGTGTCTCAGTGTTTGTAACAAAACTCCTATGAAACGCCTTAACCAATTCTTATGAAATGTTGTATGTATGTATATTCAGTAGGTCCACAGAAAAAAAAAATATGAATTTAAATTACGAAATTAATATTATTAATTAAAAAATTTTTTAATTTTGCTCCAATCATCAAAATGATACTATTAATTAAATGAAAATTAATAGTTTTAATTGGAAAAATATTGAGAAAAATATCAATTAAAACAGTATTAAAAAATTAATTAAAATTTTCATAATTTTCAACAATGATTTTAATTAATTTAATCATGTCTATATTTGAGATTTGGAATTTTTTAAATTAAAGCATTTATTATATCAATAATAAAATTTATTAAAACTGCTTAAAAAATACAAAAAAATATTCTTTGTTTTATATTTGTTTATTCTTAATATACTACATTTATATTACAAAGGAATCTATATTTTTAATTATATTTCGTTACTTATATGTATAATAAAATTAATGATAATAAATAGTGTTCCACACATACACATACACATACACATACTATACAATATCAAAAGCCGTATTTCCAAAAATAATTTTTAGCATTAACGACCTAGATATAAAGGAACATTAACCGGTAAAAAGGCTTGATTAGGTAGAGTGAAAAAATTCAACTAACTTACCTATTAAAATGAGAATTCTGAGGAATATAAAGGCACAAAATAAATATGTAATGAATTTTGGCGTACCTACAATGAAACCGAAACCATTTATTATATTTAAAGCAGAACATATTGCTATATATGTACGTATGTGCACTTACCAGAACTTTCTCTTGCAGATTTGAGACAATTTTTCATTATTTCGCTCCTTGAGTAACAATTATATTAAATTTATTCTTAAAATTAAATTTTCAAGTAAATATCATTTTAAATAATATATTTTATTTCTTAAAATTTTTTTCACCTGACAGAAATCTCTTTGTTTTTTTAAAAATATTTAATATCAATTAAAAAATTTAATTAAATTAATGAAAACTATAATTAGAATTTAAAAACAAATTAAAAATTTAATTAATTAAACAAATTTTAGCAATATTTTTTTCTGTGTACAAAAAAAAAAGGAAAATATTAAGTAATTAAAAAAGTAGTTGAGTATTCAAGTAGTAAGAACTGCGCTATCGGAGAAGCGGGAGTAATACATATATATTTACGAGCTGAACACGATTCACACTTCTGGCCCCATCAATATCTTTGTACATTTTAATACCGTTATTAGCGCAAATTATTTTTTATTCTGCACTAATTTTTTAGTACCATTTAAATCCACAAAATTTTTATTTTCGCAATCATTTGTAAATAATTTTGATTGTTGATACCAAAGCTACCTGTGTTGTGTAAATTTATAAACCCTTTCGATTCATAAATATAGATTTTTTTAAATATTAAATCTTGCATTACATACATTCGGACTTAAATAAATGTGTAGTTGTGTTTATTAAGCATGTGTTTGTGTTGCATATAGAACGACAAATTAAATATGCTTAGAAGCCTTATCTAACCTTACGAGACTGCGTAATGATACTATTAATACACGTAATATTGGATTGTAGCCAAATGTGGAAGAGACGAGCCAGTTCATACTTTCAGTTTCATTATGGAATAAATAATGGATTTATCCAATAAGCATTTAGAATAGAATATAATACAACAAAAATTGTTTAAAGTTTTAAAATTGTTTTTTTTTATTTTTTTTTTTTTTTTTTTGAAAAAGTAATATAAAAATAATGAGTTTTACGTGAATTAAAATTAGTTTGCTTTTAATTTTTATTCAAAAATAAACAAAAACAAATATTCTCGCACACTGATAACTTATACTAAATAAGCTTAAACAAATCAAACCCAATTTCTTATTTTAATCGAGAAAAAACAATGATAAAAGAAAATAATACGAATTATTTACGGCTATTGCTTGTAATTATAGTTTCGTTGATTTGTTTGGCAAATGGTCGACAAATACGTTATAGCCGTTATAATGTAAAAGTTATTGAAGACAACACTAATGGCATTAATAATCAAACCATAGATGATGGAAACGAAGTGGAAGCAACAGTGCGCGAAATTAAATTGCGTCCATACCCTGCCAGTAGTTTAAGGCCATCGAAAGCATTTCCTTTGCGAAAAGTGGAAACTGCATCGAATATAGAGAGCGAAAATGAGGCTTCGACTTCTAAAACAATTGATTTATCAACGACTGCCCCAGATTATGAAAGTGAAACCTCAACGTTCAGCAATATGAAAGAGATAGACTTTAATGAAGGGCTTCGCAAGAATGCATTGAGTGAAAAAGATACTACAAAAGAACCTTATCCACCAGCTGGCTTTCAACCCAAAATACCCTTCTTATTGCCTACAAATATTATAATTAAAAGCGAACAACTCAAACAGCAGCCAAACTCAGAAATGCTAAATAAAGTGACAATGAATCTAACAGATACAATTAAGGTTGAAGCGCCCTATGCAGAAGCTGGTTATCATCCAGCTAAACCAAAATTAGGAGATGAAAATAAAATGGATAACAATACAAAAAATGACAACAGCAATCATCCCGTTTGTGGTTCTAGCACGAATCCCTTGGCTCCAAAGCCCTTAAATGAAGAAGAAACCAATCCCGATTCTGAGTTCATTAATGTTAAGGTCCCAACTAAATTAAATTCCTAAAAAGGAACAAGGGGCTCTTTCGTTCTCTCTCTCTCTCTTCCGTTAACTAGTTAACCTTGACTACAGTGATCCTATAGCATCATTATTAAATATTTCCTTCTAATTTCCTTGCATATGTACTCGTATTTAATCGAATATTTTGAATTCTATTTTTGAATTTCCTATTTCACGTTTAAAAATATATTTTTAGTAATAGAATTGTCAAATTCATAATCCTGTTGTAATTTTTAGTTGGAGCTACTTACGCATTAGTAAACAGTATTGTTTTCATACATTTGTAAAAATGGTGGACATATTTTGTTAAACTAAAAATGAATTTTCTCGCTCGCAAGACCAAATAAAATTTATAAAGTTAAAACTTAAGGTTTTCCGTTTTTTTTTTTCTTAACAAACAAATTTTGTTAAATTTAAATTTCTTTGTTACTCGTTGTTTTATTATCTTTTTCCAATTGGAATTTTTATTTGACTGAAATCAAGCATTATCTGACATTTAACAATACAAGATAAAACCGATACAACAGAAATTATGTTTACATGCAAATAAACCAAAACTGTTTTTTAAATAGACGATACAACATACAATGATGCGTTGTAAATTGTACGTATAAAAATATAAATAAAAAATTATATAAACAAAACATAAACAAACTTTGAATACAAAATAGCGGTATTATTTTTAAAAAATTTCAGTATTTTTTGTTTTAATTTTCTAGGTCAGTATAACACTAATACCACCAGCGACTACAAACGTAAATAAATGCACACATACCCTGCAGGAAATCTCTGTAATCAAACAGTACTGATTTGCTATTGACTCTGTAACTAGTACTTCCGACCAATTATTTCCCTGATTATAGACATATAACATGTGTTTGTCATTGAAAATTCAACAGATACCTTGCCATATGGCGTCATTAGGACCAGGTATTCACTACTTCGTGTTAATATTTTTAGTCTACTTTTGAATAAAAATATTATTTTTAAATGTAAAATTAAATTGCTGTTTATCATCTTAAATATTTTTACCGTCAATATTTTACATTTCTTCTGCTAATAAAAGTGTAGGCGTATTGTTGACAATATCACCCAAATAGCCAGCAAAAGTGGTGACTTGGAGACACTAGACCACAGGTTTTTGCAGGTTACATACGTACATACTTACATTTACATGTATATTTGTACAAATATATTCTAGCGGTAAAAGTCAACAAAGTAATTTCTCTTAACATACTGTATTCCCTTAAATGCCTTCCAGAAGACCTCTAAACAGGTTTTACAGATTCGATAGTCATTTCATCTGCTCTTCTTTAACAAAGGCAGAATAATCTATACTAGACAGTGTCACGAAAAAAGTTTCCCGAACACCTTCGAATATAAATATTATTTTGATATTTTTAGCCGAACATAAGAGTTGCCTTTTTCATTTTTTCTTTATATCATCGATATTTAAAGTCGGATGTTAAAGTGTGATATATCGAAGCGAATGTGGGAGGCCTTGTTCTATATCCAAACGCGAGTAAAAAAATAAATTGGTGGGTAATGGGCTTTGGAGTCCTTGTGTCTGCTAAATAAGGCAAAGTAAGTTCATTTAGAAGGTATACCGCTGGGTGTAGTGTGATGTTATCATATGTGTGCTTACGCATACATATATATAGGCATTCAAATATAAAAAAGTAGTATCCCAACATAAAATCTCAATACCCAGCAATGAGTTGAAAATAGGAAAATACAGTACTTCACTGCCTACAGTTTACATTTATTATTTTAACACTACGGCATTTGAATTTATAACTTAAATTAACGGATGGATGATGTATGTCAAGTAAACAATTTGTTAACAGTGGGAATATATCAATAATTGTCCCCGCAATGATGGCCATTCTAACAATGACAATTATAAATTAAAAAAAGGATTTATAATTAAAAATTTATTATAAAAAAAATACTTAATAATTATTTATTATAAAAAAGTTATTCGCAGACGAAAGTGTGTAGTAGTTGTAGTCATTAAAACGAATGCATTGCACGTCATCACAAAATTTTTGCTGGGATGCCAGTATTTAAAATTTTCTAATTTTTTTTATGAAAATATTTATGTACATAATATGTAGATGTACTTATACGTGAAGATTCACTATTAGAACGGAAATAGGAAATCATTAGCATCCATAAAAAACAAAACAAGTAACGTATTGAATACAAATTGTCTTTTCGTATATAATAATTATTATATTTCGAAATTGTGTTGTATTTTTTTTATAAGAATGTTTAGTTTTATTAATAATTTTGTAAAAAATTTATTTTTAACAAACGAAATTGTTATATGTAAATACAAACATAATAAACATGTACGAAACGACCGGTCTCTTGAAAACATTGCTGTTGTTAACGAGAGTGTCGCTGAAAACATCAATTCGGCATCGTTTGTCAACAACTTCAAATTTCACAAAGCACTACACAGCGAATTTTGACAAAAAAAACCTTCACCTTCATGCGTACAAAATTCAACAGGAGCTCAATCCAGCATGCTTTTTTATTTGTTTTTGAGGTCTTGTAAAATTTTGGGCTTATGTGAAATTTCAGATTTATTTATGTGTTTACAGTACTGTATGCTTGTTGCAAAACAATACAATTTCATTTCATATGTTTTTGAAGTGATTTATTAGATTCACACAGGGATGGGAAATTAATTTTTTTTTTTCAAAACCAAAAAATAATTTTTGTAGTATTTTGTTTGCTTCCAAAATAATAGCTATAAAATTAGTTTTTTTGATATGTTAATATTTTCTACAAAGTGTTACTAAAAATTGTTTTTAACTCTTTAGAAGTAAGACTTGATTAACTTTCCCATTTCTTAGTTTTTATTTTGCTGACGTTAAATTGACGTTCAACAATACAACACACAACCGATACAACAGAAATTGTGTTTACAAATAAAAAAAATCAAAACTGTGTTTCAGCAGACGATACAGAATACAATAGGGGGTTGTGAATAAGTGTGCTACGGAAAAATTTTATTTCCTAATTTTACTTCCATAATAAAACGCATTTAATTTTTAACACTTATACGAATTCGAAATTGAAAATTGCGACAGGGATTAAAGTTTTAGAACTATCCCGGAAAACCCGGTACGTAAAGTTCAATTTTTTCAAGTAAAACATCAAGAATAAATTTCAAATAGTTTTATTGTTACTCATATTGTGGTTATTATAATTTCTTTAAAAATTTTTCTACTTTGATTATTTGATTGTTAGTAGTTTTTGTGTGTTTAAAAATTTTACTATGTCTTCTGGTATTCATTACAAAAGTAAAAGGCATTATAAGTCATTAATATATCATAATGCCTATGGAAACAAATTAATGAGGAATTTATTAATGAGCAACATAGTAGAAGACTTGCTGGGGCACATAGTTAGGCTGGAGTTGAAGACGGGCAGGAGTTGCTTTGCGCAACTTAGCGGGGAATGCAGAACGTCTGTGAGCTGATAAAGTACGTCGGGCAGTAAAACGAGCATTGGCAGCTTCCTCTTCATCAGCATCATTAATAAGCTCTTCTTCATCAACGGCTTCCTCTTCTTCAGCGACAACATCAACATCAGCTACTTCGCTTGGTGGACCATAAACTTCGTCGGGTTGATTTGGTTGTTGTTCTTCAGCTTCTGCAGCTTCATTGAAGGGCACTTCAGGCTTTAGTTCATCTGCAGTTGGATAGGGAGTAACAGCAGCTGGCTCAGCAGCTTCCTGGCGGGCAAGGAAACGATTGCGTTTAACCTGAAGACGGGATGAGCGGGAACGCTGTGCTTCAGCGGAGCACAAAACTGCAGCGAACAAACCAACGAAAAGAATTTGCACGAATTTTACCATGTTTAGAATAGTTTTAATAAAACTTTGTTAAATTAACTTTGTTCGAGAAGATCAATTTACTGTTATCTTTTAAATTGTTCGTTAGACAACTAATACTATTTAGCCACTTTTAGCAACTATTTATATGAAAAAATATAGATAAAACATATTTTAGATTAACTTAGAATAACTAGTAATGTTTTGCCTAATTTGTTTATATTTTTAATTTATTGTTCTTTTAATTTTTAACAAAGAGACATGTCTTGAATTTCTATTAAAACATAAGTTTGTCTATATGGCTGTGTATCTATCTATACACCCGAACATACATAGATATATCCAAGTATGTTTAATTGTAAACAGAGGCTTTAACTTTATTTTTATAGTTTTCAATGAAAAATAAATTAAACTTTAAATCGTTTTATGACTGTATGGCACGTCCACTGAACACATGCCTAAATTTATAAGGTAAAATTGATATGAACTTATTCATAATTCATAAAACATATTTCTGTTAGTGTTTATTTGACCAATTACTGACACACATACATACAACATAACAACAAATTTACAATTTTTTAATTCACAACACCCCATTGTATTTTATATCATCTGCTAAAACACAGTTTAGGTTTATTTATTTGTGAGCACAAAAATTGCACGATGTATTTTTAAACGTCAAATAAAAGTTAAAAGTCAATCAAATAAAAAATCAGAAATGGAAAAGTTTATTAACTCTTACTTCTGCTGAAAAAGAGAAATTTAAAAATCAAGAAAACATTTGAGTTAAAACAAGTAAGAGCACTATATTTTGCTGTGTGAAATTTTTGATTAACACCAACAATTTTCTGTTAAACTTTTGTACCACAAAAAAAAATTATTTTGTCAACAACTGTAATCACTATAGAATAATTTCTTTATACATACTAAAATATGTATTCCATACTTTTTTTGTTTAAGTCCAATTTGCATTAATTTTGTTTTTTTTTCTATTTTAGTATCAAAGTGAAATATAAGTATTTTTACAATAAAAGTGATTTGCGCACTCCTTTTTACCACCATATTTGAGAAGTGGACGTTAAAGTAGGCGGTCAAAGTTATTTCTACTTATGAATTAAAAAAAAAATATTATATAAAACGAGCGGCCTTATTCTGTAACTCGCTAAAGCTAAATCTCTATCGCTAAAACAATATTGAAAGAATATATATATATGTTAGCAAAAAATCTGTAAATTTATTTTTTTAGGGTTTTAGTGATAGAAATTTAGCATTAGCGTGTTACAGAATGAGGTTGCAGGGCCGTTTACTTG
The DNA here is from genome assembly GCA_941918925.1 of Phyto melanocephala. Taxonomy (NCBI): domain Eukaryota; kingdom Metazoa; phylum Arthropoda; class Insecta; order Diptera; family Rhinophoridae; genus Phyto; species Phyto melanocephala. The sequence goes on along the minus strand of OW799235.1, from coordinate 1,552,912 downwards.
GAGACTCAGGCTACAAAAATCTCTAAATATATTTTTTAGAGTTTTAGCGATAGAGATTTAGCTTTAGCGAGTTACAGAACAAGGCTGCAGGACTCATGAAATATATCGTCGGCTTAATATGCAAACCTGCAAACTTCCTTTCAGCAAATTTTACAGGAGAGACAAAAAACTTCTTATATTTCATATTTGTAGCTTGAGAGGAAAACCAAAAATATAGTTGGTTTATTTTTTTTTTATTATTTCTCTACCACACAGCATCAAAATCTCAATTTTCCTAAAAAATGGATTTAGCAGGTTTACTACATATTAAGACGACGATGTAGTTTATAAGTCTAAAAATAATAATTTGGATGTTTTGCAAACGGAATGACAAACAAAATTAATATACCCCCTCACCATTTTTTTGTGGTGGGTATAAAAATATTGTATATTTTATTTGGAAGTAAAAAATATTACAAACATTTTTATTCAGATTCAGCTTTAAAAACATTAAAGGAAATTGTATTTTTTTACAAAATATTTTAAAGAAAAATATCAACAGCAAGCACACAGTACAGTAAACTAAATAATACTGAAATTAATTTTGAATGAAAATTTCACTTGAAATAATACGGCCTTATTCATAACAAAAAGTTGACATAAAGTAAGCATACAGTTTATTCATAACACACATGCCAAACTCTGGCTAACGATTTGCTAAACTCTTGTTAACGAGCTGCCAAACGTTTGCCAACTTGTAAAAAACAGCTGTTCTGTATTGTTGTTTTATATTACCAATATTTTTTACCTACCTATTTATCCTGTTGCCAATTTACAGACCGTTTGCCTTGCTTTTCCATTTTTATAAAAAAATTTATTGTTCGTTTATTTTTTAAATTTATTTTTCAATTTTAAAAATTGTTAATATGGATAGAAAAACAAAAAATGTCAAAATCCAAAAAATGGTTACATTTTTGAGGAGTTTCTTGCAATTTCAGAGTTAATATATATGAAAAGTTGGCAGACGGATAAAAGTTTCTTATGAATAAACTCTGTGCTAACGAGCTGCCAAGCTTAATCGGCATTCTAGTTAAGAGCTCGTTGTACGTAGTGTATAAACTGTGGCTAACTTTTTGTTATGAATAAGGCCGATAATGATTAATTACGACGAACATCATCACACACACTTATTTTATTACATTGAGTGGCTTTAGTAAAAGCTATTGTTATAAAATCTTTTAGAGAATTATAAGGATTATCTAATCATTTAGAATTTTTGAGATTTTCAGATGATAAATATACAACAACAGATTTGTGAAAAGTGGTGTTCTGACTCAAAAAAAAAGAAAAATTGATATTCCACAACGATCAAATGAGAGGCATTTTTATGATCTATGGAATGGCTTTTCTAATAGAGGGTAGTCTAAAAGTTTATTAAATGCCCATTGGTTCGTTGCAATGGGGTGTACCACGGATCGTTAAATAAAAGCTGAAAAAAAATAAATAAACAAAAAGAGTTATTCAATTTGTACACACAGGCGTGACTTTTATCCCACCCTTACACGAACGCGAGTCTTTTGGACCACCCTGTATGTAAAGGGTCCGCCATCAAACTTTTTTTTTTAAACTAGTGCTTATTTCGTGAATGGTAACACTTAGCTCATGTCTGATTTGACAGATAACTAGTTTTATCCTTCCGCTGAACGAATATGGTTGTGTATACGCTTGAACAACGCTGGGAAATATTGGGACATTACTTTGGCCGATTTTGGCAAAAAAAATCATCTCTTCAGATGAAGCTCATTTTGATCTTGGCGGGTATGTAAACAAGCAAAATTGTCGCATTTGGGGCACAGAAAATCTGCACGCATACATTGAAAAGCCGATACACCCAAAACGAGTCACTGTTTGGTGCGGATTTTGGTCCAGAGGCATAATTGGGCCATTTTTCTTCGAAAATGAGCAAGGAGTGGCCATAGTCAATGGCGATCGTTATCGGGCCATGTTGAACGAATTTTTGTTCATTTCGAAGAGGAGGATATTGGCAACATTCGGTTTCAACAGGACGGTGCTACGTGCCACACAGCCGAAGCTACACTTTTTTATAGCATTTTCAAAAAAAAAAAAGTTGTTTGGCGGACCCTTTATAAGCATTGTCTAATTAAAAAAACAATTTTTAAAAATCGCCAAATTGCTAAGATCTCTGTTTATTAGATATTTGTTTATATTTTAAATTTTCAAACAAAAAAATCTATAGAAATACAAAATCTTTTTCATGTAATGGCTGTCTTCACAAAATGAATTTTCACACTCATATTGCATAAAGTCAAGTATGCAGTTTTACCCGAAATTCAAGAACAAATTTTTCATTTATTTCTATGCGGAAAAATTATCGTAAAAACTTGTACGGAAATTTTTTGTATTCAAACAAATATTAATGTACATAAGATTAAACAAAAATTCCTTGACCTAACAATTGTAAAAAAAAATAACTTTTGCCCCAGTTAATGAAAAAAGTCTCCACTAACTTTAATTGTCTCTGTATTAGATAACAAATGTCAAAAATTCCGCTCACATTTCTGCGTACTACTAAACGGAATATTGCCCAGACATTTTTTGGAGTTAAATTTCTGGTTGCTTTTTTTTTCACATACTGAAATTCAGGCAGAACTAAATACTAACCTTTATTGTCCATATTGTCATCACTATAGATGATAGAACCTTGATATCTCCGTCATTTTGAAATTTCTAACCAACACTTTTTTTCGTAATATGAGAGAGCTCATAACGAGACAATTATTTAATCATTTACCATGAGTGCTTTTATTATAAAAAATCAAACACTAAATTAACAAGCGTCAATATTTCTCATTGTGGAATTCGTTATAATTATTATAGTTCGTTTTATTAATAACTTTTTGTTACAATACACACATAATTATTCAAAATAATCAACTTAGAACTAATAAAATAAAAAAGAAGAATACTGACAAAAATGCATAACAAAAATAAAATCGGTAAAAATCTTAATAGATTGAACATTATCACATACACTTTAAGCCATAATTACCAATTTTGAACATAATTTATTAGCATTGTATCATCTAAACTAGAAGGCACAATTTCCACCGACTGGACAATGGGTTGCAAGTGCAGATCACTGTCGACATCGGCATATGAACCTTCAAAGACCTCCGACTCTACCAAAACATAATCGACTTCAATTTCCTTTAAGGGGACGGACATAATATTTGAATTTAACGCCATTTCAGGTTGATTCTCAACAACTGTGATGTAGCTTCCCTTGGTTTCACTGGCGGATTTCTTTTTGTCCGCATAGAGGGTATCATTAATTGGAAATAACTTTGTTGTATATTTTATTGTAGACGAGTCCATCACTGCATCATCTGCTGATGGTTTACTTTCGACTTGGGTGTTGTTTTCCAGTTTCTCAACATCTTCGGATTTTATTGCATCTTTTGTGGGCATTTGTTCTGTATTAACGTTTAGCATTTCTGTAGTCTCTTCGATTTGTTGATCCATTGTTGTAGTTTCGATAGCCATTTGTGTCACATTCTCAACCGTTTCAATTTCCTCATCTGATTCTTCAAGATTTTCCTCTGGCTGCTTTGGTTTTTCCAAAATTTTGGGTGTGCTTAAGAGCAAAAGTCTACTTGATTTTTTGGGTTCTATCGTCCCAGTTTCAGTGTTTATAAATTCTACAGCTGCTGGATGCAATAAAGTTTGAGGTGCAATCATTATGGTTGATTCTTCATCTCTACTTAGAGCAGCCATTCTTTCAGTTGATGTGATGGCAAGATCTTCATCTTTAATTGTAGTCGATTCCGGCTCAGTTGCAGACAGGATATTAGTTGGTACAGTAGTTGTTTTTAAATCATTAGTCTCCTTGTCGGCTATTCTAATTACAGATGCGTGCGTGGCAAATGTACAAATGACCAGGATAATGATATTAATTTCGAACATGTTTCAAATACTTTTTATATTTTTTCCGGTTTTATTTAAATGTGTATTTTTTTATTTATTTCTTTTAGTAGTAGTGATTTATGTGAAAAGATTTTCAAAACTAAAGTCAACTTTCAACACTATCGTTATTATATACGTATGTACGTACATGTATGCTTAATTTTAAATAAAATTCGTTTGTATTTTTTTTTCCTGAAATATTCTATTTGTTCGATGGCTTCTTGCCAATATGTAGTTTATTGTTATTAACTGACCCTGAATGCGACCAAAATTGTGCGTTTATTTACCTGGTGGGTAAAAATATGTTCTACCCTGCGCGCCAGTGAGTATACGGAAGTTGAATACATGTTTATTAATGTATGCAGGTAAATTGAATCACTTTACTTTTATTTATTAATTGAATTTTATTAAATTATATGGTCATCGACAATAAGTAGCACTACAATAAATAGTCAACCACAAAACCCCCAAAATAATTCAACAGACTTAAGTAAATTACACGTAGTTAAAAACTTTATATAACTTTGTTCCAGACCTCTAAACGAATAATATCTCTGTATCTGTGTACTTTTGATAAAACAACCTAAGTCGGGATAAGAAAATTTTTAAGTTTCTTTATCATAAAAATAAATTCTTTAGGAAGCTTTATTCACAATAATTGGCATCTTCTTACGTATAATACAGGGTGGACCAAAAGTCGCGCCTGCGTGTAAAAATTGAATAACTTTTTTGTTTATTATTATTTTTTATTAAATTTTTTTTAAATTATAATATCTTTGTATGACCTAAATTTTAATTATGAAAAATAATGTCAGATAGATGACCACCATTTTCATCGATGCACAATTGGGCTCTTAAACAGGCGTTTTGCATAACTGCACGCAAGGTTTCAGGCTATATTGCCCTGATCTCAGCTTCAATGTTGTTCTTTAGCTGCTCTATAGTTTGAGGCTTGTTTACAAACACTTGTTCTTTGAGATAACCCCATAGAAAATAATCAGGGGCAGTTAAATGCGGTGAACGTGCTGGCCAATTAAATTCTGAATTTTTCGAGATAATTCGGTCGTCAAAAATTTCATTTAAAAGCGTCATTGTGGCACGGGCCGTGTGTGCTGTTGCTCCATCCTGTTGGGTCAATTGGACCTTGTATGGATGCATGTTTAAATGACGTAAAATACGTTGAAGTGATGTTCTAGAGATGCCCAGTTATCCAGAACGTCTTCGCGTTGAAGTTCCTGAATATTCTGCAACACTGACCCGTACACGATCAATGTTCACTTGATTCTGTATTATTCTTGGTCTTCCTGATCGTGGCAAATCTGACACTGCACCTTGTTGTCGGAACCGTGCAATTAAACGATTAATTGTGGTTTGGTTAGGTGCATTTCTGGTGTTGAAATAATTTCGATATGCTCGTTGCGTCAGTAAAATTGAGCGCCCATTGGAAAAGTTAAATTCTACTACTTTCGTTCGTTGCTCAGTCGTTAAATTTTGCATGGTGGTGTAATCTGAAAAAAAAAAAAATAAAAAATATTAATAAACAAAAAATTTATTCAATTTTTACACGTGACTTTTGGTCCACCCTGTATATGAAAGATATTATGCAAAAAATGGACACAACAAATTTAATTTGTTTTTTTTTTTTTTGCTTTTCTTTAAAATTGAATTACATGTATAATTTGTTTGTCCGAAATCTGCAGTCGACAAAATTCCGATTCGTTTACACTAACCCGCATCTTTCTACCAATTTTAAGGTTAGAGCGATCGCATCAAAAACTACTTATCAGCCAAATTTAATTTTTTTTTTGTTCTCCCAAAGAAATATTTTTGTAAATTTAAACTAAGTTGTGTCATCAAACGACCATAGATATGTTTTTAAACTGTATTAAACATGTCCTAATATTGTCACCACAAGCAATTGTCTTAATAATAACTAGTTGTAATAAAAGCAAACATGCACTGATTTGGTAATTATAAGAATTAAATTGTTATTTCCTGCACTGCTACAACAAGGTTTATATGTCTTTACATTTTCACGTAATCAGCTCTTTCAAAACACACGTTTACAAAGTTTTAAACACAAATATGCTTACATGGGTGTACACATTTACTTATTATTAATTTATTTGTTGTTTTTTTAACACTCAATACTTTTTATTTGGGTACTCGATACTAATTAATACTTTTAACGGATTTTTTAAATCGATTTGAATTTGCTATACTATACTAGTATACCGATAAAAAAGTGCTGCTAATAAAATCAATACAAATTAATATAATTTTTCACATCTGAAAAATCTTAAATCTTGACATCTTATTCGAGCTAAAGTTCTTGAAAATGTAAATATATCGAGCCTTAACCACAAAATAAACGTAACCAAATTTTACAGAAGGTTTTTTAACTCTTGTCTTAATTTGTTTCAATGATCTTATGCAACTTGTAGCCAATTTTTATTTTAATTCTGCTCATAGAATTTTATTTTATGACTTAAGTTAAATTTTAACATTTCCAACAGGTTAGACTATAATGTAATGTAATGTAACACACAGAAAAAAATTTAAAGGAAAAAGGTTAACAAATTTTTTTTGTTATCGTTTTTATTTTACTTGTCTTGTTTTTAAATATTCGGTTAATCTTATATGTTTTTATATCAGTTACATTATTTTTCTAGTCTCACAAAAATATGGGTGTCATTTACGTTAAAATTAAATGCCTTGTATTTCTGTAACTACTATTACTTTCGACTCAATATTTTTACAGACGCGGTGTTTGTGCCTGTTCAACAATTCTGCATCAAAAAATAAAAAATAAAAATATGTCAGTTACGTCATTTTCGCTTGTAAAGGCTCTTTACGTATGTATATACATATATTTAGATGCAATCGATCTACTTTACGCGCCTAAAAAAAGAAACTTTTTTTCATTAAACAAAAAATTTGTTATTTTTTATTTTTCTTTACTACAATCGCTTGTTCAAATTTTGTTCAATTAAAATTTCAACGCAATAAAAAATAATAATTACTAAGAGCTTAATAACGTAAGAACGTACGAACGTAAGAGAGAGGAAAGCAATATACAAAAACAATAATGCAATTCATTTACAATGTATTTATTATTTCCACATAAATTAACAATTTGTTCCGAACAAATTAAAATTGTTCAAATTTCACTCAGCCGCCTTTAAACACTTATTCAAGAAAATCTCTGGTAAACATAACGGTTATTGCATTTTTAAAGTATGTATTGCATTTATACAATTTGATTTCGTTTTTTATTCTACACCACTACTACTTAAAGATGAAAAGGGAAATGCAAAAATTATTGCACCAAAAAAATATTATCCAGATCCATCTTTAAGTGTACTTATCATTTAAGTATAACTTTTTAAGTCGTATAAGTAATGTCCTTTCAATCGTCGGTCACTTTGTTAGGTAATAACTTAAAATAAATGTTTATACACATAACTGTTTTGATCCAAGGATAATATTGATTAATATAAAACTATGACTTCAGCAATCCCTTTTACTAATGTTCTCTCGGAGTGAGCCTTAAACGTCCATAACTCAGTCATTAAAACTCGCATTCAAAAAAATTAACATAAACAGGTTTTGTATATGATTACTGAGTTTGACGGTGGTACAACCCTACAAATTGATATCCAGACTAAATTCACTGCACATAAGTTTAATAGAAATTAAATTCTGCCTACCAAGGTCGGGCTATAATCGGCCGCAGCTTTCATGAAAGGTCCACTTCTGGGAATTATCTAAATGCTAATCTTTTTATTGGTCCTGTATTGTGGTGTATGAAAAAAATTATCGGTATTGACCGACCATGTATTATGTGTATTTATTTAACTGTTTTGATTTATAAAATTTATAATTGTTTGTTAAATATTTATTAACATTAGTTGGAAGGCAAATTTATTCATCCTGTAGTCTTGATTCGTCAGCTGGCTATTTTTTTACTCACTTATTTTAGGCTTTAGCTGTCAAAGTCCATAGATAAAAACCATTTTTCTCTATTCTCTCTTTTATTTCAAATGTCAAACTTTATTTATAAAAAACAAACAAATAATTTCTCTCCGAACTGCGATTACCTGATGATGAATAAATATAGCCTTGCCATAGTTTTAACAATTTGGATTTTTATAATTTAATTATGTTAAGAAAGAATGATTTCGATTTGTTTGTGACATAAAAAAGTTAATTAAGAATATTCTGTTATTTACTTACGTACATATGGATATAATTTTTACTTATATTTATGTATATTTGTTTCTATTTAAGAATATATGTTTGTATGTAAATATGTCTGTGTGTGTATAAATTTATTACTTTGCACAAAAACTTATAATTGTGATAATGTGATATGTATGTATGTATGTATGTGTTTCTACTTACCCTGCAGATAACGCGACTAGTCCATACACGCATGTTAAGTATTCTCCGTAATGGACTAGGACTAGTCTAAAGGTCACCCAAAAGCATGCATAAAACATGGTCGATTTAAGATTTCGTAGTCCTACGGCTGGACCATTTAACCCACCTTAAAACTACTGTTTGCCACTACTCGATGGAGCACCTACACCCCTGTTATACACCTCTTGACATCACTGTATGTACAACACTTGGCATTTAACTACAATTTTTTGTTTGAAAATTTCAGCTATAATGGGCCGGTATTATCTGCAGGGTATGTATGTATGTATGTATCTGTATGTATTGTATGCATGTAAGTGTACTACGTACCTATATTTTGCATAAGTTTATGCAAATATAAATAAGTTATAAAAAATATGTTTATACGTACTTAATGTATGTTTATGAGGATTTTATAAAAATTTTATATTTAGATAAGTTTAAACTTTAAAGTTAGATATTGTTTTGTTTTTTTTTTTTTTTTTCAATACATACATACAGTGCACTCGCGATAATATGAACCAATTTTTACTAACCCTTTTTGCGTTTTTAAATTTATTCATGTTTGTGAGCGTAAAAATATTAGAACAAACCAGCAAAAATGTAACACTCTAACAACCAAACAAAAATCAGAATTAAATTTTTTTTTTGTTAATTTAAAAATTTTTTTATTTTTTTAATTAAATTTTTAACAAAAACCTGTATAAACATAATCCATTATATTTCTTTGGTACTATTATGTTCGATTGTCTTTAGTGCAGCCTTTCCTTTAAGATACTTAAAATTTTTATTTGGCTTTGGTCAACTATCCTCTTGTGTTTTATCCAAAAATTTAAAATTTTCGCGTTCTGTAAAATTTTTTTTCCAAAATATTATTGCATTCTTTAACAAGAATATGGTGTGTCAAACTTAAAAAATTTTATTAAATAGTTAAGAATTTAAAATTTTTAAAACAAGCTTATGCGCTTAACATCTGAAGAAGACAAGGCGCTCTTTCCTCCAGCTCTTTTATTTCTACTTGCCAGATTTTCCTCAAGTTGCTTAAGGGAATGTTCTCCTTGGAGTACTAATTATAAATTAAAAATATTTTTCCACTATTTATTGCTGTCGTTTTTATAAAATACTTTTTAGATTTAAAATTTTATTTTAATAATAAATAATTTTAAGACGGAAACAGCTAAGTGTCATGCAGCGTAAGTAGGTGTGCTAGACGTACTGTTTTTGTAAGTACATGTACTGTTTTATGCACAACACTAAAAACAGTACGCAATTGTACTGATTTTTACCATTTTTACGTACTGGGTTTAGCATTACACGTACTGTTTTTCTTTAAATGTACTGTTTTGTGCACAACACTGAAAACAGTACACACTTGAACTGATTTTTAGCCTTTGTACTGTTTTTGTACTTTTTTTAATTGAAGTCCCGCATGATACGGATTTCACTCCAAGCTGTTTCCGTAATCTACGATTAGGTGTATGAATAAGATTTCGTGACAAATATTATTCTTGCACGAAAGAAACCAAGACCAAGGCGAATTGACTATAAAGCAATGGTAAATCGAGAAAAAATCAACCAATATAAAGACAACAGAGATAATATTTTGTCGAAAACTTACTCAAAACATCAACAAAAAAATTGCTTAGAAATAACGTTAAACAATTTAATAACAATAAACCACTTGACTGTATAATATTAACTATTTGTGAAGGGTGTCTCAATAAGAGCGTTGAAATTGTATTTGCCACCGCAAACCATGCGTCTTTAAAATATAAAGAAGTTAAATTAAAGTTGAAAAAATGTTCCATCTTAAATAAAATTTTATTTAAGTTGATAATAGTTCATACAAATTGTATGGACATGAGAATTTTTGACAGTTAAAAAACGCTTGTTGCTCTTGTTAAGGTTGGGCTGTAATAAAAAAAATAATCAGCTGACCTTTTAACACAAAGAAATAAAAAATTTTAAACAATTTAAGGTCGGAAATTTTGTTCAAATTTTAGAGTATTTGGACTTTGTTAACGTTCTAGAGTAATCAATGCAAAATAAAAAGTGTACATGAGTGCACGGTATGTATGTATGTGTTTAAATGTATTTTTATTAGAAATCCTAAAATATGAAATGTATATTCTGTTATTAAAAATAAAATAATTTGTTGTTTCAATTCAAAATTGAATTTTACTCAAATAAAAAATATGTATTTATGTATTGTACATGTTGATGTGTGGAACTGATTAATTGACCACGACTGTAACAAATGAATTATGTACATAAAAATATATGTGTATGTGTACGTATGTAAAACTTTGGTCAAATTATGGTAAAATTTAGAAAGAAAAAATTTAAATGATTAGAGCGAAATGAAAATGTTTGTGGTAACCAGAAAAAAAACATCATAAACATATAAATGGTTGCGTTTTAATGTTTGCTTTGAAATATTTTTTTTTTCGTTATAAAATGAAAATGAAATTCAATTAAACATTAATTATTATAAGTGTTAAATAAAACAACGATTTATTAGTTAAATTAGTAGGGATTGAAATGTTTATAACCAGGATATGTAAAATGGAAAATTTTTATCGGGGTTTCAAGATTTCGGAAGCTCCATTAAAATTAAATGTTTAAGAAATATTACATATTTACGCTAATACTTAGTACATATTGGGAATTCAAATTTCTTTTCACACTTTTTGTTTTAATTATTAATGTGTTTCACTTAGTTCTAGTAATTTATGTTTAATTATTGTTATGAAAGTATGAAATTATAAAAATTCTTTTGCTTTTACATTATTTCTCAAATATTTCACTAAATGTCTTTTTTACTCTGTTTTTTTTTTTTTTTTTTTTTTTTTTGATATTTTTGTTATTTTTAGTTAGTGTTTTTAAACAATATTATGAACTTTGGCTGAAAGACAATTATGTAATACAAACACTACTGGTTTAGGACAACATTCCATATCCAACTCCTTTTTCGAATGCAGTATAACAAAAAAAATAAATAATTGATAATTAATTAAACGTTTGCTTCAGTTAGAAATTGATAAAATAAATTCGAAACTTACAATTTCACCATCATCGCCAAAATCTAAATACAGCATACGATTGGCATCGTCGGCAGAACCACGCAATTTATCAAATGAAAATTGCCACAATTGTGTTTTTGCTTGAGCGGGAGCCGCATAACCGCACTCGTAAAGACAAAAACCACGATTTAAATGCACAACCAGTTGACATTGCCGGCCTTGATATAAGCAACGAAATGAAAACTCACGCTGACAGTTAACCGCATAATGGGAACCTTGTACTAACGCTCTAGCCCACGCAGCCATATCCCTATGGGTTTCCGAACGCAACCAATAGACCAAAACTCCCCTTGTAGTACCACAACGGACAGAGAATACAGTTGACTGTTGTCCCTTTTAAGTTCGATTAAAAAAATTCAATTCAAAACGATAAAGAAAAAAATAAACTTCCTGTACTTACGTTTAAAGATGAATTATTACCAGCTCCTGCTAGTCGGGTAGTGGCTAAAGCAAAACTCTCTAAAGGCCGTCCCCACGCTTCTACCGACCAGGGAGCACTTTCGTATATTCTATATTGAAAATAAAAATTCAATTTTATATTTACAAACACATATGGTGAATTCACAAGCTGTCCATTTGTGATTATGTCATAAATAATTTTTCAAAATTTTAAAAAGGCTTTAAAAAATTTAATTTTTTTATTTTTGTTTTAGTTGAGCTTGAGGTCAAGTTTTTTTTATATTTTATATTTATAGTTTTTAAAATTATTTTAATAAAATAAAATATATTTATTTATAATTTTTCCAATATTTCGCCCACCATCGGTTAAAATAATTTTAAAAATTATAAATATAAAATAAAAAAAAATTTGAAATCTTGACCTCAAGCTCAACTAATACAAAAATAAAAAAAATTAAAAGAAAAAGGTCAAATAAAAATTAAAATCAACTTAAAAAATTTACAAAAAACTATACAACTTTTTTCTTTAATATCAAAATGATTGGGAAACTATGACATTATGACAATACGATACAACACTTAGGACTTTTTAAATACATCAAATGTATTGTAGATTAGTTAAAACCGTACTAAATTAAAACAAGTAAAATCGCTTTATGTATAGTGCATAGATAGTACATATCGTACTTATATATAATTGAAATAAAAACGATAAAAGAATGTTTATTAAGGAACCTGTCTGATATGTTGTGCGTATCCCTCGCCCTAAGTCTTACAAAAAAATATTAAAACCTTTTACAATGTTTATTCAGCTGTGTCAAATTTTTCAGACGCACCACCAATATTGTGTTTAGGGATACCAATCAGAATTGGTTTTAGAAAAGCCTTCGGTTTCGAAATTTAAAAACTGGGTGTATATCATTCATTTTCGGAATTTCTACTTTCGAAAAATACAATTAAAAATTTTGTGTATTTGAAAATAATTTTTTAATTAATTATTAATTCTTAATTTTTTAATAAAACGGTGTACATTGATGTTTCAAATTATTTTGTTATAAAAAGAAATGCAAAAAAAAACATATCCTGTTTTAGTTGTTTCTTGCCGTTACCTAATAATGCTGCTAAAATGTTTTTAACGAGTTAAAGTAGATTTATTCTACCTTATTTATATATAAAGTATTATTTTCAGTAAATATATTTACTATGCCATATTGCAAATAGAAAATTAAATTACCAACAAGTTTAACGGTTAAATTTTTTCTGAGGCGAATTTTGGTTTTAACAAATACGGCTCCTGAAAAACATTTTTCATATTCTTCACGTGTTGGCGAAACAATACTTTACGAATTCTTGTTACCAGCTTGCAAACAGTTTTCTTTTTGCTTATTCCTTTAGAAATAGGCTACTTTTTTTATTTTTTTTTTTTTAAATGTTATAAAAAATATTTCGAAAATTCCTGGGGGCAAACTACGGCATTCGAACGTGATCGAAATTTAAAAATTCTTAGTAGAATCTCTATACCTAAAGTACAGCGAACTCAATCGTTCGAGTAAAATTGGCCCCCAGGGGCCAAATTACGGCATTCGATCACGATCGAAATTTTATTCGAACGATCGAGTTCGCTGTGCTTTGGGTATAGAGATTCTTATAAGAATTTTCAAATTTCGATTACGTTCGAATGCTGTAATTCGCCTCCTGCTGGATTTTTAATGAACGGGATTTCCTATTTGCCATCTCTAATGGTGCTGTATAGTACTTATATGAATTAAATTAAAAGGGGGAATTGTTTGCCTCAAATATATGGTGGGCGTTTTAGAACTCTATTATGCAGCGACTGCTACAGAAGGGGTGTTAAGACGCAAGAACGTAAACTTTATGCATTAAAGTCGCGTCTTTTTAAGATTAAGGTTTTATATAGCCAAATATTAAAATCATTGAACTAAATGAAGGAAAGAAACGTACCGTAATTCTCGTTCAGTTACAGCCACAAATATGGGTTGCCATTTATCGTTTTCGTCAGAACTTTCAGAACTGGAACGACCACTTGGCTGAAACAAGAAAATAGTTGTTGAATTAATATTTAAAATACAATTCTAGCGTAAAAATTAAGTCATGAAATCGTGAATTTGTGTTTCACTACAAGCTATAACTTACCACTTCACCGGCACTACCAACACTTGTGGTAGTACCTGTCATTGTATTGCTGCCAGCAACTGCAGTAGCATTGCTGCAACCACCATTACTGCCACCTCCAGTACCACCACCAGCTCCACCCCCACTACTGCTGCCATTATTTAAGCGCCTGCTTAGCCATCCGATATGTTTCAATTCACCAATAACATTTATTAAAGCCCGATTTGCCTCTACTAAAGCACGTTGAATGGAGCCACTCATGGCGCTGTGCAAAGCATTAAACCATACTAACGCTTCCGCCGAGTCGGAGGCGCGCAATATGCACGAATGTACACCGTCAGGTGAATGCAGTTCCAGACATCGATTTTCTATAAAGAGGACAAGAGTTAATAAAGCTTTCAAAAATACACTAATTCAACAAAAAAACGGAGTTAATTATTTAGTAGATTTTGAAAATTTAAAATTGTTTTAAGCGGTTTTATTAAAAATAAGGCTACAAGGAAAAATACTTAAAAAATTTTAATTTATTTAGGATATTGACAGTCCACCTGATTATTGTATATAAATATATGACACACTAAATATAAAACCTCACAACTCAAAATTCTCAAATTTGCAGAAGAGGCAAAAAATTTTTGAGTTATGACGTTATTGTATTTAATGTGCGATATGTCAAATTTCATATACTACACATACAAGGCGAATTCATAGAGGTAAAATTATCAGCCCAGCTAAACGGGGAGGTATTTTACCAAAATTTGTTGAATTTTACTTGATTTCATTTATAGAATCAGAGATGGAAAATGAGATTTTGGTTTCAGTATTAAGAAATTAACTTAAATGTACTTTTTCTATAATAGATAAATCAAATTTATGTATAATTGTTGTTTTTGCACCATTCATAATGTGTCTCACAAATATATATCTTTTTTTTAGTAAAACTTTATTAAATTAAACATATCACTATAAGTTTTCCATCCCTGTTATACGAATTGGCTATGACAGAAAATATTCCCTAAAAAGTTGCTTTGTTGTATCAATTCGCCGTTGCATATACCTGTACCAGAATATGCCTTGCTATACATACATATAAATAATAATTTTAAGATATATCAGACTCCTTATAAAAAATGACAGGCTACTTCCAACTGCCATCGTTTATAACTAAAGACACCAAAATCCTATTTAAAAGCGTACAACATACATACAAACATATGTATTAGACCGTGCCCACTTACAGGCAAACAAAAACTGTGTATAACTTTGAATAAACAATATTGTTACAAGCAAATTTTTATTTTTTTTTTTTGCTGATTGTTGGCGTTGCATTTTAAATTTTTTGTTTACTGTCAAATTTTACACTTTGCTTAGGAAGTATTGCGACAAATTTAAGAAGCTGATGGTCGCAAAGATCATACCACTTGGGTGCAAATTGGTTCCTTTGTAAAGTATTGCGATAACAACTTAAATGTATGCTGCCGAACGTAGTGGTCGTCTATTTTAAATTTTATTGACAATAACATCGATATATCATACTTTAAGATTCGACTGTAAATATCCCTCTCTAAACTAGCATGCTCTGCGGTCCAGTTGTAAATGTGACTTATATTCTTATTTTTATTTTAAAATGCTTAAAATCTCAAACAGATTTTGAACAAAGAATTTAAAATATATATCAACTAAAAAATTCTTAAATTTGGTTTATTGATTGTTGGGTTAAAACTGGTCTATATGCATTTCACTGGTGTTTATGCCCGATCATCAGTAGACCTTTAAACCACAAAATTTATGAAAAAGTTTAATAATGTTACAAGCTTTATTTAAGATTTCCATAAACAATATGAGAATTTTAAATAAAACAAGAAACAAAAATAAAAAACTCTTCATAAGCCCAACCAACAATTTTATTCAATTTTCATTATTTTATTTTCCATTTTATTTTTTTATTTTATTTTTTTTTTTACCAAAAAAAAAATTTATAATTTATTAAGAGAATATCTTAGATAATTAGTAAATTTTTTATATTTCTTAAAAATTTTATAAATATATGTACATATGTATGTATTTATATATTTGTCTTGTATTTACTCACCTGGATCAATGTATTTTAAGTTTCTAGCCAAATGTGTTAACTGCAGTGGTATATAGCGGGTGTCGGCCCTTGGTGTGATTTTAGGTGCAGGTGGTGATGATGGGACACCGGGTCCTAATGGGCACAAAAATGCTCTCTGTAATTCCCAGCCAACTTCTGATATAATACTGGCCTTTCTAAAGTAAGGTGTAACTTCGCGCAAAAATTTAACTGAAAAACACCAATGATTTGAAATGATAATTAAATTTTTTAATACTATTACGTTATTTTTAATTTTAAATTTTTTCCGGGAAACTAATGTCAATAGCACAAAACAACAATAAAATTTTTCGAAACAAATTGAAGAAAGTCAATGACTTAAAATACAAAATTTTGCAAATCTGTCTGCTGTTAAAATACCAACGAACACCATTTAATTTATATAAGTATATATCGTTAGCTTAACCAAGTAACGAACAAATAATTCGAAATCAATAATTAAGCATTGTTTTGCATATTATGTACACAGACGCCATCTAGCGGATCTCGAAATATTATATTTGAAAAGTAAATAAAAGAAAGACCTCGAGACTGTCTATTCATTTGAGAAAAAAGGTCGACAAAATTAAAAAAATAATTTCATTTAAAGAATTGTTATAAATTTCTTGAAAAATGAAAAATTTGTAAATTTTATTTTTATTAAAGGCTTATTTGACAGACGTGGTACAGAAATTTTTCAAATAAGCCTACAATAAACCTAAAATATTTTTAATGAAAACGGCAGTTAATTTCCTTTCATTTTTTAATTTTTTTATAGTTAAAAAAATATACATTATACGTACATTTATATTTAAAAATTATCTTTTCCAAATTTTAAATCTTGTTTTATCGAAGAATTAATTCTTAATCAATTTGCTCATTTGATGACTTAATCTATGATCACGATTTTGTTGTGAGATTTCTATTCTATATCGAATATAAAAAAAAAAAAAACAAAATTAGTAACTCAAGTCGTAAAACAAAAGATTGTGCGATTAGGATTGTCGACAATGTGAAATTGTTTTCTAGTCTAGGAGAAAACGTCTGCAATGGCGCGGTAGGTAGGTAGGTAGGTAAGGCTGGTGCAAAGTTACCCTCACCCGGAGATCATTACGGTCTATTTTGACGCCTTAATATAGAATAAAGAGAATAAGAATAAAAATAGTTAGAATAGAAGAGAAAGAGAAGCAGACCAGTCCAGAGTCTCTAGCGGGAATCGAACCCGGAACCCCCAAACTACTGTCTAGTCTAGCGAAGAGAGTCGCAAAGAGATCCGAAATATTAATGGTCTGCTTCGATATTCCCCTGCGCATAAAAAGATATAAAACTCCCACAATTTTAGTATTTTTTTCATTAAATGCACTACAATTGGTAGAGTCACTTAATGACATAGGTGTCATAAGTCATAATGTAAATTTTTTTTTTTTAATTTTAATAAGGCTTAAAATTTTTACAGTAAACAATACAATACATTTAATTAAACTTTTAATTTAAACTTTTTGAAAATTGTAACATTGTGACAATAAGATACTTAGGACACCTTGTGAATACACCAAATGTATTGAGAACAATATGTCTTTAATTTAATTTTTTTATTTGTCGTATAATCATAATGTCATATTATTTTTTAATTTGAATAAGGCTGGAAATTTTTGCAGTTAACAATACAATACTTTTGATTAATTTTAAAACTTTTTGGAAATTATGACAATACGACACTTAGGACTTTTTGTGAATACACCTAATGTATTTAGAGCATAATATCTTCAAAACACCTCTCTTTAGTTTGGTATCAAATTTGATTACAAAAAACTAATCAGCAGATAATATACAATCCATTTTAGAAGTTTAAGGCTGAAAAAGTGCCACATTTTTACTTAGAAAAGAAAATGGTTTTAGATATAATTTTAATAAATTAAATTTTTTTATTTGCCCTTTTGTACGTATATGTAAGTACACTTATATGTATGTATTTACATACATACAGACACACATACATGAATTAAATAATCAACAATAAGAGTATATTTATAATTGCAACAAACGGCTATTTTTACGTTGAATACTTTTTGATGGCTTCGATATCAAACGTCCTAAATATAGATTATTTTCTATTGGTAAAATAACTAAGCGTCCATTCGTCGTCTGTGTAAGACGACTAAGTATTTCCAGTTGTTGGTCAACTTTAATTACATTTTCTTTGTCAAGTTCAGTTTTGGGCGCACCATAAGTGTCGGCTGGTTCGAAACTGTCCGAATCTGAATCAAAAACAATTTCACTTTCAGCTGAACCCTCTTCATTCCTGATTTCAATGTCGTCTCTATCTTGTTGCTGAAAATCATCTTCACCTAATTCCAATCCCGTTTTTGATTTCTTTAATTCATATTCAGGAGTACCATAGGTATTGGCGGGTAATTGTTTGTTATTGGCAACATCTATATTATGCGTTTCTGAGGCTTGCTCAAAGGCAGGAAAATCAGCAATAAAATCACCAATATTGTTATCAGTATCATCAAAGGCGGATAAAAAATTCTTGCTCGCTTCTTCGCTGGGAGGTTGAAAGTTCACAGCCGGCTCTGGTATTATTTCGGCTTCGACTTCCTCAGCATCTGTGGAAAAAGGAGTACCATAAGTACTTGCTGGTGAATAACCAGCTACATTTGATTTAACTGTTATGGACACCATTTCATCGAAGTCCTCTAAAGTTGGTTCTGCTGGAGTTTTGCTAATAAATTCAATGGGTTCCGTGACAGATTCGGGGTTTTCATTAGGTAAATCGAATGCTATCATCGGACGGAATCCAGCTTCTGGATAACCTGTGTGTTGCTCCACTACTGAAGAGGGTGTAGTAAATTCGATTTGTCTTGCTGATTTCACTTTTGATCTCCTTATAGATGCAGCCAAAGTGCAGCTTATAGCTAAAGCTAATACTAATATTTGTAATCCTTTTGAAATGGTCATATTGAATTCAATAAACTCGAAATACAACTGTTGTTGATTATACTATAAACTAAAGCTTTTATAGTTCGAACAAACAAAATCATTTCACACAATTATTTCTACTGTCAGAAATTTAAGCAAAAATTGCCAAAAATCAAAGTTAATTAAATTGCATTATATACGAGTCGTACGTACATACATACATTTATATGTAAATACATACATTAATACATATTTATAAATATATATTCGTATGTGCTACAAATAAATTACATGTACAAATATATCAAAATGTATTTACTTATAATATGTACTTCACATACATACATACATACAGACGTTTGTGTGTATATAAATTGATCAAGAATTCAATTCTGGTAAAAATCAAGGCAACTTGAATTAAAAAAAATATATATTCATTTACTTGTCAACCAATAATTGTTTTACTTTAATTTTGATCCCGCATTCATACTAAGTGACTCGTAAAAAGTACGATAATCGATGTGTGGGGAATATACACACTAAGTCTAAAACATATATATACATACATACATATGTATGTAGTATGTAAATGTACACTTCTACTGTAAATGCTCAATGTTAATTTGCAATGTATGTATGTATGTATATACATACATATGTTAATACTATGCAACAAAATATTGTAGAATGAATTTTTTAAGCTCGAAACTCATGGTATTGTATGATATCTTTTGATATCCTTTGATCTCCTACCTAATAGTGTTTTTACAGCAGATTTTGCGTTCACACTACAAGTTAAATTAAATTAGGTTTTAACTCACAGCTTGCCTTATAAATTTATTGAAAATAAAATAAATTTCTCATAGAAATAGGTGTATTTCTTGCAGTATTTTTTTAGTATTTTTATTATTTTATTTATATGGCACACTGCGTATCAGCTGTTTTTGTTTGTATGAAAAACTAAGCAATTTTTACGAAGCGCTCTAAAATAGAATTTTTTTTTTCTGTAAATATTTAAAAATTATAAAGATGCTGTTTTTGTGTTGTTGCTGCTGTATCCATTGATTTTAAATTTAAATTATTTCTTTTGTTGAACTATTTTTCTATTGAGCGCCATTTAACATTTTCAGCTGTTTTTAATCTTTTTAACATGGTAGCAATGAATTAAGAACACCACAAAAAAAGTATGTATTTTATAAGGTTTTAGAATATTTTTAATGATTAGTTTTACGGTAAAATCAAATTTTGTTTTAAAACCATAAGGGTTATTATTACAACTTGCCTTTAGTTAAAGGTAGAATTTATTGTGACTGATAAATAGCTTCGCATTATTACAACTTCCATTTTTTATTGTAATTATTATTAATAATAATAGTACTTATTAGCTAAAAAATAATAATTGAAGGCTTTATAATGCAAAGCCATTTATTGGTCCGACAAAATCCTGCCTTTAACTAACGGCAAGATGTAATAATGGCCCTAAGTGTGAAAACTAGGGTGATCGACTCGGTTTTACAACCGGTGGAAAACCCGGTTTTTTCCTCTTTCAGCTGGCGGTTTTTTCTAAATGTTGATTTTTCGAATATCGAATACACCAGTTTTTTATCCGGAAAAGCCGGTTTTTTATTTTTTTAAGTTTATTTTTATATATCTTTGTAACCAACCGTACCATAGTATATTTAGTACGCGAAAAGTTTTCAAAAATTGGAAAATAAAATCTATTAAATATTCCTCCATAATATTGTAAGAAATTTATTTGTTGTTTAAAAAACAAATATCAAATAAGAAAAATAATTGATCTTTAATATTATTTTTTATAGGATATAAACCTAACGTTAGAAGTTAAAGGTAATTAAAGAATAAACTTAGCTGATCGATCACTTTTAGGTAAAAAGTGTAGTTACAATAAAGAAAATCAATAAAAAAAAACCATCGAACAAACTAGTTTATGCCTATATTTGTATGTTTCTCAGGGGTATAAGAAAGAATTTTTAAAATGAAATTTTAATGATTTTCTCCCTAGCCTTTAAAATGTATTTCGAATTACAGAAATCATTTCAAACAAAATACGTCAGTGCATATTAGTTTAAAAGATCTATTTAACTTTTAAAAATTGTACAGAAGGAGATACAAAAATTTATAACAGCCTTACAAAAAGTCTTATTTATTAATGTATAAATTTATTGTATTTATTTATTTTACTTGTCCTTAAATTCAACTAATTAAAACCAAATTAGTCAATTGCATTCATGGCAGTTTTTGCGTTGTGGCGTAATTGTGCAGCCAAACGCGTATATAAGCTGTAAAAATTTCATATTTAATTATCATTTTTATTATAATCTTTTTTTACAATATTTTTAAATTCTTTCTTGAATGAATTATATTTTATATATTCGAACCGGTTAACCGGTTTTTTTTCCAATTTTCAAAATAGCAACCGGTTTTTTTTTTTAATTCTAAATTTCAAACTATTTGAGAACCGGTTTCTTAAAAAAGTCGAATAATCGATCACCCTAGTGAAAACACTATATATAACACTATATATAAATATATAAATTCCGTTAATACAGATCAGACAAAAAATATAATCATGTGATGTGTATCTTTTTTTAATTTTTTTGCAATCAATCGCTCATTACAGAACTACAATTTACATATTTATGTGTTGTACACATGTAAGCAAATATTGACTCAGGCTACGCTACGCCCCCAATTTTTTTTGTGGTTGCATTAGTGTGATGCCTGGTACTTGGTATCAGCCTAATTATTTTTTATTTATTAAAACATCTGCATTATTAGTATGTTTCTTTACAGTAAAACCGTTTTACTTTAAAATATTTTCGCTTATTTTATTTATGCAATACAAATATAAACAACCCAGCAAAAACTAAGTAATGACTTGCTCTTACTAAACAACATACTTTTCAGTGACTATTACATATAGTTTGTCTTACTAAGAAGTATTTTAGTAATGACTTGATTTATAATGTGATACGTAGGTACCTATTTGCAGACATTTGCTTAGATACATACACAATACAATTTCTTGTTGCAAAATTTGCGAGAAACCATTCAAAAACATAACTTTTAATAATTCTCATTTAGTTTAACACGCTTAGGGTATAAGTATATAATAATGATTTTGACAACAGCGACAAAGCATTTCGTTAACAAAGTGATGCTTTATAGATTTTCACTAATTGTTAAATTTCAAATTAACGTATCGCAGAATAATCAAACCGAATTTTCGTCCTAAGAAGAACCGAATGACTTCTGTAAGTCCATAATAGTAATGGGTTATTTAGGCTAATAAAATCAAGTACTTTGCTATAAAAATAACTCATTTTTTAAGTCCCTTTTTATAAGCGACCATAAATTAATGGATTTAAATGCCAAAATGTAAGTAGTGAAGAACTGTTTTCTATTTCCTTTAACTAATTATTTTGCAAAGTGTTATTTTGCTGGGAAGTAAATAATTTACTATATTTATTCATTTATATATGCATGTTTACATACTTATGATTGATGCATACTTATGCACACTGTTGCCAACTTTTTCCCAAAGAATATCGCTAAAATAAGGAGAAAAATAGCTAGGATATAGCTAAAAATTTTCAAAATTTTAGCGATAAATCGCTAATTATTTATTTTTTTCAAATTCTGGCATAAATTTAACAAAAAATAGCCAAGTTTTCGTCCATTTTTTTTTTTTTTTGCGCGGAAAATTTAGCGTCTTATTGCTAAGTTTTTCTTAAATAATGACAGAAGGAAAAAAAGAAAAGTACAGTAATTTTTATTATGAAGGCAGCTTTTATTAATTACATTTTAATACATAATTTACATATGTATGAAGGTATGTAAAAAAATTCAAGAAATATATGTACGTACACATGTATACGTTATATTAAAATTCAAAATAATAATGTTTATCAAGTATTACTAATTACTTTATACATGTTAATAATATAATATGCATACTAAAAACATTTTGGGATTTATTTACTAAAAGTCTAAAGCCAATACTCTATATTCTCGCTTTCACATGTAAAATTGTAATCTAGTTTCTTTAATGTTGATTTAATTAAATATATCGTAATTGAAGCTGTCGCATCGGCCGTTTTAGCCAAGCTTACAAATGTTTACACAATTTGTTGTTTTTCGGTGCTAAAAATAATAATTAAAATACCTATATCAAAGAGAATATTTATTTTAAATTTATGTACCACTTGATGACACCAACGTTTATTGATTTATTTCCTAATACACATATCTAGAACCTGATACATCGTTTCTAACTTCCATTAAGAGATGGGTCACTAAAACATTTTTATTAATCGCTAATCATTTGGTTCTATTAATACGGGTTTCATTCGTTCCATCGAAACCTTTTTTACATAAATCACTAAGGAGATCAATTGAATTGACTGACGTATGTTGAGATATAAATGAAGCATTCTTTTAATTTAAATTTTCTCCAATATAACCCTCCCATGACTTGTATTTGTACAATTTTGCAGACAGGAAGCACTTGCATCAATATCATTTCGTATCGTCTTTTTAATCTTGCATTACCCAGGACTTAAACTTTTAATGGCTTAACCATGCACAAGTTTTTGATTTTATTAGTTTTTTTTTGCAATATTTCTAATTTCTTCCAAGTTATTTTTAAATAGTTTTTTTTTATTATTTACAAACTAAGAACTCAAATTATTCGAGCTATAAACTTTGCAGATAAAATTGGTTTTGAATTTTAATGTACGCGGTTTTTGGCTTTCAGATGCCATAATCTGTATTAAAAAGTGTATTGAAAATAGCATTCGCCTTACAAATGAATTGGTAGCTACTCTTTAAGAATGTATACAACAAATGTATTTAAAACACATTAAAAACTAACATCGCGAAAATCGCTAGATTTCCCGCTAATAGCTAAATCATATTTTTTCCGCAAAAAATGTTTAAAAATCGCTAGATTTGACGAGAAAATAGCTGAAATGGCAACAGTGCTTATGCATGAATGAATTCTATGCCACTCACGTGCACAAAAACATTTTTTATATCATT
Source organism: Phyto melanocephala (assembly GCA_941918925.1). Taxonomy (NCBI): domain Eukaryota; kingdom Metazoa; phylum Arthropoda; class Insecta; order Diptera; family Rhinophoridae; genus Phyto; species Phyto melanocephala. The sequence continues at coordinate 1,528,819 of OW799235.1, read as the reverse complement.
TACTGCAGTGTTGCCGAAACTGCGATTCAATTTTGCACAGCCAAAGTTAGAAAATCATTCAAAATTTACAAATTACAAAAATACCACTCAAATTAAAGGGAGTTTGTCTTTAAATTACACATTTTTATTTAAAAAATTGATGGGCATTATGAAATGATGTTCTTCGTTGTAATGATGTTGTATTAAAATCAATATTCTTATTGGGGTACAAAGATAATGTAGATTTTTATCTTAGATTTTTAATTTGCAAAAAAAATAATTTCACAAAATAGTTTGGTTAGGTGCCAGTTGTAGCAGTTCACTTGAATTCATAAGCAATACATATGTATGACCACACTCCTGTTTTAATGATGTTGCCATATTTTGTAAACAAACTAATATATATGAAACATGCATACGTTCTTATGTACCTATTTTAAGATGTATTCAATGTGTTCTTACCTTCTAAGTCAACTACACGACCGGCACGTTTTAATGCTCTAACGGCCTCATCGTGAGTAGCTTCCCTCAATTCTTCACCATTAACAGAGAGTATAGCATCTCCCACGTAAAGTCCTTTGGCTTGATCAGCAGCCATTCCACGAAATATTTTCGATATTAATATGGGCATGCGATTTTCTCGACCTCCTTTTATTGATATGCCTAGACCATTGTTCTCGGATTTTATAATTCGTACCTAAATGCCATAGATAATGTAGAAAACTAAAATAAAAAACAAAATCAAAATTTCAACGTACGTGTCTTTTTTGATTCGCAACATGATCAGGTACATCACACATATCCATGCCACTATCCAAAGTATTGTTATTAAGCAAATGGTCACAATTATCCGTTACATCCATGTCATTGGTATTAGTGCCACCACCTCCACCACTCTGACCTATGCCCTGCATTGAGGCAGAGGAGGGAATAGAACCATTATAACCGCTATGATTACTTCTGCAAACGAAAAGAATAGATTTAGAATTACTTAATATATGTTCAATGTGTACATACTTAGTTAATCATGCAAATATATACTTACCCCAAAGTACCATTTAGTGTTGTTGATTGGTCACCGGAACCAGCATTTTCACATGTCTCGTCTAGACTAATGGCCAAATAGTCCGTTTCTAAAGTAAGCATCACACGGTACCAGGCTCCACGTACACGGGTCTCCAATGTACCACAACGCATACCTGAAGGCGATTGTGAGGATAAGGGCTGGACTGGAGCATTGTTTAATGATTTGCCCAAGCTCGACGATTCCACCATAGTGAACAATTAACTTTTAGATTATAAAAACGAAATTTTCAATATATCTTTGGGCTAAACAAATCTAAAAGGTTTTATTTGAAAAGCATTTTAATGTGATCATCAATTTCCTCTTTCTGCGCGTATTTCTAAAAAAAAATAAAAAAAAATACATTTGTAAATATATTTCTACGTCATGTTCGTAGCTGGACCATTCTGAGGGTGCAATGCCCCCTTTTTTATATGAAGTGTTATTTTATAAAACATATTTTCTTACATATGTATGTATATATGTATGTATGTATGTAAATATTTTAAAGTAATGCAAAGTGAATTATACATTCAAGACTTCTTAATTAGCAGCGCAAAAAGATTAATTCTAAATAACTAAATGTGAAATAATTTGTCATAAGTTATGTACTTCAAAATAAATGCAAAATATCTTAAACCATTTATTAAGTCATGTTGCAAAAAAGGGAAGAAATATCCTAAATATAACCCAGCGCTAGCATTTATTTTGTTAGAGGTGCTTAATGTGAAGAAATCAGTATGTGACGTTTGCATATAAATTTTTCGTAAGATTGTTATTTATTATAGACGCCTTTGCATCTAAGAAAATACAATATAGCATTGTGACTGAGAGTGTCGAATGTCTTATTAACAAATGTTAAATAGAAAATTACCTCTAATGAGCTAATTGCTAGACAATAACATTTAAGCCATTTACATAGTCTATACACGACTTATGCGGACGCAATCCATCTTGTTCCTTTTTGCGTTCAAGGAGTATTGAATCATTATCAGTATCATTATTTTAATTATATAAGCAATCTCTTTATTACTCATACTTAGTAGAGCTATGCGCCTGTAATTCCTCCGTTCGGTTTAGTTCTTCAATTATTTTATCAGGGAATGTAGCACTTATTAAAAGATCTGCCAACAACCAGGGGATATGTTGACCAGTCCTTGAGATTTGTTACGCTTGAGTGATTTTACTGCAGCACTTATTTTTTGTTTGTCTTTATACTCGATAGAGATGTTAGGGTTGCTGGTTTTTGCATAATTTTAGGTCACTGTTATAGTTTTTTAGAGGCAAAGGAGCTACAGGTGGGAAATAGCTGCTTTACTGCTTACCAATTTCTTTTCTGAATGGTATAGATATCGGCTAAGGTTAGTTCCAGCGGCTGTATAAGCTTCCTAGGTTATGTTATCGGCCCATCTTATCTAATCACGTCACGAGCTTATTTTTACTTCGAGATTCCAGCGATTATGATGGTGCTGAATCTTACCATTTTGTGCTCTTCAATTATTGAGGCATTCTTTTTAGCAAAAATAAGCTTTAAAGTCACATCTCTAATCCATTCTTTGCGTGTATTATTCTTGAGACCTACATGACGTTCAGCATCTCTTATATTTTTTGTCTCTATCCAGCTGGATTTGACAACTGTTGTTAGCATTCGGTCAAGATGTTCTTCTTTTGTGGAAGATTTGTAGAAGACTTTTATTTTACATAAAAAAAGGTTTTTTTTTTGCTATTGCACTTTGTTTTAAAAAATTATGTGCCTAAGTAAAAATGTGCAATACAAATGAGAGATTAAAAATGTAGAAAAACATATACTAATGTACATACATACATACATATGTATGTATGTATATACATATACGAATGAGACAAAATCCTCAGGCTTATATTCATAAAAAATTTGTTTTTGAAATCTATTTTGAAAAAAATTTTAAGAAAAATTTAAAATAAAATACATTTAAAAATCATTTTAAAATTTTAACAATAACAAAAGTTTATTAACATAAATAAATCTTTAAATTAATTATTATTATTTCAATCTGAATGTCCACACCACGATTTCTATGATTATTTTATTGTTAACAAAAGAACACTTTTTTTATTTATTTTAAAACAAGTGTTAAATTTTTAAAATAATATTAATTACAGTTTACTTATATTAGTTTATATTAGTCTCCGAATGAAGATTTATACTATAATTATTTTAATTTCATTTATATAATAATTAACATGCATACATATACGTACACACATACATATGTATGCATATTAATGCAGCTTTTTAAAAAATACACTTAGTTTTTTTGTCATACAAATTTTAAAAAAAAATACCTGTAACGACATAAAAATTATTCAAAAAAGTCTAGCTAACGATTAGAATTCGACGAAAATAGAAAATAATCGCGACTTGGGCGACTTTTTCTTCCGTCCAAAAAATCATTTATTTTCGGAATATAAACGCATATACATATGTATGTGCATATGTATGACTGTTTTGATCATACAGAGAAATTAAAAATTATATAAAATTTCTTAAAACGCTGGCTGGGTTAATAATATACACTTTTACTCTAAAGTACGCATATATCTACAATCTAATATGTCTGCCATCCACCTGCTTTTTTCGTAGTAGTATAAAAAAGCTCACTTACATCCCACAAATATATTGAATGAAAAGCTTAGAACAGGCTTGCCATTTTTGTGTGCTAATTTAGCAAATGTACGCATTTTAGTAAGAATATATATTTACAAATTTTGTGTATAAAATGTAAATAAAGAATATAACGTCTAAATTTTTAAAATTATTTAAAAATAGTCTATGTCCGCAACTACGTCTGCGTAATTATCGGCACGAAAGGAAGCCTCTTTATGTAATTATTCAGGTTGTTAAATATCTTTGTAGCAATACGTATTTGTGTATAAAAAGTTGAATTTTGTGTATAATAACACATGTAATTTAGAATAAAATTATTATAATAAACTACATAAACCACTACATATATACGTACATAGATTATGAATACATGCGACTATTAATAAAAATAAAAATTTACAAAATATTTCAATTATAATTTTGACTTGATTGGTAATAAGCAATTAAGTCAAAATTACGCTAGTAAAATACATATCTAGGATTTTGAAAAATGGTTAAAAAATTTCTTTATGAAAATTGCATCTTTAATTATATCTAATGCTGTTTATGCTAAATTTAGTAGCAACATTCTTGAAGCTATAACTGAAAATTTTATACCAACTGCCATATCCATAAAAAATATTTTAGGCTTATTAAAGGCTTATTTGACAAAAGTTACAGAGAAATTTGTCCAATAAGCCGAAAATATTTTTTATGAAAACGGCAGTAAAATTATTATAATTTTATTTTAATACTATTACAGTTTGCATTCAGAGAAACTATGAAAAGAAAAAAGTTTGTACATCATGTCATATAAAGATATGCCTTTGAACGAAAACTTTTCATTTTACAGTTTTGTTGAACGGGAATTAACGCTTTGTTTATGAAACAGCAATTTCCAACTTTTTCTCTCTCACCTTATGGCAACACTGAATTTTAGTTGCAAATAAAGAGAATACCACTTCGCTAGCACTTACAAAAATAAGAGCACAATAAGAAGAGCAAAATGAAGGGTGAAATGAAAATTAATATAAAGAAAATCTATTACTACTAACAGGGGTTGGTATTACCTTTTCTATTTGTATTTTTTTTGTTTTTTTAATTTTTATTGCAAATTAAATAGAAATTTTCTTATAAATTACCTTTCATTACGTTGTTGTTCATTATAAACAAAATCCTTTTTATTTAGCAAACGGTTTATTCCTGCATTAAAAAACACAACAATCGATGTATAATAAGTACTTTATAAGAGTGTATGCATACATACAAATGTATAAAACTTTTATTAATACTTTAAGCACTAGGATATGCCAGACAATGTTTTTGAAAGACCGTATATTTTTTATTATTTGTATTTAGAAGAAATGACTTTTCTTATTTCGAAATAAGGTAAAACTTTTTTGCTATTTCTTTTTAATGGTGCACAAATTTGTTTTTTATTTCTTTATTTAATATATTTATTATATTTTTCTAAATGCCGTGAGTGATGTTCTGAGTCAATCGTAACTCTTAACTGAACTATTGTCGCCATAATATGTCCTTTTACAAATGCAACTTCAGAGATGGAAAAGTTAATGTCGCAGTTTAAGATTAAGCAAATTAAACTACTCAATTTAAATACCTATAACCTTTCTTATATATTGAATTTTGAAAATCATTCTCTCATTGCATTGAATACTAGGACAAGATGTTAATTAAATAAAATATCGAAGAAATTATTGCGATTGGCATTGGCGTAAAATTTTAATCATTTTTTTCTGGGTTAATTTTTTCATAATAATTTAACTATATACATATAAAAATAACTCAATTAATATAAAAAATATTTTATATATTTTACTTACAATATTTTTTTTAAATGTTAAATAAATATTATTTTAAGAATCATTTGTTCTCTACGATACGAATTTTAGTCTCATAATTACATAAAGTACTATTAAGATTTAAAAAATAATATTATTAAATAAAAATATAGTTTTCCATTCCTGTGTACCTTCTAAAGAAAGCTTTTAAAAAATTCTATACAATATTTCTCTTGTTTTCTCTTTTGTTAAGACAAAATCAAACTCTGTTAATTGAGAACACAACATTTTTAAGGATAACGGCGTTAAAAAATAGCTTATCTACAGGGTTCTCGACGAATAAAAACAAATAAAATTTATATTGTATTATGTAACATGAATTATGACTAATGAATCAACTTGTACACAATGTCAGGGAAAAAATTTCTTGGCGTTTTTCAATCTTGCTAATTACTGTCTTAAGAGTTGTTGCAGTTTTGTTTTCCATTTTATTAAAATAAATTCCAATACTATCTCATTGCATACAAATACAGGTTTAAAACCTCAACGCTGATGATGCGTGAACTTTTTTGACGCCAACCGAGTATCTGTGGAATTCGACTATCTGTGGAAGATGGGTTGGACAGGGACCATGGATTGTTTGGGATAATATCATTGACCTGTCTCATATGACCGCCAATTTGTTTCATTTATAGGCGGACGGGCGGCAAAAAACATGTATCCTGTTGTTTTGTAGCATAAGAACTGTGCAGATATCGCATTTAAGCATGCCCGGTCTTGCGGTGGTACTGACATGTTGTGGTTTGAGTTCATTTCTAGTAGTATCGACTTAGTTAGTTGTATCTGTTACACCTTAAGATAAACTTAAAATTACTGTTCTATTAAATAATCGAAGAGAAAAAAATGCAAAAATTATAAATAGTCTTCCCCTTTTGTATTCGTTTTAGCCCGATCAATGACCTATATTAATGAGAGTAGTAATGTGGCGAATGATATACATATGTATGTATGTACATGTGTATGTATAAAGTTCTTTTCTAGTTAATTTTAGTTTTGTACATCTTGTTTCTTTACATCCATACAGTTTAACTTTATTTTTTTTTACATATTTTATTTGTAAATCTTAAAACTTTATTAATTAAAGAATAACATTTAAATGGATTTATTGATAAAGATTGACCCAAAGGGTCGTTTTAACTTCCATGTATGGACTTGTTGCATTTGTATTAGTATAAATATGATTTTGTGTAAGATTATGAACAGATTGCAACATTAATGAAATCGTAGGAAACAAAACAAAATAAATTTAATTAATTTTTAGTCAATAAATGAGTTGAATTAAAATTAAAATCAGTTTCATTCGTTCAATGATAGCAACAACTTGAAAGAACGGTTTGTTGAGATGAAATTCTTAAAGCGACTGTTTGTGTTAGCTCTAGCAATTCAGTGTTGTTGGTGTCAACATAATTTTAATGCATATGATGATTATGATGACCACGGTAGTTATAATGATCGACATCCGTTAGATGCACAACCTCACTATCCACCTCAAAACAACTATCACCTGTATGGGCGACAAATTGATCGTCAATCAGGAGTACATGAGGCTCAAAATGTTCATGAGGAATCGAATCATCATAGTTATCAACCAATTGAAGAAGAGAAAGATGACTCCTTAGATCATCACTATCCTCAGGTATATCAGCCTCATCCAGAGCAAAATCCTTCTCACCAACCACAAGACCCAAATGTTATAATGGTGCCCCGTTTAGGTTTAGTGCGTGGTCAACACAATTTCAAAGTTATTAAAAATAGGCCTATAAATGCATATTTAGGCTTAAAATACGGCACTGTCAAGTCGGGTCTGGGAAGATTTCAGGTAACAGCCTTCATAAATTTTTTTAATTCATAATTTTTAACAATTAAAATCATTTTAGAAAGCCACACCTCCGGATTTAAATGAAAATTTAGTTGATGCAACTAAGGAACCATTGAACTGTCCTCAATTTCCTGACTTGGAAATTATAAGAGGAAGAGAGAGCCGTTATGAAAATGTAGATGATTGCTTAACTCTAAACATTTTCACTCCAGCCGTATGAATTGCCTTAAGCACAAACGAACAAAATTGATAACTAATTCTTATCTTTTATAGAAATCGGGTTCATATCCAGTGTTGGTATTCATACACGGTGAAATGTTATTTGATGGTAGTGCGGAAGAAGGTCAACCGGACTATTTGTTGGAACATGACATCGTTTTGGTAACCGTTAATTATCGTCTAGCACCATTCGGTTATTTATCTACTTTAACTGAGGACATGCCTGGAAATGTTGCCTTGTCTGACATTCAAATGGCTTTAGAGTGGATTCAACAATATATTAGAAGTTTCAATGGAAACTCAGATCAAGTAACTTTAATAGGTCAATCGGGCGGTGCTACCTTGATACATGCTCTCAGCATAAGTGGCAAGGTATTTTATATAATCGATATCAAATAAAGTCACCATATCGTAAATGATTGCCTTTAATGGATTTCAGGCTGAAGGTTTATTCCATAAATTAATTCTTCAATCGGGCACAGCTCTGAATCCCTACTTTTTGGACGACAAACCATTGGAAACTTTACATAGTTTTGCTCGTTATGCCCGCTGTCCACCCAGTCGAAATAACGAAGGTTTAATATCCTGCTTTGAGCGTATGACCACTTCGGAGCTGCTCAACCATTTTAAAGGATTTTTCGTATGAAAATTTCAATCAAATATCAGATCTACATCGATTAAAAAAATTAATAATTTTTTTCAAATATCTCTTAGGAAAATAATGAACATAAAGGATCACAATTCGTAAATGGTTTTAAATTGATAATCGGTGACAAATTAGGATTTTTGCCGCAACATCCAGCCTCCATGGTGGCCAATAACACAAAACCGATGATTGTAGGGGTTACAAAAGATGCTGGCGCTTTCATTATGTCCAGTAAGTTTTTATTGTTTAAATTAAAAAAAAACAATCATTGTCAAGAACATGTGAGAATAATCAACTAATTCGATTTTATGACTTTCTAGGATTCTATAATCAACTTGTTGAATTGCGCTCTAAAAACATATCGGACTACATTAACGTAGTTTTAAAACATACAACTGAACCAAAACATTTTATGTTGTGGAAACAATGGGCTCTTCAACATATTTTTACAACTGAAGATACACGCAATCCTTCGGTTAGTGGATTAGTGCAAAAATTACTTGAGGTAGGCGTTAGAGTACATAAATGTAGATGGTTACCTTTAAATTAATAATTTTTTTTAACGATATCTTTAGTTAATTAATTTGATTTTATATCGTGGACCTGTAATAGATAGTATACGTTATACGTATAAAAACCATTCGGTTTATATGTATTGCTTCGATTATCGTGGCGAATATCATCGTTTTGGACACCTGCGAAATCCTTTGCCATTCGAAATTGATGCTACTTTAAGTGATGACAATATCTTTTTGTTTCCTTATCCTGAAGAGGTAAGTAATCTCAATGCAGAGGATAAGTCTATGGCAAGGGCAATGATAACAATGTGGGTAAACTTTGCCACGTATGGCATTCCCAACTTAAATGCCGGTGTTTGGCCAAATGTTTCCTCAGAATATGGACCATTTTTACGTTTTACCAATACAGAAGAAAGCAGACTGGAATTGGGTTATCATTTCAGTGACGGTATACCGGTACCAAATTTATATCCCGAATACTTCAATGTAACTAAATCTACTACCACTACAACGACTACAACTCCACAACCCCACTTCAACTACCCACATCACTCTTATCAATCATCGTACCCTAATTATCAACAATACCCTAATTACAATTCACAATTACGATCTTCGTATCGCAACAATTGGGATCACGACAAAATCTCTAATGATCATCATAGAGAGGCCGCTCAGCCATCATTACCTACTCAACACAACAACCCGATGAATTCTCACTACGCCAACTTCTAAACTCGTGAGACATGATTTGCCTATCGCTGTTCCAAATCAAGGCTCACAAGCACATGTACATATGTACGTACATACATTTGTAAATTCTATTTGTATTTATTACTGATAAGTACGAATAGAAGTAGATCAAACTATGCACATCAAAAGTAGAGTTATGTAATTATTTCCAAACATAATTTCATCTATTTTGTTACATGCCATGTATGCATGAATGTAGTTAAAAATTAAACAAAATTTTCTTTCAATAGAGGTGTTCAACTATAAAAATTCTTAAAATCTAAATGTTACTTTATTTCTATTCAATTGATGTCTAGCTGTACTATTTTTGGTAAAGCCAATTTTTTGGTTGGTGTGTGATTTTTTTAGCGGTATACTTGTAGTTACGTCTTGGATAGAACTCCTCTCTTACTAAGCTGTGACCAGTCACTTCGTCCACAGTAGTAGCTGAAAATTCTTTAAAGTAATTGCCAGCAATTGCAAAGGTTTCATCGAGTTTTAAATAGGGCCCGTACAAAGTTGTCATCGGTGGCCAATAGCCGCTGCGATGACTGGCAAAAGGATGCCCATAAATTACGAACGATGTCCAAATATCCACCATTCGTTTCGCCATTAATTCATCGGGTGGAGTTAATTTTTTAACATGATCAGGATAAGGGAATAAGTATAAGGCCTCATCTGTTAAAGAAACACCCGCCCTAAATGGACTCTGCATATTATTTTCCCCATCCATATCATGGTAACGATTAAATTCCCCTAAATAATCAAACGAATATAGGAATGTATTTTCAGGTGCATGCTTATTGTTCATGTTTAATGCCAGTAAAACTGGTAGTTTGTGCAATAGTGTACCAGCCACCTAAAAGTAAATATTCACAAGCATTGATTTTAAAAATAAAATTTGTTAGTTTTACGAAATTAATCAAATCCGTTAAAGCTTTAAACCCAACTTACATCTACCAATCTGGGCATTAAGGTCGCAAATGTTCCATTTTCCATAAGTCTTCTATTGAAGAAATCATGTGTAATAAAGCTGGTCAAAAGCATGGTTTTGTCAGTGCCCACGACTTGGCGAATTATATGGTCAATATAATCAAAGCTGCTATAAGTACCTTCCGGTATGCTGCCCTGCCAACTATTTTCAACAATCTCTATAAATATATTTTTGGTGCAGCGTAAAATAAGGTTTAAACGGATTCATAAATGAATTATACGAATGAATGATTTATATTAATTTACCATAAAGTGTTCTCGATCCAACATTTTTTGGACAACCACCCATTGTTGGCAAGGTGTTATTGGATTTAAGCATTAGATCATAAGGATGTTCTGGTATTACACCGCTTGGTCCGCCTATAGTGAATTGTATTCCACCTGTATGACCTACCCCAAGCATTGATGTTTCCATCTTATTTATAAATAAAAATAAAATTTTATTCAAGTTAAGAGTATTGTTTTTAAGTACCCATCCACCAAAATATTTAACTTACACCATGCTTCATGAAAGCTTCTAGTAATTCCAAAGCTGTCATATCCATCAAACACCGATTCAAATCACGCACTGTTTTCAGTTTGCAGGTACTCTTTGCAGCAATTTCTAGGGCGAATTTTCTGGGATTCTCCTCCAAAAATATAGGCATTAAAGCCGAACCCGAATGATAAATTACCTGATGGAAAAGTCCCCTTTCAACCTGTATTCCAAATAAAATTTAGAACATAAATACAATTTTTAATATTCTTGTTTAACTTCTTCTTAAGAAAAACGCCTTTACCTTAGGCGACAATGTCAACAAATGCACAATAGCTGCACCTCCCACTTGACCTGCTACAGTCACTTTTGCTGGATCTCCACCAAAATATTTTATAAAATGTTTTATAAATTGCAATGCTAAAAATATGTCCAGAACACCGGCATTCCCGGGAATTTCATCGGTTTTCGTTGATAGGAAACCAAATGGACCCAAGCGATATTGTGGTACAGCTAAAACAATATCCTTTTCCAATAGATAATCGGGTGGAGCCTCTGAGTTACTTCCCTCATACAAATACTCGCCATGTATGTAAACTAATACAGGATAACTGCCAGTTACATTTGGAGTTGTTATAGTCATTGATAAGCAATCTTCAATATCGATTAAAGCATCTACTTTTTTTAACAATTCCATCGAAACAATTGAAGGGCAGCCAATCTTTTCTGCGGTTGCATCCATTATATCTTCCCAAGGTTTGATGGGACGAGGTGGCTATAAAAATATATGTTTAAATATGTATGAACATACAAAAATAAATACACACACACATACATATATATAAATATATTTTTTAATATACATAAGTTGGTCGCAAGATAGAAAGGCCCTAACTCAAATAATTGTAACTTAACAGGAAAAGGTAAAAACGTAACGGAAACTGTATTATCGTAATGTAAATTCTTTTGTAAAATTGATCGTGAAACGGTTATTTTTGATACTATTGCGTTAAAATAAAGTGTCGAGGTATATTTGTGTGAAATGTATTGAAATCACTGAAAAACTCAATTTCGTAAAAAGTACAAGTTAGGGCCTTTCTACTTGTGCCCGACCATATGTATAAATCAGAATACTAAAAATTGTATCTATTTATCTATTTTTTTAATTATTTTTTTAAAAAACAAACCTTAAATCGATAGTTTCCTGAAGGGGCTTCTGCATATTTCACATCGACAAACTGTAATACTTCTCTCTGCGACCATGCAGTTTTAGTGATTTTTCCCTGTATCGAACCCAAGTTGGGAATTGATACAATCGTATCCTTCTCTTCATCATACAATCCGAACACCAAGCCGAATGTCAAACCAAACAATACCTTTAGTTTCATAAGCATCACTAATGCTTGAGGTTAATTATAAAATCTGATTCAGAGATGAACCGTTTTCCTACAATACGCGTCAACAACTGATTTCAACGAATGCCGAAGAATTACATTTTACTAACGCATCATCGGAATGGGTAATAAATGCAAATTTCATTCTAAAAATTGGCCATTAAATATTTTTGTATAAATATGTATGTATGAAGAATGTATGTACTTATGTACATACATACATATGTTGTACATATATGTATGTTGTATTTGTATTTGCTAAATATTTTTGTTTGTGCGATCTTTGGGGCCAAAACAGATATAAAGAATAAGAAACGGCTTAAATTCGCTTAGAATTGTAAAAGAATGTCTCAACATACATAAAAAGTCAATAATTAAAAATTGGAATTTTGTGTTTAAAAAAATCAATCAATAACATCAGTGCTGTAAGAAGCTGCAATCAAATGGCATTGAAATCAAAGTGATTTTAACCAAACTTTAAATTCAAAAGAAACATATTTTGCAATATTTTGTGATTGCAATAATTTTTTTTATTATAAATCATTGATTGCAATCAAATTTTTGTTGATATGCGATTTAAATTAATTTACCCTGAAATCACAACTATAGTGAAAGTTCAACGAAATAATATTCAGTTGGAATCTAGCAGATACCACTAGAATCTATTGGGCAAATCAGGGGCAAATTACGGCATTCGAACATGATCGAAATTTGAAAATTCTTATTAGATTCTCTACACCTAAAGCACAGCGAACTCGATCGTTCGAGTAAAATTTCGATCGTGATCGAATGCCGTAATTTGGCCCCAGATTGTTGATAGATTTTAAAAACATAGGTTTGTTTGCTATTTCTTGCATATTTCTGTTCCTATTGTAAAAACTGACTGCAACTTAAATTTATTATGTTTAGCAATTTAAGAAAATATAGTTAATAAAAGTTAAAATTGTTGCCCATTCAAAATTTTCAGCGTTAGCTTTGTTTTTAGAAAACAAGAATTTAATTTGAAGAAAGTAAAGATTTTGATTCTGATTTATTTTTACTGCAACTGCTGGACTTGATAATAATTGAAGCAATTGCAATCAATTGATTGAAATTTCTTTTTTCTCGTATTGATTTATGATTTTGAATACAATCGAAAAATCAGCAATCATGTAGTCGCAAATAAATCAATTACAATCGTTCAAAGCTCTGAATGCCACTAACAACATCATTAGCATAAAAAAGTTGATCAAACTAAATGGACCATCCAATAAATCTGCTCTTTTATCTGATTAACTATTTGTTATGTTCAGCAATTATGACAACAAGACTATAAAAGTAGTAAAATAAAATAAGTATATCCAATTTAAACTGTATTTCTGTAATTTTCTAGTTTAACCCGGTGCACCTCGTACCACCTGAAATCGATTACTTTGACTGCATTGTGCTTAAAATTTAATAATTTTAAATGAAACTCATAGTTCAAATATTCAAATTGTTCTTAATGAAATCATAACCTAGTTACAATTTAAAGCAAAATTTGTTACGTTTTATAAAGTTTATAAACAACCAAAAATAATGACTTTCGAATTTACGAACACACTCGTCAGATAATCAAAAAAGTTTAAGCGAATTCAAAAATTCTGTGGAATAGTATAATAATCAAATTTTGATTGAGAACTATGTCAACCGATGTAAGAACAAGTAAGAATGCTATATTTTTATTAATATATAATACGTACATATATAAGTTTTTTTATTCTTTATAAAGATTTTTTTCCGCTTAAAAACATTTCATTGTAAAATTATAAAATAAGTTTTGTATCAGTAATTAAAAAAAACTTGTTTGCCTTAACCAGAATTCGAAACAAGATTCGCTCTAACCAGTATACCAAATTTGTATGCATTCGTTGTGTAAAACGAGCTGGTCTTCGTTTTTTTTTTCTCATGTCTCAGTTATTTATGAACCGATTTTTCTGGTTTTCGATACCGTTCTTTTCCCGTATAGTTTTGTAATATTTTGATACCACACACACACACGGGTCTAAGCGATTTCTGGGGACTTAAGGAAATTCGATTTCAACATACATAACGACAAACATTGCTCAGTCGATTTCCCTAGTCATCAGCTTACAGAAAATATATAATTTACTCGGAATTACAAGCCTTTACATACCCTTACACTCTCTGTGAAGGGTATAAAAAACTCTCCCGACATGAATAGTCTCGATATCATTGTCATTTTTGTTTTCCACCGCTATTTTTCCTTAGCTAATTATAGAAAAATTAAAAAAAAAAAACTTTTTTTTATATTAAAAAAATAAATATTTTGAGATCCTAACAAGTAAGAGTGCCTTATGCCGAGTCTTATAAAAACTTTGAATAGCGTAATACCCTTTTGTTGACCATGCTGAAAGGATATGTTCAACAGCATAAGTTGTATCAAAAATAATAAAACACACTAATAGAATATCTAACATTATATTATTGAATTTATTTTTGTATTAACGCCTACATACCGCTCATTTACTAATACAACGTCATAACTCAAAAAAATCCATTTCGAGATAATCGCAGTTGAAAAAAACGGCTGATTCTCTTAAAACGTCGAAAGTAAAAAAATAGATATAAAAATGCAACGTATACACAATATAAAACATGAAATGAAAAGCAATTCTGTATGATTAACTCCAAGTTTTTAAATTTTGAGTTATGACGATGTATTAGTAAATGAGCGATATGTTTTGTGTAGGTATAAGTATAATGTGTGGATGTTTTTGTTATCTTATAACATTATTCAAGTGGCAATTTATTATTTTTCTAGGTTTTTTGTTCTTTTCGCAATTAATACAATATTGCCACGAGCCTCATTGTCGTCAGTCCCGTCATCATCATCATCATCATTGGCTTCGCTATTATCATCCGTAATGTCGACTAAACTGTCGAAAAAAATTTCGTTGACCAAATTAAACCCCTTTGCATTTTCTTCCACGGCTGCTGTAAATTCGTCAATATAATTTTTACCGATTAAAACGGTTTTGTCAATTTTCATATACGGTCCCGTTTCATCTGCCATAGCTGGCCACTCAGGTACATTAGGAGCAGATGGCTTGCCATTGGCAGCAAACGAAGTCCAAAATGCTACCATACGTTTAGCGATCTGAATATCACGATTCGAGCTTAGTAAATGATAATGCGGCCAAGGGAATAAATAAAGATTATCATCAGTTAGAGATACGCCCAATTCAAATGGCATTTCGGTAATTTCATTATCTTCAGATGATATATAACGATTTATCTCGCCCTCATAGTCAAAGGAATACAAAAAAGTGCTATTGGGAAGTTTTTGCGCATTGCCTTGCATGGCCAATAGAACTGGATTTTTAAAGGCAATAGTACTGCACAACTAAAAATAAACAAAAAATAAAATTTTTAAAAAACTGAGTTGTTAAACTGATAATTTGTTATGGTTAAAGCCTCATTTAAGTTTTTTTTAGTTTAATGACAAAAAAAGTGTGAAATCCCTAATAAATATTTAAAAATTTCTGTTTGTTCGGTAGTCGTTAATCGGTACATTTTTACAACAACAAAATACATGGTCAACTGCTACATGCCCCTTGAACTCTACTAATAAATAGGTCACATAAACTAGTGGATCACCAATTGGGCTGTCATGTCGTATTGTCATTATTATTATATTTTGAAAAACATTCTTAAATCTAGCCAATTAAAAAAATAAGACTAACGACATGGTATCTCAACTTGTGAATTCATATTACATACATACCCTTAATTGAAAAAGGGCGTATCTTGATTTTTAACAAAAACGAGTTCTTAATGTTTACTGGTAGTTCACATACACACACATCACCGCTAAAAAATTAAGTGAGCTATGGTTGAAAATAACGGATTTATGGACAAATAAAAAAGCTCTAACTCAATACATTCTTTTAAATTTTATTCAGTTTTTTCTTTCTCCTGTAAAGTAGTAAAAAATCGAGTTACGCCTTTTTTATATAAAGCCATCGATATACATGTAGACATGGGCGTGGCTACAAATTTTTCTGGGGGTGGCAAAAGCATAAAAAATTTTTTCTTGTAAAATCTTAAACTGACACCCAGAATAGTCTAGTTACGTCCATGTATGTAAATAGATGTATATTTGTGAGGTGAAATCGCTTAAATAAACGAGAAAGAATGTCATAGTCGCTCAAGCTAGTTAAATCTTTTATAATTGCTGGGAGTCTTAAGGCTTAATAAACTTGGAAATATTTGTGTATTCAATTTTCAAATTCTATTGTCAACATCATATCGACCCCTGTGCGCGAAACTATCGTATGTTACAAAAACTAAATTTTACAGGAGAGCGTTCTTATTACTTTTAGGGCCATTATTACAACTTGCCTTTAGTTAAAGGCATGATTTTGTCGGACCGATAAATAGCTTTGCATTATAAAGCCTTCATTTATTATTTTTTTATCCATTAAATATTATTATTTTTTATAAAAAATGGAAGTTGTGATAATGCAAAACTATTTACTGGGCGGACAAAATCCTACCTTTAACAAAAGGCAAGTTGTAATAATGGCCTTTAAATAAATAAAAATGTAGATAATGTAATGTGAAATGTAACTACGATCAAATGTACACAATATTATCTCCATAACTAAAACAGTTAACGCTTTAATATTTTATCAGCAGACGGATTAATATGGATGTAGAACCAATTTTCATCAAAAAGTCGATTTCGAAAAAAAACGTAACATACGATAATGTCGCGCACAGGGGTCGATATATGCATGTGTGAACCGCAGAAACATTTATTGGCAAATATATTGCGAAATAATTGCTCAAAATAATTTTCAAAAAATAATGTTGAACATAAACTGTCAAACTTGATTGTTAGTTCGTTCATTCATATGCGTTGTTTGTGTAAAAAAAGCTTGTGTCTGAGGGAAAAGTAAAGCATTTTTTAAATAAAATAACAAGAATAAACAAAATATGTATTTATGTTTACATACAAAAATAGCCATTCACACCGATTTTTTTTTTTTTTAATTTATGTCCAATACACAGGACCTATTCTCCACCTCAAAACATAAGCTGGGGCCGAATTACGGCATTCGATATCGAACGAAATTTTACTCGATCGATCGAGTTCGCTGTGTTTTAGGTATAGAGATTATAATAAGAATTTTCAAATTTCGATCGATATCGAATGCCGTAATTCGGCCCCTGGAGGCAAATTACGGCATTCGAACGTGATCGAAATTTGAGAATTCTTATTAGAATCTCCATACCTAAAGCACAGCAAACTCGATCGTTCGAGTAAAATTTCGATCGTGATCGAATGCCGTAATTTGGCCCCTGGTCTATAAACATTTTTTTTTTTACTGTTATTCTGCCGACTTTTTTTCTTATGTTCAGAGGTTAATATTGCATGTCGAGTGGTGTTGGTACAAACATTTTTTTTACGAGAGGTATAAACGTCAAATTCCAATTTCAAGCGGAAGTTTGTATGAGGAATAAATGAACTCATGGACCTATCAAACAAAATCAGGGGCCAAATTACGGCATTCGATATCGATCGAAATTTTACTCGAACGATCGAGTTCGCTGTGCTTTATGTATAGAGATTCTAATAAGAATTTTCTAATTTCGATGACGTTCGAATACCGTAATTCGGCCTCAGAAGTATTCGTCCTTATGTTAACCAAATTTCTTTTTTCGAAATTCATTATTTCATTATTTTAAAAAATTTTAAGTTTACGCTGGTTACAAGATTTACACAGACAGAAGGATAGACTGTGATATCGATGCAAATATTAAAAAGAAAAATGCAAAACTTACATCAATTAAACCTGGAGTCATGGCGAAAAATGAACCATTTCTTATAATTTCTGGTGGAAATATTTCTTCTTCGGCATATTTCTTCCAAGCTTCGGTGGGATCAGCGCCATTAGTTCGAGAGATGATAAGCTTTATATATTCCATGCCACTCATGACATCATCGATTATAGTTTCATTGAAATTATTTATAAAAATATCTAAATAGAAAAAGTTTACGAATAAATAAACTGTATGAATGTTTGTATGAATGTATGTATGTATGCATGAATGTTTGCATGTATGTGTAGCACACTAAATAAAATTGGGTTACACATTAAAAAATCAAAAAAAAATTTAGAAGATACTAAAAGCTGTAAAAAATAGAATTAAAATACAAAAAAAATATTTTATAGTTATAATGTGAAGAAAGTTTAATTAAAAGAAAGTTTTACCATAATTTTTGGGATTTTATATTTTGTATTTGTATTAGTTTTTTTTTATCTGAGAAGAGAGTTTTGAAAAATAATCTTTCACATGTGACATGATTTATGGCCAAAAAGTAATTTGGAGTTGAGCTTAAGCCCCTTCCGTATTTTGTTTGCGATATGTATATATCGTTAGTCACAAGTAGAAGGGCCCTCACTTGAAATTTTGTAGTAACATTACGGGAGAAGGTAAAAACGTTATAGAAACAGTATGTACGATCATAATGTAACTTCTTATGTAAAATTGCTTGTAAAACTACTATTTTTGACACTATTAAAGTCAGCTACAGTTTTGTAAAATGTATTAGAATCACTGAAAAATTACATACTAGGTATCTGCCTTATTCATAAAAGGTTTATAAAGGGTTTATCAAATTTGATTTTCTATGGAAATTAGACTTATAAATCTCCTATAAATCTCTTTTTATTTTTATGAATTAAACCGTTTGTATATTAGAGCGTTTTACCTTACAAGCAACTTTTTTACAATACACTTTTTAAAAAAGATTTTTTTGTTACACATTTATTTTTTGGTGTTGATAAGATTAATATTTCAAGCTCATACCATCCTAATGTAAGAAAATTAAAGCTACAAAAAAAAAAATAATTATTAATTATGTATTTGATAAGAAAACATTGAAATAACTATGATGAAATTTTTTCCTATTTTTTTGTTGCGTAATGTAAGGGTGTAAAGCTTTTTTCTAGATTTTTCTTAAAGTCACAATGGCTCTAAAATAAAATCATTTGACGATAAATATATCACACTGTTATATCCGAATGTATGTACATATCAAAGATATCTATAACGAAAAATTACTTTAGATTTAAAGCTTTACATTTTTATATATCGTCGGTCTCATGTAGAAAGGCCCTAACTCTTGCTTTTTACGAAATTAATTATTTGAGTTTAGGCCTTTCTACATGAGACCGACGATTTGTATGTATGTATGTACGTATGTATATGTAATAAATTTTATACCTTTTAATATGAAGGTGCCACCATTCTTAACACTTCCACCCATTGTGGGGTAGGCTTTGAAATTCTTTGATGTCAGTAGTTTTGCAGGAAATTGTGGCAAAACTCCCGACGGCCCACCGACAACGAATTGTGCAGCACCAAATGAGCCTACTGCTTGATTTGCTTTATAATAACTGTGAAAACTAAAAGCCTCTAACAATTCCGTGGCGTTCAATTTAAGCAGACATTTATTAAGTGCATCAACTTTGTTGATATTTTTACAACCGGCTTGTTGAGCAATATCTCTGGCTGCCGGCAAAGGATTGTCGGTAACAAAGGCGGGAGATAGAGCGGATGCCGAATGATATATTACACGATGGAAAAGACCTTCAGGTGTGATTGGACTCATGGTTAAAACATTGATAAGAGCCGCACCGGCAACTTGACCAAACAAAGTGACACGTGTGGGATCACCTCCAAAAGCGGCAATATGATCTTGTATCCATTGCAGGGCTAATAAAACATCTTGGACGCCCGCATTTCCGGGTATATCTTTAGACATGGTCGACAAAAATCCGAAGGGACCCAAACGATAACGTACACCAACCAAAACAATATCTTCTTCTAAAATATAACCCGGAGCGGCTTCTAAACTACTGCCATCATATAAGAAATCGCCATGGACATAAACCATAACTGGAGCACTGCCGGTTAGCTGAACAAAAACAAACAATATACGTGTATAGATGTATGTACAAACACATGTATGTTTATATTTATATAAAAATTTCTATTTAAACTTACTGATTTCGTATTAATGGTCAATCTCAAGCAGTCTTCTATGTCGATATTTTTCAAAATTTCGTTACTAACCAAATCTTGGAGAGATGGACAACCATGATGTGGTTTCGCTGCATTTAAAACGTTTGTCCAGGGTGCAACAGGCACTGGTGACTTAAATCTCAGCGAACCAGATGGAGCCTTAGCATAGGGAATGTCCAAGAACTGCATAATAGCTTTACCACTCCATTCTGATTTAGAAATGCGCCCCCTCACCGAACCTAAGCCAGGTATTAATTGTGTAACATCATGCTTAACCACCCTCTTTAAAGGTTTCTCCTGCCCATTCTTAACGACTTTATTCGAATTTTTATTATTATTCATTTCGCTCTCCTTCGACCTATCAAATTGATTTTGTTGCTTTTGTTGAGAGACTCGCTTTCGTTTATGCTGCTGTTGAGCTTGAGCAAACAAAACTAAGATCACCAGGATCAATAGCATTAAATATAACAATTTCGATTTAAGCATCTTAAAGGTTGAATTATAAAATTTGAACTAATTCTTTGCAAAAACTTGAGCTGTCCAAGAAACCTCTTTGGGATAGAAAAAAAAACAATTTAAAGATTGCATATTTCACACTAATTTGGTCAAACTAAAAAAAGTAAGAGAAAATTAAAATAATTTATTATGTTTGTTTTTTTTAATTTGTTTGTTGAATTTTTTATAGCAGATCGCCTACAGTTATTAAGCATGTTCTAGCGAAATTTAGGTCAATCTACGAAAAAATGTTATTCCATTTAAAAGCATAAGGGCAAATGTTTAATATCACTAATATTGATGTGCATACCCTATAGGCAAGAGAGTGGTCGACTTTTTACATATTTCTAAATTGTAAAAGAAAAAAAATTTTAATTATTTCACAAACAATTTTAACAATTATTTAAAACAAATAAAAGTCATCTAGAGTCGAATAATTGTCTATTGCGTAGGACATCGCAATATTAAAATAGTCAGCTAGCCCCATTGAAAATAATCCAGACATCAACCACCACTATTTGCGAAAAAGCTAACTTACTTAAAGTTAGCTTCGTTGCTTATAGGGTGCTATTAGATGTATACGATAACAAAACATATTGATTTTAGCAAACTAAACATTAGCAATTTAAATTAATTAATAATAAAAGTTGCATATATGTATGTATATACAGGGTTGGACAAAAGTTACACCTGCGTTTAAAAATTTACAAATTTGTTTTGTTGTTGGAATGTGTTTTGTTGCTCGGTAGTTAATTTTTACAGTTCAATGAATAAAATCTAAAAACAAAAGAATAATTTATACCTTGTAGGGCAATGAGGCGAATTCGGTCGTTGATTTTGATACTACTATTCTAAAGAGAAATATGACAATAAAAATCGTTTCAGGGAAATGTTCCAAAGCTTTTTGTGGCGGAAAATTCCTAATTTACACGTAGGTGCCATTTGCCACAAATCAAGAGAAACAATTAATCTAAAAGACATTTTCGGAAATCCCATTACAAGATCGAGCGATTTAACACCTTTAGACTATTTTTTTGGGGTTTTATGAAATCGAAAATGTACAGCAATAATCCCACAACATTTTAAGAGCTTTAAAACCAACATTATCGAGCAGATATCAACCATTCATTGAAAAACATGATTGAGAATTTTAATAAAAGATTGAGAGCTTGCCGAGCCAGAAGAGAGGTCACTTGACGGACATAATTTTTCAATTTTGACCGAAACATATTTGTAATAAGCCGACATAAAAATATTTTTAAAATCCCAAAAAAAATATTTCTTTTTTATTAAAATAAAAATGATACCTTAAACTTGGACAAACTTTAAATTATTTTCTACAAATCGACAAAGATTCACGGATGTCTTCATGGAAATTATTTTAGGTATATTACAAGGCTTATATGTATGTATATTCATCAAGTATTCTTGATTTGTTAGCTGATTTTTTTCACTAAAACATTTTAATGTGGTTTCTAACTGTATAAATCGTTAGATTTTCGAAACGAAAATGGTGTATTAAGTACGTTTTTATGTTTTTAAAAAGTGAGTGTGTGAATGAATCACCAGCGTGTTCTTTTGCAAATAAATCGCTCATAAAAAATGAATTATGAAATTCATCCCACAACTTTATTAAAGGGTAAAAGTAACAAGAATTTTTTTCAAAACAATATGAAGCCATTAATCAAAGTCCTTAGCCACCTATGCCATACAGCGTTTAAATAATGAAACAAGTAATTATTTTGTGTTAATTAAGAATTATAAATTATTTATAATTTTGTTTATTTTAGTTTTGTAGATTTCAGAGAAAATTTAAGTTTTAAAATGAAGAACAGATGTTTGATTTTTATTATGATTTGCTTCGTTTATTTTGTGAATGTATGCATCGTCTGAGTGTAATTGTTAAAAGCATTCAAACATTAAATTTTGCTCTAAACAAACTGTAGGTCTGTCTGTTTGTCTGTTGTGTGCTGGTCTTACAAATTCTATGAATTTATACTTCTAGCTAAATATATCCTTGTTTCAAGCGTCGGTCCCTCTATTCTACATCCATCGTTGAATCGTCTGGCACACTGTTGGTATGCGCCTTATCGGCATCTGATTTGTTGGAATTTTCACCATTTTGCTGTTCCGATCCGCCTGTGCTTTCTTTGGCTGGTGTGGGTTTAGAAGCTGGTTTCGGCTTAGGGCGGTTAATCACCGAATTAACGCAAGTGTTGAGAGTCTGTACTTCGTGGCGTATTTCGGCGACCTTGACAGGGCTGTCTGATGTCCTGGGCGACTGAGCAAACTTAGCCACATTTGTGTCAAGCCACTTTTGGGCCTTATCAGCATGTTCGGCTATATTGATAAACTCAGTTTCAGTTAAATGATCATACCTAGGAGATCCCTTTTTAAACTCATTGACTACAGCGCGAGCATTGTTTATAGTGTGTTTAAGTTCTTCAAACATTCCCGGACAAAGCTCAAAGTCGTTGGCTCTTTCTTTGATTGGGTTTGTTTGATCGTTCAATGCTTTAAGTTTATTAACATAATTATCACGCTCACAATCTTCTCCTTCCTCATACAGCCAATTCTCGAGTTCATTAAGTTGAGAGCAGATGGCATCGCGCTCATTGTCTACCACAAAGCGTTCTAGAGGACCACCCTGAAAATGGATAAATAAAAGTGAATTTGCTTATTTACTCAAACTAACCACAATTTGTTTTTTTTTTTTTTTTTTTGTAATGATTATCTATTAAATGTAGTCGGTAAATATGTCGAAAAAATGATTTCTTTTCCATAGACAACCGCGCATGTCTTAAAAATAAATTGTTCAAGAGAGCCAAAAACAAACCGACCAAAATAAAGTAATACAATGACTAATTGATAACGACATACAATTTAAAGCTGACTCAAAAATAATTACATTTTCATTATCACAAATAAAAATTTAATTTCATCATATAAAAGAATTAAAAAATTAGCCGGAAATAAATGAATAAAGTTATCTTTGCTATTTGTGTTATAAAATATGTACCTGTAATTTGTTCCGCATTTCATAAACAAATTCTTCCAACGCATTTTTAGCATCAATACGTTCAGTTTCTTTGGCGTCGTTGGACACCATCATAGCCTCCTGTTGAATTAAATTATTCAAATCATTTGGTGAATATCCATGTGTTTGGAAATCCATTGGTAATTCAATTAATTTTGAAGATTTCTTTTTCTTTTCGGCGCCCTAGAAAAGTAATAAAATAGAAAAAAATAATTTTTATTATCTAAAACAAACAAAAAATAAAAACAAATCAAGTAAATTAAAAAAAGAAATGGGAAATTTGAGATGGTTGACATCACAACTCAACAGCCAACAATAGCCTAAATTTATTCGTTAACAAACCTTAAAATTCAACATAAAAAAATAGGTGTAAGACTTTGTAATATTCTAGTAGCAAAATAATACTACAATTTGCATTAGAAAAAGAAGTGAGACATAGTAAAAAAATAAAACTAAATTATCTTAAAATACGTATATTTGTGCACGTATATATATTTTGTTTGTGTGTATGTGCATATATTGAATTATAAATACAGTTTATAATGACAAGGTGGAGTTGTTTGTTACTCAAGGGTAGGCTTATGAGCGGTTTCCTTCTTTAATTTCAAATAAAGAGGTTGTCTATGTTGTTATGTATATAGATGTACAAATGTTCGGTTCGTCAAATTTCCAATTTCTTTTGTAACATAATTTTTTTCCATTTTATTAAGAGGAAGTGTGTTTAAGGTCTTAATAATAAATTTAAAAAAAGCGTTAGAAATTTTGTGAAAACGTACCGCAGTAAACCAGCCCTTGACGCGCTGAGCCCACCCTTGTCCATGTCCGGGCGATGAGGCTGTTGTATTATTATCATCCTCATTGTCATAAAAAGCCTACGAGTAAGTATGTAAGTGGTTCATGGACATCATCAATGATGAAAATAAGATGCGATTCGAAACGAGAAGCAAAGAAGACAACAAAAAAACAGAGTTCAAAATTGACGAATTCCTTTTTTTTAATATATTTGCAATAACACACAACTAATGAACAACAACGACAAATCAATTGAATATGTGCGAACTGGTTAAAATGTGCAAATTAAAAAACTTAATATGAAAATTAAATGGAAATATTAGGGGAAATCATTAAAACTGAATTAAAACAAAGGAAATGGGATTAGTTAAGAAAATTAAACATCAAATGTCCGAACAGAAACTACAATTTTTATTTTTGAAAGATGTACTGCCTGCAATGAAATGCTTCTACAACTTGGAAAATAATAATAAAAAATTAAAAAGATATATGTATCTACGTTATGTCAATAAAGTATATACTATAAAACTAGAGACTATACACTACTAAAAAAATATGTTGACTGTTGAATAAATAAATACCTCTTGTGAGACATCCATAGGTTCGCCGGCATTTGATGACGGTTGTCCTTCGACGCCAGCTGGCTGTTCAGCATTTGATTGTTGTTCTAAAGGTTGAGGAGTTGCTTGTTCTTCCAACTCTTTTTTGTCAACCAAGGAGGCACTTGAAATCAGAACTATACCATGGTGATTAATTCTGACTTTCACCTTGACCTCGGAATATTCTCCTTTATCGTTAGGCTTAACGTCCTTTATGATCCAACGACCGATAGTGGGATCTGGATAAGGAACGGACTGAGCATACTGAACTGTCATAGTAAATGGTTCCTTGCGGTTAAGGGTCAACAAACGACTGAATGGTGCTGCATGGAATACAGGGAACACCTCAATACCACCTCCTGGTAGAGAGCCTTCCCCATCCCAAGTTACTTTAACGGCGTAGTTCTGAATATCAGTAACACCAAATTCGCGTACCCGTACAGCAGGCGACATAATTGCGCACTGCAGGGCAGCACCTCGGGAAACAGACTCGTCCTGGTTTAGTGTGGTACTAGCCGTCTTTCCGAAGACCTGTTCAATTAAATGCTTTATAGCAGGAATTCGAGTACTACCGCCTACAACTTCCACTGAGTGAACATCATCCAGCGACAGTTTAGACTCTGCCAATAATTTTCTAAATGTAGCCTCCACCCGTTGAAAGACCGGAGCACACAACTCTTCCATTTTAGAACGTTGCATGCTCGATGATACGTCAATATCATCCATAAAACATTCAATACCGAGGGGCAATTTTGTGCTGTTGGCAGACATTTGCTTCTTAAGCTTTTCAATTTCGGTAATAAGACGCAACCAGGAGCGAGCGTTTGTTTTAGCATTAATCTTGTAGCGATCATTGAATTCCTTACAGAAATGTTCAGCCAGGGCATAATCTATGTCCCGACCACCAACCTGGTCCCAACTACTGGCCAACATTTTAAGCTTGCCCTTTGTAAAGGCACACGCACTGACCTGCAGTGATGATTGACCACAGTCAACAAATATTACGTTTCGTGGTTTCTCGTCGGGCAAATCCTGCTTGTAGAAACCATACGACAAAGCCGTAGCAGTGGTCTCATTCATTAGACGTAAGACATTAAGACCGGCAATTTGAGCAGCATCAAGCACTGCCTTACGTTCAGCGTTTGTGAAGTATACGGGACATGTTATTACACAATCATTTACCTAATATGCAAAACAAATATACAAACAATTGAATACAAGACTTTGACGAACCCTTAAGATTTTGTATGTAGTTGTAACTTACCTGTGCACCTAATGCATTAGTAGACGTTTCTTTCAGTTTAGTAAACAACATGGCAGTCAACTGTTCAGGTGTGAAACATTGCTCTTGATCCAAATAATTTACACGGAAACCGATGCCACCATCTGGCAAAGCTTCGACTTTTGTTGGAATGCTGCTTAGTTCACGTTGAACGTGAGGATCGTTGAATTTACGGCCCAATAATCGCTTAAAGCCACTCACTGTATTTTTCATATTTGTAACTTGTTGATTTCTTGCGGCCACACCAATAATACGCTTCTTGCCATCGAATGCTACACATGATCTATGATTGCATACACAATTAAAGATACATGAAAACAAACTCATTAATAAATAGTAAATAAAATATAAAATAATGACAATATACATACTTATGTATAAAAAAAAAACTAGAACAAATTACGTCATAACAAAATTGGTTTAGAAGATAAGAAGGTAGATGTTTAAACCAGTTATTGACTCACAACAATTATCAACAATGTGTCGTGCAAGCTTTTATTTTCCTTATTTATTTTACTAAATCAAAAAACAGTCGGCTCAAAATTTATGAAATTGTTTTGTCCCGTTAACAGCACAAATTAAAAAAAAATGTTCTTTGTGGCTCAGAATTTGTGCGCTAGGATAGTAAGTAAAAAAATTAGTGCAAAATTGCTGTATAAAAAGTTGTTGCCACGTGTAAAGCCTTTACTAAAACGCCCACCTACCCAACCTACTACTTGGGTAATTTTTTTCTAATACGCTACATTTCAACATATGTTGAAATATGTACCTAAAATTATAAATCAGTATTATTGTTATATTTTAAGCTCGAATTATTGCTTGTATGAGATTTAGTTTGATTAATTGAAACTTTTATGACCAGGAACTGGCATTAAGAAAAACATTTAACATGTTAAGAAATTTTTAAAAATTACTAGAAATAGGGACAATGTTAGGTGCAGTAGCGATACGTTAAGTACTTTTTAATGCTACATAATTAAAAATTCGAATATTTAAAATATATACCTACCTATTTAGTGTATACGACTTCTTGCTGATTTTATAATTAAAATTAAAAGACAAATCCAAATTTTTAAAAATCCTAAAATCTATGGCGAAAGCCGGCAATTAAGTGACGTACCTACTTATATGTACATACATATTTCGGGCCGGCCGGCAACTACACACTTTTCCCACCGGCCGGCTTTACAGAAAACTTCTTTAAGCTTAGCCGGCTACAAACAAAAATAGAGTTTTTGTTAAAAAGCACCCGTTAAGATTTTTTTTCGAATATGGCATTATAAATTAAGAGTTTTAAAAATATCGAAATCTTTCAGCTTTTATTAAAAAAAATCAATAAACAGAAAATACAGTAAACTTTTTTGGAAGTTACAAAAATATTTAAAAAAATCGCTAATGTAAAACGCCCTATAAGATAAAATTCCAAAACACTTGTTAGAAATTAATGATTTATCTGACTTTTCTGCGTATAAAATATATTCATGTAGATACATATGTATTTTTATATACATATATTATTATTGATGTTCAATTTTCTTTGCATCAGTGTTACCAAGCATCATTTATAGATTACACTTTCGGAGAGTGAAAATTACCCAATTTAAATAAAATTTTATCAGACATTAAATTAAAACTGAAAAATGCTGGTCTCCACGTAGTGATTTTTATTACAAAGCTTAATAACAGTAGAATAAGGGTTCTTTATTGCTAAACTATCAAAGATAAAAGAGATAAATGAAAAATGTTATAGGTAACGAATGTATTAAAAAAAAATAGTTTTTAATTTTTATAACCTTTGGTCTGATTAAGACAAATTTTTGTCAAAAGTCAAACTTGATACAAGTTTTGTTTTTTCTTAAAACAGCAAATTTGTGAGTAATCGCTTTGTTTGATAAGACAGAAATATCTTAGATTCAAACTTTACATAAAATACCACAGAAAAGTTCTTAACAAAAACATATTTATATATGTGTGTATATTATTCAAGGTAAGTGTTAAACAACACATGAGAAATAACGAATGTATTGCAATTAATAACCGAAAGCGGCAGCAAATATTACACCACCTACCCCAATTTGGGTAAAAACTAAAAAAAGTGACAACACTGGTAAACATTCTACTTTTTTTGGGTACACCAAGTAGTAAGCAATAAAAAAAACGCAAACCAATAATTAATTCTAACCTTACTTTTTTAGGGATTGTAATGCTTAATCACTCTTTTTTTTATTTCTTCAAACTATTTAAACTTCTGAAAGCTCAATGTTGACACAAAATTTAATGGTACTTACGGTGTTGCCCTTAAGCTATAATCATTAGCTAAAGTCTCGATACCTCCTGCTTTCGCGGCAGCAATGTAGCAAGACTCATTTCCAAAATCAATACCAATCACAGACATTTTTTTCCTGTTGTTAATCCGATGATAATACAATACTTTTACTTCAGATTATCTTATTTAAACCTCTTTTTTAGTTCTTTTGACCAAAATCACAAACTTCCAGAAATTCTGAAATAAAATTGAGAAATTCTATTTTAAATTTATTAAAAATCAGCTATTTTCATGTTATAAAAAGTTTCTGTTTTGGTAGCAAAATTCCAGAGAATTCTTACTAATTTAATAGAACAAAAAAAAGAGAAAAATAACCATTACCAAGAGAAAAAAAAAAAGCAAAATTGCACATGCAACTGCTTTTATTTATCTGGATAAGACTTTTTATTATTTTTAAATTTACTTAATAGAACCTGGTTAAAAAAATTATATTAAAAAATATGTATGTACCTTTACTTTCTTTAATTAAAATGCGGAAATTTCTTTCGAGTTGTTTTCTTGAACGCGTTTCTTTTCCAACTGTGTCGTTTTCTCTTCTTTTAAATTTTCTAGAAATTTTTGACGTTTACTTTGTTTACCAATTCGTCTTGACAACACGTATAAATAGTTGGCAACAAATTAATCAAGGTGTTTTTATGTGGTGTGACCATCTTACGCATATTAAAAATAAAAAGAAGTATATGTTTACGTACTAAGTTCGCTTTTAAACCCATTTATGAATTTTAAAATTATTATTTAACGAAATTTGCAAATTTTAACAGCTGTATTCATAAAAAATATTTGAGGTTTATCGAAGGGTTTTAGGCAAATTTCTGTACAGCAGGTTTAAAGTATTATTTTTTACTAGACTTTACTGGATTTTTTTTATGTTTTATATGGAAATATGTGTAAACGAACGCAAAATTTAATAAAAAAAAAATAGTCAATAATTTTAAGTAAACGAAGGAACACAATTCAAACCCCATTATTTTTTTATGAATATGGAAGAAAATGTTTTAATATATAATTTTTCTTTTTTTTCATTTCAAAAGTAAAAAAGTCAAGTATAATTTTGAGTTATTACAATTTTTCAATTTAATGTTTCTATCTAAATACTACATTAAACAAGTTATTATTGGAAAAAATCAAACTGGAAACCATGACAAAAATCTTTCTAGTGTAGGCCCTTTTTTAAGTAAGCAAATTTTTTTATAAATTGCGATAAAAATAAAAATTTCCAAATTTTTTTAGAGACCTTCTTTTTTTATTTATTTCCACTTAACATCTTTCGAATATTTTAGTGTCCTCACTAAAACAGATTCATATATGCATATATCAAAAAAATACATACCATCACTAAAAAATGTGTAAAAAAAAATATATATGTATAGTGAGCGCGACTGAACAATTTAAGTAAATTAAAAAAAAGGAATTATTTTATAGCATATTGTAATAATAATTGCTTTTGCTCTGCAAGGGCAATAATTACTTTTAATTACTGTAGAATTTTTAATTTCCATTTTATTTGCACATACGCACAAAACTAAATATTATGATAGATGGCAAATAGAAGCTGAAAGATGTTGCAAATGTAAACGTAAAGTTTTTTTTTCATTTTCAATATCTTCCACGCATTCCGCTAATTATATTTATTTATAATAAAAAAAATATATTTAATTTTGTTAGTTTTCTAAATGTTTCGCTACTTTGTTATGTAACTTCATCAGGAAATTAATATTTTATTTGATTTTTTTATAAAATTTTTGTATAAAAATATATATTTGATAAAAAAAATTTAAAATTTTTGTATTATAAATACAAATAAATAATATGTCCTCTATTTGAATCACAAAAAAAAATAAAACTTTTAATATCGATGCAACATCAAAATTGGACATTGGAAAATTGTTGGTAGTATTTTTGTTCAGAAAAGAATAAAACACTAACAGTCATGCTTGTAATAAAATTTTAAAAAATTTCTATAAAAAAACCATATTATATAGGTCAGGGCATTTTGTTTTTATGGTCACGATATATAGTTACTTTTAAGTGTCGAGTAACGGAAAGTCTGTTAGATACTCAGTAATTAGTAGTCAAATACTCACTATAATTTTGACGTTTAAGCACAAGTTCTTTCATTTATTGCATGAATTTTTAACAATTAAATAGCACTGCATTTAAATAATAAAAAGGAACAATGTTTCGTATGCCTCCACAAATCGATCCTGCTGAAGAAAAGAAACGCGTTCAGGCAGATGTACGTAACAATTTTGTAATGTTTACTGTTTTATGTTTAGCCATACGCCTGGGTAAATTATTAAATTAAAATGAGTTTAAACATTTATTGATAATATGTTTTACTTTTAGCACCTATTATTTTGGAAAGGGTTCAAGCATAGTATTGAAACAAATCCCGGTAACGCATAATGCTGACTTTATTAAAAAAGTAATATATTTTTTAATTTACAAAATTGTTTTAAAATGAGTGATATACCTACATATTAAAAAAAATACCATTAATTAATTTTTCTTTAAATAAATCACGTTATTTTTATTATAAATAAAAAATCATTTGCATTTTACTTTTAATGAAAGCAAAAGAAACCAAATAGGTACATAGTTTACTTGTCACATGTTACTTTATTTGTAAAGACACATGACGGCACTTGAACGTAATCGAAATTTTAAAATTCTTGTTAGAATCTATGCTAAAAGTGCAACGGACTTGATCGTTCGAAAGTAATTTTGATAATAAAAAAAATCACAAAAATATCCTAAATTCTTGTTTTGTAAAACTGTGAAATTTAAACTTTTTGTGCGTGATTTCAATTTGGTTGAAGCACGAAAGAGTATTATCTCTTTCGTCAACATCTGCCCCAGAAAAAAATGGAAAATTTATCATAAAAATTAGAAAAAAAAAAAAATTTTTTTTTATAAAACAATTTTGTATACCCTAAAATTAAAAAAGGACAGACACATGTAAGCTAATTTTTTAGAATATATTACGATGTTTCAAGTCAACCTGCATCTTTTTTAAATAATCATATAAAAGGGTACAATTTTATCTGTTTTTTCTTAGTGATTGCATACATCAGAATAGGAACCAACTGTCTCTAGTTTTGCTTTTGGTTAGTGTTACGATAAATAAGTCAGTCGATCAATAACCAGATATTGCGTGTTTTAAGGATGTAAACATCTAAACTTACAAACAACTAGGTTCCAAAATATATACAAACTTTAACATTTATTATATTCGTTGAATTTTTTATTCGTTTATAGAGCGTACGTAAATTACAGGATTTATTCTTTAACTAAAACAGCTTAAATTGTGTTATTTTTTACAAGGTTATATTAAATGTAATAGCTATACATTTTAATAACTTTTTATTAGATGAATGCATGCGTTAAAAATCATAATGGTAATTTTAAACACACATTTCCTTATGTTAACGATTTTTAAAGGTATTTCAGCTTGGCTTTAACCTTTTAGTAGGCGTATATACATTACATACTTGTTTTATAAATAATAATAAAGAAAATAATAATCAGTACAAGAAATTGGAAAACTCCAGCATTAAAATATGAATACAAAATATAAATTTGATTAAAGACAGGTGTAGAGCGCGTCGTTGTCTTTAGAAATACATATAAACGTATAGTTTGTTTGTATATTCGTTTATTCGATTTCAATACATAGGTCATCAGACTGGGAATGAGGAACTACCAAAGGTTCTTGCTGTGAGGAGATCAGTTTAAGATGCACATGAGAGTGTGGCGTATATCTGTTGTGTCGTATTGTTATAGAGGACTGTGAGGCTTCATCTTCATCATTATAGGGATGATCTACTTCGGGATCACTAAATAGACAAGAATCCTCAACAACTTCTTCCAAGCTATCATCATTCATTACTATAGATGATGAATAAGACTCTAGTTGATATGAATTATACGAGGGTTTTGATGTCGCTTTGGAGGCATTCGACATTATTAGTGATTGATTTGATTTGTAAATATCGGTTGCAACTGTTGTAGAATCTGCTGCTGACAATGATTGTTGATCAATGAAGAAATCTAAAAAAAAAAAAATTAAAAATAAATTTATTTATGAAACAAAAAATAAGAACTTAATAAGTGCATGTGCGTATGCAAAAGATAGAAAAGAAATCGAAATTTAAAAGTAAACATAAATACAGAATGATGATAAAATTATAAACATTTAAAAGACGAAGACGAAAATAAAATATTTTTTTCAGATAAGTTGAAAGAATAATTCAAAATAGAAATTTACCTCTTCCTAAAACAAAAATTAAATTTAAATATTACTGACCAAATCGTATGAAAGAAATTCATATAAATTAGTGAGGATGATTGTTGGGAGTAGTGGTTTTCTTGATTAATTAAAGTGCAAATTATAAATAATTGGTGGATGTATTACGTATTGTATGTTTAAGTGATGTAAATTTTAAAATATATCTTCACGACAATCAGGTGGTGTGGGTATTATTTTGACTGTAAAAAACAAATTTATTGATTTATTTGCAATGATGTTTAGGGTTAGTTACGATTGATTTAAATAAATAGAAATAAATATTATGAAATATAGTTTTATTATTTCTTATATTTCTAAGTAGATGCATACATATGTATGTGTGCAAGTATATACTTATAAACAATTTAAAATATAACATATATGTAATTACCCGATTCAATACCATTCCATTCGCTAACCACTGTATTGTGATGATGTTGATGTGGATTTGGATGATCTTCTACGGAGCCTTCGTACTGCTTTAAATCGGTGGCCAGTGCCATATTTTCGGTCATGTCAAATATTTCGGTAACTTTTACTTTATTTGTATTATCATCAGTATAATAATAAGCATACAATGCATCATTGTGTGTTGTAACCTTCAAAACATGTTCAAAATGATCAACATCATCCTCTAAGGGTGCAGCTCCACTATAAAAATAAATTAAATTTCATAAATATAAATTCGAATAAAAAAAAAAACAAGATGTATGTATGTATTTAACATCGGTCACAAGATAGAAAGGCCCTAACTCAAATAATTGTAACTTTACAGAAAAAGGTAAAACCGTAATAGAAACTGTATTGACATAATGTAACTTCTTAAGAAAAATTGCTTGTAAAACTGTTCTTTTTTTAAATAATATTGCATTAAGTTTTGGTGTCGATGTGTATTTTGTGTGAAATGTATTGGAAACACTTAAAAACTTTTGAATACGTAACAATGACGTAACAATCAAAAACCGATATTGACGCGCAATGTATATGTAGATTACACTATATGTATGTATATGTAGATTACACATTTCCGTTTATTTCCATTTATTTCCAATGACTTTATTTATTGGAATTTTTATAGGGTCCTGTATGTGTTTTCGTTTGCAAATAAAAAAAAAAACAAAAATTAAATAGTTCTACGTTTCCCGTTACTGGCTAAAAAGCTTCACATCACATGATAAACAACAGGGCATCAACTCGAAAGTCTAAACAAAAACAGTTTTTCGTTACTTTTTAAAGTAAATTGAAAATTGAATTTTAATATAACTTGTTTTACTTTCAATTTTTCCAATTATTGTAAAAAAACATTTTTTTAATTACTACAATTTTCTAAACTTTTTGATTTGTTTGTATGTAATTTATATTTTTGATGAAAACTTTTAATTTTGAGTTTTTGGTTTTTAATTGCCGCTCTTTGGGTTTAATACAAATTTAATTAATTTAATAAGATTAATATTTTTAGTTAATTTTTCGCAATTTTTTAAATTTTGAGTTATTACCCTTTGTAGATCAAGTACTTTAAATGTAGCATCTATACCTTGCTTCAAAGTAATGTAAAGTTATTAAAAAAAAAAACGACAATGTAGCGATGTCAGCAATCAAAAAGATTCGAATCAAATCATTTGATATATTAATATATATATATATATAATATATATATATATATATATATATATATATATATATATATGAAAAAGGGACAACCTAGGACATACTTAAACATCCTAGTTGGATCCATCAAAGTGCATGGGGTTCAGCTTGTTTTTTTTATGTAAATATTTTATATAACTTACCATTCATCTACCAATATTGAAACTCTGGGTCCATATAATTTCTTTGAATGCAATAATCCAGTTGTATCAAAATGTGGTGGATCACAGATCTAAATGGTGAAATAATTAAAAATAGCGGCATATATTAGGATGAAAGATTGTTGCTGTACGGTTTAACTTACCGTAAACTTGTTAAATATACGCACTTGCAAAGTATTGTTTAATTGATATATAAATTCTTCTATTATCTGTCGCATTTGTTTAGTAAGTTTCGGTGTCAGTGAGCTAAGTCTATGGAGTAAACACGAGAAAATTAATGTATTAATATTTGTTGTGACATTTTTTTTTTTTCTTAATAATAATTTTAATAAATTGCACGTGTGTATGCAATTAAGAACAATACATACTTTGATACTGTGGCTAAAAAGAAGTCCATTGGTACTGTGGCAGGTAAGGATAGCAGTTTTATACCGCGATGTTTAAATAACCAATTCGCCAAACCTTTATTAGCCTGTTCTATATAGTCTTGTATTACATCAAGTACAGTTTGAGGCATATTAGAAGTCAAAGCATCCTAAAATTGCATAATTTAAAACCGGTTGTAATTTTCTTATTTAATTGCGTACCTTTCTATGCTTTTTGCACTCTCTACATTCAGGATCAAAATCTTGAGGTTGAGCTACTGTTTCTGACACAACAAACGTTGACTGAACAGCCACACAGCGGCGACAGTTTATCAAATTGTTACGGGTTAAGAATTGCAGTGCATCATCGAATCCTTGCTGGCAGAATTTTGATAAAAATTCTGGTCTTGGAGGAAATAGTATACGAACAAATCGATTAATATTCTGTCTTGAAATCTCTATACTTGTATTGGCCCAATTTAAATGAAACAATTGGGAACTTTGATCGCGGGGGCAAATATCGCTTTCTCCGCAAAATGGTGATACGGTTATAGTATTCTCATCTAAAATTGGCAAATTGTCCGAAAAAGCGCCATCTATGTACCTAAAACCTCGAAACTGCGGTGGTAGAATGCCAGAGAAGCCAGGAATGAAACACGCACAGAGTAAGGCTTGTAAAACCTCTTCTCGCGAATTAAACTCTGAAATAATAACGTTCTTGCCATCATATACACGGGTAACAGATATGTGTAAGCGACCACTGACTCGTTTGTGGGCATCATCGGGTAAATGCTTTTGCAAACCTTCAAAAAGACAAGTTTGAATATTAAAGGAAGGACTAAAAGGGCCCAAAGAATGGCGACGAGCTTCGTTAACAACACGGAGAAAATCTGATGTCATGCTGCCTGCAAATAAAAATAAGAATAATTATAATTATGCAGAAGAGACATACCTAACAAAAAATTGGAAGTAGTGAATTATATTTTCAAGACTTCTTAATCAATAGTGCAAACAAAAGCATTAATTTTAAATTATTCCCTACATATGTATATGCGAAACAATTTGTCATTAATGATGTGCTTCGAAATAATTCATATATATCTCAGTTAGTTTATAACCGATTTGTTATTTTTTCTTCGAATTAATTTTTGAGACTACGACTTGTTGTTTGGTGTCTTTATAGCTATTTAAAATAATTTAAAATCTTTAGTAACTTGATCTATTAAGTTATAGGTCGATTGTCCTGGATTTCAGTAGCGAGTAGAGGTCTGTTAAAAGTTGATTTGAACACACGCACTGATACCACATTAAAATTTTAAAAACGTTTTTCTCTGTGCATCCCACGGCCACTTTTTAATATATCTAAAATCGGAGAAAGTCTGAACCAATTTATCTATTTTGTTTTAAATAGTCTATGAAGCTCAAGAATGGTTCTTACGGACATTTTGTCTTACAATTTGAAATAGGAGTGGCACAGTTTTTTGTGTATTACATCGTAATCTTTAGGGCGAAGTACACTTAGAAAACAATCGAATGGTTCCGTTATTGCAAACGAACTTTTCTTTTGTGGTTATAAAATATCTATTGCAAGAATAATAATTCCATAGTGCTGATTACATATTTCGAAATGAAATTCTACAGATACAACCGTAAAATTCCACTATTCCACAACTAAACTATGTGATTGGCAACAATTGTGATACTCACAACCGACACTGTTTTCTCTGTGTACATACTTGTATACATACTTACATACATACATGCATATGTGAACTACAATCTAATGTTCTAAAAATTGTTTATACAAAAATACCGTAACATACCTATGTACATACATTTGTACTTTGTAAACAAATCGTAATTGTAAACAATTAAGCTGGCTTTATTATTGTTATTCAAATAGCACAATTCATATGTAATACCAATGGAATGTGAATATCTAAACAATAAGAAAACAATATTTACATTCGCACATATATATATATAAGTACATATGTACATACATACACACAGTGGTGGACACAAATTTAGTCACCTTGCATATCATAAATATTTTATTAAATTGTGCTCTAAATGCGGAATGATTTTATATTAA
Organism: Phyto melanocephala; assembly: GCA_941918925.1. Lineage (NCBI taxonomy): Eukaryota > Metazoa > Arthropoda > Insecta > Diptera > Rhinophoridae > Phyto > Phyto melanocephala. Next base: position 1,491,330 of record OW799235.1, on the reverse strand, counting down.
TTAGTAAATTGCAACAAGTCTACAACACATACATTTCTGTTGAGACACGAATTTAGCAGAGGCTGCGTAAATATGTATAAAAGGAATACGTTTTTATCATCTTTTTTTCGTAACAATAAATTTATTTTTGTCCTTAATAACATTATTTAACATTTCAAAGAAATAAGGATAAGTCGTTATGGCAAAAGTTTCTTGGTGCTATAAAAAAAAATAATAATAAAAAAGCAAAGAAAGTTCGATTCCGAGATAGTTTGTATATTTAACTATTCCATTCAATTTGTTCGTCGTTCGCCGGCGTAAGAATAGAAATAAATCTAATGCAGAGTTCGCCGCTTATAGCGAACTTCGACTGACGCCACAATTGTATGCATTCTCATATACACAAATGTGTTTTATTTTTGATGACGAATATTCGCGACGAAATATTCGTCGTTCGTTCCTATTGTGCGCCTAGCATAAGTTCGATAAAATTATATTTCGTGTCTCCTTTAACCATTAAGCAAAGATTAAATGAAAAATGTTTGCGAACGTGTCAGATTACATGGGAGCAATCCGATAAAAATCTAAAATTTTGGAAAAATGTTCTTATTTAAAAACAAATTCAAGCAGTTAAGAATTTATATATAGCCGAACTTGATGAAAAACGCTTGGTAAGCTTGCCCAAAAGATAATCAGCGATGTTATAAAATAAAGGATTTCCTGCAAAATATTAGGCATTTTTTTTATAAAGTATTGAGGTAAGTTTTATTTTCTGGCGAAAAAAATAATGTGCGCTAAATTTATGTGCAACCTTCTCTTTATTTTTTTTTAATTTTCTTTTTGCATATAGGAATTACCCGTATTTATAATTTTATTTATGAACAATCTTTTCCTGTTAAAGCTGCACGTTTGTGGAATTTACTGCCGAGAACTTTGCGTTGCTTTTTAATGTCAGTTTTGACTTTTAAGCACAAACTTCTTATGTATTTCAATTCTAATTATAGTTGAAACTGATAATATAGGGGTTTTTTGTTTTGTTTTAATATTGCTCTTTTAAACATGCTTGTTGGAGTTTAAAAGGGTGTTAGGTGTTCACGTAGTTTTTAAGAAAACTTGTTATATAATTTTTATCGGTCATATGGCTACATGTATTACATGTATAATTGATAATATTAATTCAATAAAGTCTTTTAAAACTCACAGTCCTATGTTTTCCATTCATATTTTTTAAGTTATTTTTAATTATTGATAAATGAAATGAAGATTTGTTTGAATAATATGAGTGTGCTAAAGTTATGGCCACCACTGTATGTTTGTATCATTTAAACACGAAATCACGAAAATCGTAATTCTAAAAATTTAACGGGAGAAATATAAATATTTTTGCTATTGTTTTAGAGCAGAATTTATAAACGAAATTGGAAAGCATTCTTTATTTGATATTACATATATTTATATTATACATATGTATATAGGTATAGGTACTATAATAAAATATAATAATAAATATCTTATTGAGGCCGTATGAATATGGTTTTTTTTAGTGTATATGGAGATGGCATTTAAAACAAACATTAAAGATATACCTAGTACTATATTTTTACAATATTGTACATTATTATTATTTTTAAAAAATATTCGTAAATGACAATAATTAGAACATTTGTAATTAAATGGAATAAGTTTTCTTCCTTCTATATTTTTGCTCAAGGCAAATTTATTCATTAGGTAGTCTTGATTCTTCAGCTGCTTATTTTTTCTCCACTTATTTTTAATTTCAGCTGTCAAAGTTTATAGATACAAAACAACTTTCTCTCTTCGCTCATTTATTTCAAATCTCAAACTTTAAAAAACATAAACAGTGTTGCCACAACCAACAAAATTTTACAACCAAATTTTCTTAAAAATGTAACCAAATATGGAAAAGAATAACCTAAATTAAAAATTATTTAAATATTATATGTTTTTTTTTCTTTAACAAAGTTTTTAAAACAAAGTTTTGGCAGACCAGACTAATGGGAATCAATTTGATTTATGCACAATTCTTTGATTGCATAATATTGTTAATTGTTTGGAACTCAAGCTTATTTCCAAATTTGCTTTTTATCAAACTAAGCAGTGAACAAATGCTTTCTGCAGCAGCTGAGCTATGTGGCAAAGACATTATGTGTTGAACAAAATAAAAAAGTTCTTCGAAACACTTTTCGTTCATTGCATTTTTATGTTTGGACACTGTATCCCAAAACTCACCTGTTCCGTCAAAATACTAATATACATTTATTATTATTAACGAAATATTTTGTAACACTAACTTTTATTGATTTAACTCTTTTAAGCCTCTTGTTGCTCTTTCGTTTATTTTATATACATACATACACTTGTTTTTGTATACAAATGTACATACCCAGTATAAATACATAAAATACTAACGGGATTGCATTCTTTGCATTCCTTAGACTTTAAGCTAGTAACATAAATTGAATTTAAATCATTGTCGAAATAATTGTGAAACTATAAAGAACAATAAATTTATCGTGGTACAATTCAAAAACTAAAATCAATTTTCGTTTCTTTTATGGTTCAACATAAAAATTGGTGACCGTGACAGGACATATTTAATAATAGTTAAATAAAATTAAAAAACATTTATATTGTAAAAACAATAAATTAAAAATTAATTTAATAAAAAAAAAAAAAAAAAAAAACTAAAACTAACTAGTGTCAAAAACAATAGAAGCGTTCAAATAAAATTGTGTGTGCTGAAATAAAATAATTTACATAGGTATTTTAAAATAAAATAAATAATTATCGTCAGCAACATCATCATCGTCGTTTATGTAATCACCACCAAGCAGCAGTTCTTTGAACAACTTCATCGTCATCGCAAAATTCTTCATCGCAAACATCATTATCATCGTCACCGCAAACTTCATCATCATCGTTATCATAGTCGTCGCTCTGCATTTGCTAGCTACCATCCTCTGCTGCAGTTTTTAAAATTAACATCGTCATCATCATATAAAGATCATCATAAATAATCAAGTAAGTGAAACGAATAAATTCTCTTACATTGTCTGCACTCATAATAATTTTGTCTTTTCGGTACATTGTGTGTACATACATACGAACATATACACAAGCATACATTTTTTGTTGGTGCATGAATTGAACAACTAGTGTTGGCACTTGTTATCAGTGTTGGCCCACCTGAATAACATTTGGTACTTTTTTACAACGTATGGTACTTTCTTTGTATATGAAAGTATTTTAAAATTTACTGGATTTTTATCGAATTTTATCAACTTTAATGGAAATTTACTAGAATTCAAATCAACTTTAATCGAAATTTGAACAACTTTAATAAAATTCTAGTCAACTTCAATTAAAATTAAATCAACGTTAACCCAGCTTTAGCCCATTTTAAACAACGTTAATCAAATTTTTATTGCAAAATGAGTACTGATAAAACTGATGGTACGAACGCCGATACAGGAGCCAACATGCTTTCGTCTTTAAAACAACAACGAGCAACAATGAAACGAAACATCACCCAAATGAAAACTAAAATAGAAAAAGATGGTGGTTCATCAGATTACACAATTCTTGAATGCAGACTTCAAATCCTCGAATCGTATTTTAAACAAATCAGCCATATTCAATCACAAATTGAGAAGTTAGATGAGTTTGATACCAGTCGATCGGACATTGAAGAACTTTTTATATCTGCCAAGGCTCCATTGGTAAGTTTTATGAATAACAAACGTAGTTCTAGTGATATTGAGCAAAGCTTTTTAAACATAACTCAACCATTAATGTCGCATCAAAATCGTTTGCCACAAATTAAATTACCCAAATTCGATGGGAAGTATGCGGAGTTTTCTCGTTTTTTAAGCACATTTAATACTTTGGTTCACAATGAATCAAGCATACCTACAATTGACAAATTTAATTATTTACTTAACTGTCTATCTGGCCAAGCATTGGCAGTCATAGAACCATTTCAAGTTGTTGAGTCGAACTACCAAAAGGCTTTAGATAGCATAATCGAAAGATATGATAACAAATCATTAATTTTTATCGATCATATCAATTCATTATTTTCGATAACACCTATGACTAAACCGAGCGCTATTTCTTTGCGCGCAATTCTTGATAATGTTTCGGCTCTTCGTAGTTCTTTGCTCTCTTTGGGTTCTGAACTTGATGTCATGAATGCAATCATCATTCATATTGTTTTGTCGAAAATTGATGGAGAGTCAAAAAGGGTCTATGATGAAAAACAAGATTTTAAATCCCTGCCATCGTGGGATCAATGCCATTCAATTCTAAGTCGTCGTTGCCAGTTTCTAGAAAGTCGTTCTACAGAAACACTTCCATTTCAATCTCGTGAAAACAAATCCAAGCAAATATCAAAACATACAGGGTCATCTTTCGTAGTTTCAAATACACTTTGTGAATATTGCAAATCAAAAGATCATTTTATTGGAAGCTGTTCTAGCTATTTGTCGTTACCTATAGCTCGTCGTTTTGATTTCATTAAAAGCTTAAAGCTTTGTATAAATTGCCTTAGAAAAGGTCATCTAGTTTCTCAATGCCAGTCAAAATCTCGTTGTCGCACTTGTCGGATTTCGCACCACACATCTTTACACAATTCACAATCTAAATTAACAAGTAATACAAGTATTTCATCCAACTCACCGCTTCAAGAGCATTCGCCTTTAAATTCTTCGCTGCAACATAGTTCTTCTATGAATTCATCTTTTCAACAACCATATCCTCCATCTTTTCAACCTAAGTTTTCGTCGTCACAACAATCAGTGTTGCCAACACAACCTAATCCATCTACTACTCATCTTACAAAATTTTCGTCATTTTTAACACGTAGTCGTCGCATCAATTTGCTTCCAACAGCTATAGTTTTCGTCAAAGATTCGTTTGGTTGTCTGCAACCTCTTCGGGCCTTATTAGACTCTTGCTCAGAAGTTAACCTTATCACGCAAGAAGCTGTAAATCGTCTTCGTTTAAAACAAAACAAATCGTTTCAAGAAATTTCTGGCGTTTCTGACATTCGAACCCAGATGAAATATATGGTACAAGCTACTATTAAGTCTCGTGTTTCTGAGTTTGAATGGACAACATGTTTTTTGGTTACAAAATCAATTTCGTCTCAACATCCAGCTGAACATATTAAGGCAGCCAATTGGAACATTCCTAATGGCATTGAACTAGCAGACCCACAATTTCACATACCTCAACATATTGATATTTTAATTAGTTCTGAGATTTTCTTCGAGTTACTTCTTGATGGCAAAATTTCTCTCGGAAATGGATTACCGTGTCTCATTAATACAACTCTCGGGTGGATCATTGGTGGCAGTGTTAGCACTCAACGTTCACATCGTGCATTATCGTGTAATGTCACAACGAAACATGAAGACCTAGATTCATTACTAAAAGCTTTTTGGGAAATTGAAGAATTCAATCAGCGTACACCCATCCTCACAGAAGAAGAACAAAAATGCGAACAACATTTTGTTAAAAATACAATTTTTGATACTAATGGCAAAGTTCAAGTGCGTTTGCCATTTAAATCTTCTATAAAACAACTTGGTAATTCATTCGAGACAGCTCGCCGAAGGTTTTTGTATTTAGAAAAACGACTATCAAAAGATGAAAACTTACGGCAAATGTATTCCGATTTCATGGAAGAATATATTCGACTTGGTCACATGTCTCCCGTTAGCTTCGATCACTTAAATTATTCACATTTTGTAATCCCTCATCATTCTGTTTTACGCCCTCAAAGCACAACAACAAAACTAAGAGTAGTCTTCGATGCTTCATGTCGCACATCAACTAACATTTCTTTGAATGAAGCTCTAATGGTCGGTCCAACTATTCAACAGGAGCTTATAATAACAATTTTATCGTTTCGTTTAAATAAACTAGCTCTATCAGCTGACATTTGTAAAATGTATCGTCAATTTTTCGTAGATGAAAGAGATCGCAACTTTCAACTAATCTTATGGAGAAATAAAAACACTGATCCAATCACACTGTATCAACTTAATACCGTTACATATGGCACATCAGCTGCTCCTTTTCTCGCTGTACGTAGTTTGTTTTTTATTGCTGATTTTTACAAAATTCAATTTCCTGTTGGTTCTGAAATTCTCAAACAAGACCTATATGTTGACGATCTGCTCACGGGGGCAGATAGTTTTTCCGAGCTCTCAACAAAAAAGTGTGAAATTGTAGAACTTTTACAAAAGGCTGGTCTACAGTTATCAAAGTGGAATTCTAATTGCCCAGATATCGCTCCTTCTAATGGTGAAATGCATTTAAAAACAAATGATGAATATATCACTAAGGCCCTTGGGATGTCGTGGAAACCTAAAAATGACGTTTTTTGTTTTCGTTTTGATTTGCCAGTTATAGAAGCTCCAACAAAGAGATCTGTCTTGTCAACTGTAGCAAAAATTTTTGATGTTCTTGGTTTACTAAGCCCTATCGTAATTTCTTGCAAAATTCTAATTCAAGAAATGTGGAAGCAGAAATTGAACTGGGATGCACCACTCAACGCACGTTTATCAAATAAATGGAAACAAATTGAACAAAATCTTTCATATATAAATCAAATCGAATTGCCAAGATTTGTGGAAACGTCTCCTCAAATGAAATTTGATATCCATGGTTTTGCAGATGCCTCTCAATTAGCATATGGTTGTTGCATATACATACGTGTCAATTATACAACCGAAGTCAAAACAACTTTGCTAATAGCTAAATCAAAGGTAGCTCCAGTTGTTCACCAATCTTTGCCTCGTTTAGAACTTTGCGCCGCTTTGTTGCTCAGTCGAACCTGGGATAAAATCAAACATAAATTTGATCGTTTTACCTACCGAATTTTCTTTTGGTCAGACTCAAAAATAGTTCTAAGCTGGCTCACTAATCATTCGTCGTCGTATGTTTGCTTTGTCGCTAACCGAGTATCAGAAATACAAAATTTAACACACAATATTCCTTGGATGCATGTACCCTCGAAACAAAACCCCGCAGATGTGGTGTCGAGGGGCTGTTTTGCAAATGATCTAGTTAATACAATATGGTTTACTGGCCCTAAGTTTCTTTTGGAACCAGAAGCAAGTTGGCCAAAAAGCAATATCGAAAATACAGAACTACCACAACAAGAAACAAGAAAAACTGCACTCAAAACAACTATCGTCATCGAATCTATTATCAATCATTTAACTTCTCGCCATTCTTCGTATCTTCGTATTCTTCGCATCGTCGCCTACATTCATCGAGTCTTCAACAAGCAAAATCGTGAAATTTTTGTAACCTCTGAAGAACTGCAATTATCATTTTATAGAATTGTATACAATATTCAGCAATCAGCATTTAGAGAAGAAATTGATTTGCTCAACAAAGGAGAAAACTTAAAACCTAGTTTTCAGAAATTAGCCCCGTTTTTAGATAAAATACAATGCTGTAATTCAACGTTAGTAATCGTTCGAGTGGGTGGTCGGCTAGCAAATGCACCATTATCATATGATACAAAATTTCCAATAATTTTACCAAAAGATCATCGATTTACGAAACTTTTCATCGAACATCTTCATCGAAAACACTTACATGCTGGCTCCAAGGCGCTTCTTGGAATTCTTCGTCAACAAGTATGGGTAGTAAATGCCAGAGAAATCGTTAGAAAGATTGTTCGAAATTGTGTACACTGTTTCAAATACAATCCTCGATTATCGCAACAATTAATGGGTAATCTTCCTGCAGATCGTTTCAAGGCTCAGCGTCCTTTTCTCGTGTCAGGTGTAGACTTTTGTGGTCCTTTCTACACCTCCTATCGTATAAGGGGAAAAGCTCCTTATAAAACCTATGTCGCTATTTTTGTTTGCTTCTCATCTAAAGCTGTTCATATTGAATTAGTTTCTGATCTGTCAACTAATACATTTTTTTTATGTCTTAAAAGGTTTATAGGTCGTCGTGGCATACCTCAGAGACTATATTGTGATAACGCAACAAACTTTGTTGGCGCCAGCTCTAAACTGCAAGAGTTAAAACAACGCTTCTTTGATGATGCCAATGTCAAGGAGATAATGCACTACAGCACAGTCACTGGTTTCAAATTTTCGTTTATTCCTCCTCGTTCTCCTCACTTTGGTGGCCTTTGGGAGTCCGCCGTAAAATCAACAAAAACACTTCTCGTCAAGAACATGTCTCAAGCCAACCTGACATACGAAGAATTTCAAACAATCCTTATCGAAGTCGAAGCCATTTTAAATTCTCGGCCATTGACAGCTAGATCAGATGATCCAAATGATGGTGAAGCTTTAACTCCTGCACACTTGTTAATTGGTTCTTCTTTATTGGCGCTACCAGACGAAAATATACACAGCTACAAAAATATCAACTACCTCAAGCGATGGCAACTTGTTACGTTTCTTAAGCAACAGTTTTGGCTCGAATGGGTCCGTGACTACGTATTAAATTTACAACAAAAATGCAAATGGTTTAAGGCGTGTGAAAATGTAAAAGAAGGTACACTTGTTATTATTCATGAAGACAACATTCCACCTCAGAATTGGCTCTTAGCGCGTATCATCAAAGCTATACCAGGTCGTGACGGAAAAGTGAGAGTAGTTGATCTAAAAACATCAAAAGGGGTTCTTCGACGATCCATTCACAAAATTGCACCTCTACCTACCGAAGCTGATTGAAAGTGCCTTTCAATGGGGGCAGTATGTTCCGTCAAAATACTAATATACATTTATTATTATTAACGAAATATTTTGTAACACTAACTTTTATTGATTTAACTCTTTTAAACCTCTTGTTGCTCTTTCGTTTATTTTATATACATACATACACTTGTTTTTGTATACAAATGTACATACCCAGTATAAATACATAAAATACTAACGGGATTGCATTCTTTGCATTCCTTAGACTTTAAGCTAGTAACATAAATTGAATTTAAATCATTGTCGAAATAATTGTGAAACTATAAAGAACAATAAATTTATCGTGGTACAATTCAAAAACTAAAATCAATTTTCGTTTCTTTTATGGTTCAACATCACCAATACTTATATTACTGCCTAAAATAAATTTTGAAAGTCTTAAAGCGCGTTTTGAAAAATAAAATACATAATGTATTTTATTTGTATATACATATTAAAAATTTAGTGAAAAGTAACCAAAATCAAAAAAAGTACACATCTACACATCTAAAAAAAACCAATTTTGGTTAAAAGTAACCAAAACTACAACGCTGAACATAAACAAAAAGTTCTCTCTGAACTGCGATTACCTGATGAACAAATATGCCTTGATTTTTATTATAAAATAAAGAAATACTCACAAACATACATAATAAATAAATAATTGCATACATACAAGTGCGTCAATGGGACACTTTAGTTCATTGTTGATTTGAACTGTTTACTTTTGATATTTTTTTAACTTTCAATCACATAATTCTACAAAATTTAGAAATGTATGCCATTTTAACATTTAAGCAAACGCATTATAAACATACACACATTCATAAGTATATAATAATGATGAACGAAGTAGGTATTAACCTATTATTGTATTTCGGTATGAAGATACGATGTATGAAGGCATGAATGTATGAATATACATACTTACATACATATGTATGCAATATCTGTATATAGACATGTGTGTATGTATGCATGTACCTACATGTAGTATGTATTTATTAAATGTAGTATAGGTATAAATGTACCTACATATATTCTCAAGAAGAACAACTGACCTTCATTTATTACAAATTTCTCGTTCACATTAAAAGGAAAAAAAAAACAATTTCACAAATGAGCATATATGTATGTAGTTTACAACAATTGCTTCTTTTAAAGGCAAATATAAAAGAGAGGCACAAAAGATTAAGAAAAAATTTTGTATACCTACATAAGTATAATAAAAACATTTTATGAGTGCTAACAATGATACAACATTAACAAAATCTAAATATGACGAACGGCGTTGTCAACTTTGAAATTTTAAAAAGCAACAAAATCCAGGAAAAGCGCTTTATTTTAAACATGTATAGGTATTTTATTTCTTAAAATTAAAAATTTCCATATACAAATATAATTAGTTCCCCTCTCTCTTCTATTAGGAGCTTAAGACCTAAAATTAATATGTATTCATAAACTTAAAATAGGTATGTAATACCTATATTTTTAAACAAAGTGACACTGACTCGAAAATAATCCGCAACAAAATTTTAAAAATCACTCAAAACAGTGCTAAAAACACCGAGTTGACAACGCTGATGACGAGCCTCCATAAAAATAGAGGCCAAACGCATTATCAGTAAAAAAAATGCACATATACATATGTATATAAGTATGTTTGAAGAAAATGTATGTGTGCATATGCATACATATGAATGCATGTTTTATCCATAATTTTATTTAAGGGATTATACTGTGTGTATGTGTGTAAATATTTTTATACCCTTCACCTGTGGTGCACAAGGGTATACATATATAGCTTTGTCATTCCGTTTGTAATTTCTACAATTTTCATTTCCGACCCCATAAAGTATATATTTTCTGAAAGCTTATGAATAGAGGAGTCGATTAAGCCCTGACCGTCTGTCCGTCTGCCCGTCTGTCCGTGTGTTGGTTGAAATCAACTTTTAGAAGCAACTATATGTTCCTCAGATCTGTATATGGTATCAATCTCTTGGAAATATCCAGGAATGAATCGCTATTGAAATTCAGCACAATCGCCCCATAACTTTCTGAGATATGAGCAAAAAACCACGACCACCTCGTTTTTTTCACAATTACAACAACATAATACATACATACAGACATGTAAAAAACATACCAAACAAAAAAAATTACAAAAAAAAAAAATATTAAAAATAAGAAAAAAATAATAAAAGAAACTAAAAAAAAAAAATTTTAAAAAAATTTAAAAAAAAAATTTTTAAAAATTTTTCTAAAAAAATTTTTTAAAAAAATTTAAAAAAAATATAAAAAAAATAATAAAATATAAATAATATATTAAATAAAATAAAATAAAATTTTTTTGGCTCAGCTGGGATTCGATGCCACCACATTTATTCTAACGTGTACGTATGCACGTATTTTATATGGGATGAATGGTGATACAAACAATTGTTATTGCATGACTACACGTTGTGAAGGGTATATAAGATTCGGCACGGCCGAATATAGCACTGTTACTTGTTTGTTTTATAAAAGATAGACGTTGTTTCAGTTTGTGTCTACTTATTAAACAAATAAAAAAAAATATGTCGTATGTATGTATACTTTACAACACAGCGTCTATAAATCTATACATATTTGTATACTTACGGCCTTATAAAACTCTTAAAGGTTTATTAAGCGCTAATAAATCAAATTTTTATTGAACATCAGTTTTATAAACCCTTAATAAAAATTTAAAATTGTTTGCATACGAAAGCGCAACAAATTATTTCTTCTAAACTGCTTATTATTTCAGCTGTAAAAAAAGGAAAATTTTTTTTCGAAAATAAAGTATAAAAAATATTCTCCCTTAATTGCTTTATTTAGTAAGGGATGAGAAAAAAAATTTATGAATATTGTGGAGGTTAAAGGGGACAAAGCCATAACTACTATTTTTGACTCATAAATTTGCCATTTAATCTAATAGTTTACTGTATTTTACTAGTCAAGCCCTTTCATTTGATACCCATATTGGCTCTCTCGATGGTATAGAAACTGAAAAAAATAGATTTTCGTTTATAGATATGATGAAAACAACTAAGCAGTTGTATATAGTGCTTATATCTCAGTTAGTTTTAAACAGCTTTATGAATGTCGTCTTTAAAAAATTATTTAGGAATTTGAAAAATTTTATATACATACATACATATTTAAAAAAGTATTTATTTTTCTAAATAGTTTTTTCCTATAACTCTGACGACTAGTGACCGATCAAAAAATAGTAATTTAAATTTTATTTAAGGCAATTTTGTTTGTGTTTTGAAATAAAGTTTTTCATCCTTATAAAAAAAACTCTGAAATTTTACTACACGCATTTACACGCAATATGTATGCATGTACATATGTATTAAGCATGTGTGTATGTATGTATATCTTTATATATATGTGTATGTATATCTTTATATATGTCTATGTATGCTTAGTAATGCACTAAATAAATTTCCAGTAAAATTATATTTAACGTTTAAAGAGAAAAAAATAAAGAAAAAGTTATGTAGGTCGTTACTCATAAAACAAAACACGGTCAACAACCTTAAAAACAAGCATAATATTAGGTTCGTTCGAGAACTCACAAATTTGTACGAATTTGTACAAATTTTTACTGCATTTAACGAAATTGCGTTCGATTACACAAATTTGTAGTAAATGAGAGCACAAATATAGAGCGAAAAGTGACAGTTCTTGACTGAGTATTTGCAAATTTTTACTACAGAAATTTCTTGCAGTAAGATTTAGCAAAACCAAAAAACATATGATTCAAAAGGTAAACAAACAAAATTAAGCAAACAAAAAGTATACAATTTGTGAAAAAAATATTTAAAAAAAGGAAAATCCAAACAAAAGTGCAAAATATTATTAAATTTAAATTGTTTGTGAAATAAAGTTAGTTAACAATGTCTACAGATGAAAGAATGGAACTGCCTGAATCTGGCGCAGGTATACATACTTAAATACATATTTGCACATATGTATGTACATAGTTCCCATTAAACAACACAATATTTATTTGCCATCAGCTGTTGCTTCAATCTTACGAATTTTTACAAATGTCTGTTCGAGTACTTTTTTGGACAAATTCTCTTTTTGAGAGTAAAATTTTCAATTTACTAAATAATTACTCATTTACTACAAAGTGCAGTAAAAGTACTCGAACGAACCTATTAAATGCAAGTTACCATTTAAAAACTCTAAAATTCATGCACAAACCCATACAAACATTTACAACGCAAACAATTTTTATTTCGTTACTCTTTAGTATTATAACTCATTTATAAAAAAAAAATAAAAAATAATTCAGCCATAAAACTTTAAAATTTGAAATGCAGCAACCTTTTTTTAAATTATCTTTTAAAATTGAATTTATGTATGTTCACACTGCAAGATTCTGTTAATGAAACTTCATTTTTATCAGCAGCGTTGTCAAATTGGTGATTTTATCACTGTTTTTACTGATTTTTAAAATTTTCGAATCAGTGCTCGGTGATTTTTTTAATTTTCTAGTGCTTTCTTTTCACATCGTGATACCAAGTACTAAATTTAAAATATGCAAAATATTTTTTTCATTAAAGCTTTTAATTAGAAAATGAAAATGATAGAACAAAAAGTTTTTGTAATGACAGGTCGTGAGCATGTTATTGTTTTAAATCAGCAACCATTTGTAAATGGTTATGAGAGAATAATAAATTTATTACAATTTTATTTCTATACTCGTTTCGTGATATCTTGTATCTTGTATATCTTTAGAAAATTTTATTATTACGAGAACTTATTATGTAAATAAGTAAGTAATTCTTATTGCTCTTATTTGACCTTTATTTTATAAAATTTTCAAATTGATTCTTCAAGCTCGAGGTCTTTATAAATATTTGTTGTTTTATTTATTATTTAATATTTCGCTACTCCTTTGTGTAGCATCCTCAGGAAAGAAAAACACACAATTTCTTTCCTGAGGATGCTACACAAAGGAGTAGCGAAATATTGAATAATAAATAAAACAACAAATATTTATAAAGACCTCGAGCTTGAAGAATCAATTTGAAAATTTTAATAAGTAAGTAAGTTAAGTGTAAGTTAATCCAACGTATGGAATATATAACAAATTACGTTGGAATAATTAAATTACTTTTCGGTTTGTTTAGACATAAAATATCTAAAGACTAATCAGTCGATTATCGATGACAATTGAACTTAAATTTCCTTCCAGTTATAAAAAGTATGTATTCTAAAGATAAACTGGTACCTAAAAGCATTAAAATAGTGATTATATTAACAAATGTGAAGTTAAAAAATTAGTAAAAAATTTTTTTAAATTATTTGGAACTAATTATATTTTTGTAAGAAAGTTTAAAATTTTATTAAATACATATAATCAAAAATTTTAAACTCAGTGCCTCTATTTAAGAATTAAGCGCTGTTTGCTCGATTTAGGTGCTTTTTGAAATTTCAAAGATGACAACGGTTATTATTTATATACAACGGCGAATTGGAAAAACAAAAGAGAAATACGAGGTACAAGACAAATTATCTTTGTATTAAAACCAGTGTTTACTGGGTAGTACAAATGCACATAATGGTAGCCCTAATACACATCCATGTGCATTTGTATTAGTCTCTTGAAGAGACACACCCCCTTACTGAAATAAAATTTCTCTTAATTAATTTTTATGTTTATCAGTGCATACATATAAATCAAGTTAATGTCGTATACCGGTTTCTATTTATGTATTTTTGTAGGAACCTCAATTTAGTAAAAAATCGTATGATTTGTATACATACATATCGTTTTTTCTTTACTTAAAACAGTGTCTCTAGCTTAAAAAACATACATACATACATACATAGATTCGATGAACGTTTTAAGACATTCCACTTTTTTTTTAACAACATTTATCAAAATTTTATGTTTAACAAAAACATAAAACATAATACGTATGTATAAGAAGAGGAATTTATGTATTTTGTAATTTATTTTAAACAAGATTTTCGATGTTGAAACACAATAAAAATCCTTATATTCAAATCTTGTTTTTAATGTGAAAATGACTTTAGCTACGAAAATAGTCGTAGAAAATGTAAACTAAATATTATTTTGTAATACGCAGTTTAAAATATGTGAATTTTAAGTAATGACCTCATATGTATTTTTAATAAGAAAAACATTTGTAAAGTACATAGCTGTAAGCAAAACAAATATTTCAACGCCAGATTCATTAACTTTTTATAGTGCATTAACATCTAAGCAGAATCTAGTACGTAGGAGATTTGTTGCAAAATCTATTTTAATTTAAAAAGTTTTACCTACAAAACAAAATCTTGTTATAATGAATTTATAGATAAATCACTTCAAAGAGCAGCTAGCTAACTTCCGTTTTTAACCTATCAACGGGTTTGAAGTCGAAAGTCCTTGTTTATAAGCCAGCTACGAATAGACTTGGAGGCTAAAGATTACTATTTTAATAATAAGTAATCGAAAAATTTAACTTCCAAATGGATCACAATACATACTAGAGCCATTATATTTTGTTAATAAAATTCTAAACACTTAACATTGTAGACTGGCAGAGAAAGAGCCATAATAAAAAATGTATTTTTAACGTTTGGATAGTTTTGCTTTACTTCTACACCTTAATGTGATTAGTGATGTAACGAATGATTTACATTGAATGATTTTTATTATTTTAGGAGATATAAGCATTTAAAATTGCAACTAACACATGAGAAAAACATATATTTGTATGTAACAAAACGAAAAAATAAATAAACATGTTGATACAAATTGTTTTTGCAAAGAGTGGTTTTGTGTATCTAACTACTTTGTGTAGGTATATAAAACTAAACAAGGAGAGTATAATCACATTTACAACTACATATATTACGGTAGAATGGGACGACCGCAGAACATGCTAGTATTGACAGATTTCTTAAAATTTGCATATTTATTGACATTCCGCAAATACTATACTATACATACTTATATTATATAATATGCAGGGTGGGCCAAGACCCACTATGGGATTTAAAAATTATAATAATAACTTTTTCGATTATATATTGTTTTTCATGTTTTGTGCAGATTATAAAATATACAAAAGTATAGAAAATAATATTACCCCCGTTTTAGTTTTGCAATGATGGTGCTCGTTTTAGAGCATTTTTTTTATAACATATTGCATTTTAAAATTTGCGGCTGTCGATTGATGTTATCTGAAGTAGGAAAGTAAGATTTCCCATACAAAGATATGAGACACTGTAATTATAACTGGTTAGGAAAATTTTGCTACAATATTAATTTATAGATAGATGGATAGCAATTAAACTTTAGTTACGCATCAACTAGCAACTTCAATCTTTTTTGGCAACAGGCAACGTAATTAAGGTTCGCCAGCCATTATTTTTAGACAGGATCAGAAACAACGAAAAATTAACTAATTCGTGTTAAAAATAGAACAGTGAAGTCGCGATAATATGAACTAATTAAAACTAAGCCAGTTCACTTTTGCAAGATTATTCCTATTTGCGAATGACATCTTCTTGACTCTCTAAATACATTTAAATCTCGTTGATCAATCACTTCACTTTCAACTCATTCCAATACTATTTTTAAAAGCACCTCCATAAAAGCATCACTTTATATTATTCCTGCTTTTGTAATTTTCTTTTAACACAAGCCTCTTAACAAGAATCTTTCGGTCTTTTATATTCAAAACCCATCGGTTTGACTATCGCATTTTTAATTTTTGAACGTCGCATTAGATGTAGCATTTTAATTTTTCATTACATATATTCTAGACTTTGTTACCTTAAATTTATTGGCTAAATTTGAACCTTTCATGTTCTAAAATTTCTAGTTTTTAAAGTTTTAAAGCTTAATTAAGGTGAATGCAAACACTTACTAAAACGTGTATGTAAGAAATTTTAATACACATCTGAAGGCATTTTTAAAAGAAAATAGATAGGAAAATCCTCAAACTATTGTATAGTTGAATCAGAATTTCACCACTACCCTATTGATTTGATTCTTTCATTGTGTATATAAAATCTTATAAAAAATAGCTTTTTATATTTTAGAGCCTTTGCACTAAGTTTTTCTTTTAGAGTAGTCAATGGAAGGAAAAGTGTTCATATTTTGGGGTGTTCATATTATCACGAAAGCACTGTACTATATAGAATAGGTATTATTACAATCAACTTGCCGTGTGCAATATCTTTTCTTGGCAACGCAACTAAAAGGATTTGGCTTATTCGAGTTAAAAATTCTTCTAATCGGTAATATTACAATCAATAAAAACATATATTTTATTAGTTTATGGTATAGTTAAGATTCAAATGAAGATAAAATTTTATACAAGACGCACAAGCTTGTACGTTATAAATTTAAACAATTTGTTTTATACATATGTATGTATATAAATTTATATAAATTTTATTAAAATAATCAATATGTATCATTAAACAATTGTACTACGTACATGTGTATAGTATATTAATATGAATCAAATAAACAAACTGCAATTTCAAAACAAACTGATAACAGTGATAATGACAACACTTATTCAACAATTTAAATGTTTCTATTGTTAATTTATAATGAAATTAATATTATTATCAATACAAGGAAATTTAACAAAAAGTAACTGAATGCAAATACATACATACATACATACATTTATTAATTTTAAAACGAATTGTGTATTGACGTCAATCCATTTGAATTCTTGAAAAATAATTATTCGACAAATTTAGACATATGAAAGCATACTTTACAAAACAAAGCCTATTTATTTACCCTTTATTAATTTGCAGTAAGTAAATATTATAAAATACAGACATACTGTGAGCGTCAAAAAAAAGTGTACACAAATATTTTTTAAAACATTGTTTTTATATCAGTATTTTCATTTACGATAAAGTTTTACATTTAGGTATTTTTAAATCAGTATTTAGTTCTCTACCTTATTCTAAACAAAACAGCAAAAATATTAACAACAACAAAAAATTTACAACAAAAATAAAAAATAATTCATTTTTTACGCGTCAAAAAAAAGTGTACAAACTGTTTTTAAATGAAAATAAAATCGATTTAGTATTTAGTAGATTTTGCTTTTGCCTTAATTACAGAATTTAGTCTTCTGGGTATCGATTCTACTAATTTTTTAGTTATATCGGATGAAATTTTCTGCCATTCCTCCATTATAACGGATTTCAGCATATTCTTATCGCTAATTGTCCTTTTTCGGAGTTGGCGGTCCAAATGCTCCCACAAATGTTCAATTGGATTTAAGCCCGGTGATTGTGGAGGATGATCCAATGTTTTGGGAGAGCGGTACAGAAGCCATTCTTTTACTATATGGGATGTATGTTTGGGGTCGTTGTCCTGTTGAAAAATCCAAGATCCTTCCAACCCCAATTTCTCCATACTGAATGGCACGTTGTTTTGCAAAATGTTCAGGTAGTCCATCTTATTCATTGTACTTTCAATAAAAACCAAATTCCCTACTCCGTTTGCCGCCATACATCCCCACACCATCACCGAACCCCCTCCATGCTTAGCCGTGGTTATTAAATTTTGGTCAGCATAATCATTGTTTTTTGTTCTCCATACTTTAACTGGTTTTTTCTGGCCAAACACCTCAAATTTACTTTCATCAGTAAAATGCACATTATTCCAGAATGAAACATCTTTATTTTCATACTTTTTGGCGTATTCTAGGCGTCTTTTTTAATTAGCTGGTAATATTAGTGGTTTCTTTCGTGGGAATCGACCATGTTACCCGTTTTCGTGTAATGATCGTCGTATTGTACTGGCACTTACGGTAGTTTCTGATGTTGCCGAAACTTCCTCTGATATTTTAACGGCACTTTTAAAAGGATTCTTTTTTACATCGCGCACTATGGATCTTATTTCAGCCTCCTTTAAAAGTTTTCGCCGGCCCGACCCTGGACGATTTTCTATTTTGCCGTATTTTTCGTTTTTATCAATAATTTTTTTTTGCAGTATTGTGGCTTCTGTTTATAATAGAGCCAATTTCTCTGAAAGTTTTTCCTTCATTCCGAAGTTTTATTACTAATTCTCTAATATCACTAGAAGTTTGTTTTCCCATTCCAAAAAAATTAAAATTTACTTCACACGAAGAGATCTTACTCTGCAGATCACAATTAATTTACATAAAACAATAAAAACCTTTCATTAGAATGCTAAAATAAAGAAAACAACCAAATATAACGATATTCTTTTACAGTAGCACACCGCTGAAATGATGCATATGCAACATGTACACTTTATTTTGACGCGTAAAATATGGATTCGAATTTGTTTTTGCTCCATCATTTATGTATTTGTAAGAAATTTCTCATTGTCTTTCTATAGCTAACTAGAGATTAGTATACTAATATTAAAAACCCTAGAATGATAAATTTAGTCATATCTTAAAGGACTAAAAAAATACTTTATTGTAGAAAAAGTTTTTGTACACTTTATTTTGACGCTCACAGTACATGTATGTATACTTATGTACAATATGTATGTTTGTTTATTCGTTTTGTTTATTATTATTCCGCAATCACGATTAAAACGCTACATCGATTCTTTGGATTATATACCTATAGACGGGGGACAAATTACGACATACGAACGCATTCGTAAATTTACTCGAATGTTTGATTTTTCTTTGCTGTTGATGTGCATATTTTAATAAGAATTCTAAAATTACGCTCGCATTTGTTTATTATTCTTCTTTTATTTATTTTTTTTTCTTAAAATTTCAAATGAAACGCTAACGAAATTTTACTCGAACGATCGAGTATATTGTGCTTTTGGTATACAGATTCTAATAAGAATTTTAAAATTTCAATCTGTTGGCCCCTGAGAATCTAAAATAATTCGAGTTAAATTAAAAATATATCACTTTAAACAGAGTCTTTAAAGGGAGCTAGACACGATCATAATACTCATCAGTTGTATTTGTAAAATATGTTTGTATGTGTTACACCGAAAAATGTAACACAACAAATTAATTTTTACAAAGACTATACAATGCACAATGCTGGCTGAGTAT
The DNA here is from genome assembly GCA_941918925.1 of Phyto melanocephala. NCBI lineage: Eukaryota > Metazoa > Arthropoda > Insecta > Diptera > Rhinophoridae > Phyto > Phyto melanocephala. Next base: position 1,471,529 of record OW799235.1, on the reverse strand, counting down.
GCTTAATGTGTGTCTAGTCCAACAACCATTTTATACATTTTAATAACCGAAACATAAACATTCGTTTATAAATAAAATCCACCAAAAATAATTATTGTATTCGTTCTCTTTGAATTTTGCCAGCCCATTATATTTGGCGGGGCAAAGATATCGTTACCCTATCGTAAAATCCACCATAATAGCCAATTATGTTTTGACCGAATATTTTGTATCTTTTGCACTTTTTAAGATTTATATTTGTAAGCTGAATGGTTAACGAATTTTATTAAATGTTTAAATGTTTATTAAATTTCCATAGAAAATCAGTTTTATAAACATTCAATAATTATTTTGAATACGTCAGTTTAAATTTAATATGATTTGTTTTGGTATCAATTGCTGTATTTACACTATAGATTTGAAATTTTATTCGAAGTTCAAGTAAGCGGTTGTTTTGGTATAGAAATTCTAAAATTTCGATTGTGTTTCAATGTCGCAATTTGCCCCCTATTCAACTGATTATACCCACACGATTATTAATATTTAGTACGTCACACTTTTTTAAATTTAATGGGATCAGAAATTTTATTATTTTCATCTTAAAGAATATTTAAAAAGTCAGAAGCGCGACAGCTATTAGGCACATTTATCCTTAAATATTAATAATAAATTTTTATTATTTTTTTGTTTATTTGATTACACTCACTCTGGCTGGGAATTAGAGCAAAAAAGCGATGCCGATCGTTAACTTTGAAAAAAAAAAAAACTGAGGAATAAAGAGAATCAAAAGGTGAGCCAGGAAGTGGCAATAGTCTGCTATAGTAATGATATACATCGATTTCGATATCGATACTTTTAAATGTATGTAAACGGTATTTTTGAAAAATCATATTAATTAACTTTTTCTTTAATAAAAAAAATTGTAATTTTTAAATTAAAAATGGTTAAAAAATACGTTGTGGTTCTCGCGCAATTACCACCAAATCAGTTGGTTGCCTCAGTTATGAAATCAGCATTTTATTTATTTATTTTATCAGATATTCACAGACGAAACGCCCTCTGTTTGAAATGCTTACCTGTCAAGTGGCTTTATTCGTTGGGTACTTTGAAAGAAACCGACGAAGACTACTAATTTAATATTTAAGGGCGACTTCTAGATTAGTCGGATCATCTTTTCTCACAAGTCGAAATTTCCCTAAATATTGTTTTATTCATTGGGAATATGAAAGTTACACGCAGAGTGAATTTTTTTTAAATTTCTTAAAAAAATATAACATTTATTTTTTAAGAATTTTTTTATTATTTAACAAAAGTTTTGCTTCTGGTTTTTTTAAATATTCTAACCGCTGATAGCAAAATTTTTTCCGTTATTATAAAATATATAAAGATATTACTTATTAAATATTGAAAATAGTGTAATCAGTTTGAGCAGAAGTATAGATAAGTATGTACTCATTAAATTATGATACAAACGGGCTTGGTTTGCTCTCAACTTTATTGTAATCAATAATAATGTATCAAGCCTTTAAGGCCAAGTAAATAATTTTTTATCTATAACATTTTATGATGAAGTTGTTCGTTCGTATTATTTAAATTTTGCGTGAATTACCTTGCTTTCAAAATGAAAAATAAATAAATATATCCCAACCCGGATATCGCCGGTTACATACGCCTAATAGAAAGTGTTTAATTCTAAATTCCTAAAGAACTGTATGCGCGCAATTTGTGTAGATATTGCAGTGAAGCAAGGTTATTTGCTTTTATTAATAAAACATGAGCTTGACACAATAATGTAGGCATACAAATAATAAAAACTATGAGAAACTATCCATTTATACATATGTATATGTATGTATGTAACTGTTCGTGTTTTTCTAAAATTAAAATAAAAAATTTGTTAATGCAAATAATGAGTTGTATGTCTGTTTGTACGAACATACATATACATACATACATACATATATGTACATACTTTCAAATATGTGCATTTAGAAATTAATGAGAGGTCGCTGGTTTTGTTATCATTAATAACCTACTAACACCACTAGCAAAGAATGTATGTATGTATATAATGAAACTAACAACAGATGTTAAAAAACTACTGCTACGTTAATATGTACATAGTATATCCATGTACATAAGGATGGATTTATGTATGAATGTATGTACATACATATATGCGTGTTTAATTTTATAAACAACTCATTTTTAAAAATAAACTACAATACTTAGTAGGTACAAAATAGAATAAAAGGCCATTTAATTACACATGAATGTAAATAACAACGAATTTGAAAAAAAGTGACGTTTTGCATTGTTTTTACCATAAGGTCTTATCAGGTTCTTAAATCATATAATCTAAAGTCTAATGTAGTGCTTTTTGGGGTTACAATCAAGCGCTGTGAGCGGAAATTTTGCATGTGTTTTGTTTTTATTAGAATAACAAAAGACTTGCAAAGTGTTCATACAAAGCGCTCGCTTGTTTTCTAAAAACAATACATAAATAAGCTGGAATAAGCTTATCAAATTTTCTTTGTGTAGCGTAAAAAGTTATTTGTTAAGTGATGATTTCATTTTTGATTTGTATTAAACTTATTGGATATTTATTGTCGATTTATTTTTAACAAAGAAAAAAGAACAAGTAATTGTTCTATATTCAGCTGTGCCGAATCTTTTGTACCCTACACACAATTTGTATCATCATGTACGTACATTTGTATTAGCGACCACTAGCCATTTTGTAATTAATTCGATCAGTAATTGATCTGCCATTTTCCAAAGTCCAACACACCAATGCATAACTCTGTCTCTCGTATTTCGTTACACTGGCAACTCTTCCTTAGGGGCACAGCTAAGGCTCGCGGGCGATTGACGGAGTACGTTACCGAAATGAGAGATCTTATCATACATATATCTTTTATAAAAATAGTTTACGCTCACTTTATACAAACGATATTAATAAAAAATGTATCATTTTAAAGGAATTTTTCTGCAGATGTGCACAATCTTAATCTTACTAAAATTGTTTTGGTACTTTATGATCGTTTAAAGTTGCTACTAACATATGTGCAAACCATGTGGTATAAGAAAAGAAGAAAAAATAAAAAAACAAAGTAATGCATGTTGAATCAACATTGTTGATACAAATTGTTTTTGCAAAAACAGTGCTACCAGTGCTACTAACAGTTTCAAGACCATAACGTAACAATTATATGGTTCAACTGTGACCAAAACTTATTCAGGCAATCCGTAATCTTAACTTCTAATTGACATTTCTTTTCCAAAAGTTTTTTTATATATATCTTTGTCGATAATTGACACATTGAACAAAGATTTTCAGCAAATGTTGCCAAAGTTACATGTTTTATATATAAATACGTTACAACCGTTTTAAAAAGTTAAATAGGACCTGCAAAATTTGATTTTGTTTAGGTAAAAAAAATTAGAGAAAATCGTTTTCATTCGCACTTATCTCAGCTGATACTGTGCATACATAAATTTTTGCCATATAAGAGTCTGAAGTATCGTGGGGACTTTAAAAATTTGATTTCAACGTACACACGGACAAATGGACTTAGCTTAATGAATTTCTCTATCTAAAAAAAATCAAAAAATATGTATATATGTACTTTAAAGGGTCACAGATGGATATTGTAGAAATTACAAATGGAATGACAAACTTATATATACCCTTTTACACTCTCGTATGAAGGGTACACAAAAATGGTCTACAACCAAGAATTTCTACAATTAGTAGATAAATGTTTGCTCATAAAGTTGATGGTTTTATTTAATTTCGCTCCGTTCAATGTTTTAAGTCTTTCGACAGCTTTTTCAACTAAATTCTACTTAACTCATTGTAATGAAACTTTGTATACGCATTGGGTTTCCGTGTCAATACAATTTTATTATTGTATTAAAAAAGTGGGCAGTGGCAATATTTTCCAACTACTTTATACATAACGGGGTTTCGTAAAACTTTGAAAATACAATCTTATGATTAGATAAGTAGGCAGTGTTTCACCCATTCAAAGTCAATATGTACTATTTTTTAACACAGAATAAATTTTAATCATCGAATTTCGTAAGATATTGTAAAAATGTTTAGTAATAAAGTTACTTAGATACACAAAATGAGTATTAAGTGATAATAATTTGCTAGTAAAATATGATACGCAATAAAAAATGTTCCAAATCCGAGATAGCGTCTGAAGCAAAGTTATAGCTTAAAGAGTTTAGCATTGAAATTTAGCAGTATTACGCATAACAAGAAATTGTGTGCTATTTTACTAGCTGTCAACTTGTTTATACGTAAGTAATTAAGCAACTCGTTAGTTAGCCGTCGTCCACATTATGAAACATCTGTTGCAAGACTTTCGAGTTTGCTGATAAAAGAGGACAAATTAATGGAATAGGGTACAATGTTTTATGTACACGAATTCTCTTTTGTTTTTCTCATTTTCAAAGAAATTTGCTATAAAAGTTTCGTAAGTCTAGTCTTACTGTGTGGACGCGAATGCAATTTCAAAAGAGAATTCGAAAAAGTTTTGTAACAAATATTTGCTATAATATGGACGAGGACTTAATGATTTTTTTTAAATTGAAGTATAAATCTTTCGTTTTAACCAAGATTTTTTTTCAATTCGTTAACTGTGTGGCATTGGTGGGCTTAAAAAAGTATTAAAAAGTAGAAAATAAAAATGTACAAAAATATAATAATGGAAATGGTTAAATGGTTTTATTGAAAAGAATTATAATAACCATACCAATAAAAATAATGAAGCAGATAATTTACTAAAAAACGATAAGAGGTTTCATTTTGATAAGTAAAAAAAAGTTGTATTAAGCGAAAAAAATCAAATGATAATTTCATTGTAAAGAGCAGGGTATTTTTTTTAATAATAATTGAAAAAACAATATCAGCTGGATGGCCGCCAGGGCTACTTTTTCCAAATCTAATTTTTTAATAAAGTTTTTCAACATACATTTGCGGACATAAGTTGTTTTAAAGTTTTATGAAAATTTTGCTAAAGATATATATTTTTTTACATATCAAAACGAACCTCTAATTAAAAGTCTATATAGATACCTTTAACCACACATCTTCCCTCATTAATATAGGGCATTGATTAGTCTAAAATAATATCATGGGGCACGTCGTATATTTCTTACAGTACACGCTTGCAAATTAAAAGTCTATATTATACAGAAAATAAGAGATTTTTTAAAAAAAGACAAATAAATGTTCAAAGATTACGTTGCCTTTAAAACCCAATAAAAAGATAATGTAAAAGACCGACAAAGGCGTCTAGGAATTTCTCTATATGATTTGATTTTTTATATATTTTATTTAAAAAAATAAATAAATATGTACACATGTATGCATTTACAACTGTGATAAATGAATTATTATGGTTTTTGTTAGTCTATATATATAAAAGTGAAACTCTGTGTGTGTGTGTGTGTGTGTGTGTGTTAGCTATAGACTCTGAAACTGTAAAACCGATCGGGCTCAAACTTTGGTAAGTTGTTGTACACATACCGGGGAGTGTTTATGGATGAAAAAAGTGGGCGGGGCCACGCCCATAAAAAATTAGTTATAAGTTTTAGCTACTTGCACTTGACCGATTTTTCTGAAGCTTTGCACACATATCGAGCTGTCATGACTAAATAATTTCGTGATAAGAAAAGTGGGCGGGGCCACGCCCCTAAAAAAGTTTTAACTTTGAGGTACTTGCACTGGACCGATTTTTCTGAAACTTTGCACACATATTAAGCTGTCGTGACTTTATAGCTTCGTGATTAAAAAAGTGGGCGGGGCCACGCCCATAAAAAAGGCTATAATTTTGAGGTACTTGCATCAGACCGATTTTTCTGAAACTTTGCCCACATATTGAGCTGTCATGACTAAATAATTTCAAGATTAGAAAAGTGGGTAGTGCCACGCCCATAAAAAAAAGGTATCATTTTGAGGTACTTGCACTGGACCGATTATTCTGAAACTTTGCACACATATTGAGCTATTATGACTTTACAATTTCGTGATTAGAAAAGTGGGCAAGGCCACGCCCATTAAAACAATTTTAATTTTGGGATACTTGCACTGGTCCGATTCTTCTGAAACTTTGCACACATATTGAGCTGTTATGACTTTACAATTTCGTGACTAGAAAAGTGGGAAATGCCACGCCCATAAAAAAATTATAAATTTTAGGTTTTTGCACTTGATATTCAATTAAAATTCAGAATGCATTTCGATTCATTAAGGGGCGTAGCAACGCGCGCCGGGTTTGGCTAGTTGTTTATAAATTAAATAAGAGAAAACAAATAATAAAAACTATACAAAAGTCTTTTTTTTAAAGAAGTTTTGCTGTAATTCCATTTTATATTTGAAATAGAAACAAACTATCGTAATCAAAACTTTTCTCAAATTAAAACTACTACGGAAACAAAGTGGTTCTAACTTGTGAGTGTCTACTCAATCATTGTGTTTTAGATTCATTTGACAATGTATACAAAAATATGTGTGTAAAAAAATCAATCACAATCATCGTACGACATCAATGATAATTTACGTACGCTATGCCCCACGATTTTATTTTATTCTGATCAATGCCCTTAATTGATGAGAAAAGTGGTGTGATGGACTAGTAAATATTTTTTAATATTTTTTTTTCTTTACAAACAAAAAACGTTTAATTTATATTTTACTTATTTTATTTAGATTAAAAACTTTAATATTTTAACATACATACGTATATACATACATACATACATACATCCATACATACATATGTATGTGCATACATCATAAATTAAATTTTTAATCTTTTCGAAATAAAATAAAATTAAATAATAAACGAATATTCTTACGTCAACAGTAAAAATGCTTTGTTGTATTTTTTTACTAGCTAGAGCAAATATGTATCACTAACAAAAAATTGTTATTAGTTAATGATTTAAGACATATGTACATAAGTACATACATATGTACATACATACATTAAAAACAAAACACGCCACATATATTTCATTGTAAAAAATTATCTAACTTTTGTAACATAGCAAAATACAGTAGACGCTCATGAATTCGAAAAAACTTGACATTTTAATGTTAAATGTGTAGAGTGTATAACGTCCAGTTTTTATACCCTTCACCTGTGGTGCACAAGGGTATATATTTATAGCTTTTTCATTCCGTTTGTAATTTCTACAATTTTTATTTCCGACCCCATAAAGTATATTATTTCTGAAAACTTATGAATAGAGGAGTCGATTAAGCCCTGACCGTCTGTCCATCTGCCCGTGTGTTGGTTGAAATCAACTTTTAGAAGTAACTTTATGTTCTTAGATCTGTGTATGGTATCAATCTTTTGGAAATATCCGGGAATGAATCGCTATTGAAATTCAGCACAATCACCCCATAACTTTCTAGGATATGAGCAAATAAACACGACTGCCTATTTTTCCCACCAAAATTAAAATTTTTCAGCCATAGTATAATTTATAGGTACCTTTGCTACAATTTGTAGATATATGTATATGCCTCTAGAGATATTCGTGAAAATTTTTGGATAAAGCGGGCTCTAATCGGTAAAGTTATAGACAAAAATTTTTTTTTAAATATATATTCCAAAAATTTACAGTTTCTACACAACCGAGAGAATCAATATTGGTATCATCTGAAAGAACTTGACTAGCGCAATATAAGCACTCTAAAAAATTAATTAATCATGTTGGCCGCCACTACAAAATGGCGGACAATAAATTTATATATGGGTTAAATCTGGTATTTTAAAATGTAACTTTTTGAACCCCTCAGTTTTGGTATCAACCAATACAGTAAAATATTAAAAAATGTTAAATTCAAGATGGCGTCTAAAACAAAATGGCGGATCAAATTTTTCTTAACCCCATCAATATGGGTATCAAATTAAAGGGCTTGACTAGTAGAATACAGTTAACTACGTAAAAATTCAAAATCAATGATGGCGTAGGAAATAATAAGGAAAAATGGCATTTAGTATGATATATAGGTTAAGCTACGATGTGAGATTATACCTATGTACATGATGGTAAAGCGTATTATCAGATTCGGCACGGCCGAATATAGCACTCTTACTTGTTTAATGTTAAATTGTTATTCATTTTCTTAATAATGATATCCAATGGATATCGAAATATGTATTAAAAAAATTATTTATTAATAAAATAAACTATTAATAGAGAGCAAAAAAACAGCTTCAAGCTGGAATAAAATTAATTTTTCAATTATATTTCGAATCCTTATAATAAAGGAATTAATTTGGCTACGTCCATCTGTCCGTGTGTATGTTGAATTCAACTTTTTAAAGACCCCAACTACTTTTTAGAATCCTATATGGTATCAATTCATTAGATATGCTTCAATGACTGTCTATGACTGTCTTTTACATTCGTGTTTCCCCTTTTATAAATGAACTCATATACAAATTTTCATCTACGCAACCAAAAATTTCATAAAATGTCAAGTAAAAAAAAACAACCAGCTAGCAATAAAAAAATACTAAGCGATTCCACATTTTTTTTATTGTTGAAAAATAAAGTATAGAGATTATAACTTATTTAAAATATAAATAAAAAAAAATTATTCCAAATAAGAATTTTCTAAATAATACAGATTCTAATTTCTGCAAATTCTTACTACTATTCAAGCGTTTACTGTAATGTCAGTATACTTAATGAATATGGCAATAAAAATGCAACTATTGATAATAAATAATTTTTTAACTAAAGAAAATAAACTTTAAACATAGTTAAAAAAGTTATGATTAAAATGTCAAAAAAATATATTTATAAGTCTTTCAGCATCTTAAATTTAATTTTGGAACACAAAGTTTAAAACCATAAACAGTATTTTAATAATAATTAATGTACCTATTTTGTTTATAAAATTTTATAATAAAAAAAAAATTGCAAAACTAAATTTTATTATAATGTTTATAAAAAGTAATAAATGTGAATATGACTTTTAGTTAAAATTTCTTAACATGCACCAATGATTAAACAATATATACTAAAATTTTTCTTCAAAACGGTAACACTTTCCAAACAAGAATATCTATCTGCCTGTTCAACGATGTCGAAAGAAAACCCAAGCGAAATTTCATTCGTACAAATACGTTGAAAACAAAAACAAAGTTTTAGTTTTTGTTGTTGTTTTCAATATATTTGTACGAATGAAATTTCGCTTGGGTTTTCTTTCGACATCGTTGAACAGGCAGTATGTATTATGAACTGAAGTTCGTTACGCTTTAGTATATTTTTAGATAGTAATTGTTTGAAGGGTACTTATGTGTGTATTTTTATTAGTAAGACCTACAATCACATGAGTGCTTATTATAAAAAAATATATATGTACATACATATGTACATATGTACATACCTACAATTCAAAGTAGATTCATACGATTTTTATAAATTATATGAAAAACAAAAAACTACGAACATATACATGTACATACCTACATGTATATTATGATGTATGCATGTATTTGTTGTGTTTATATGTTCTGTAGCCAAATATATAAGTTATTGCGTCTTAATTGTTTGTGTTTTATATGCATGATATACTTATGTACATACATATGTAGATATGTCGTACGTGTGTGCGTTTGTAAATAATGACGAGCCCCCTGTTTTACGCTTATTCGGTTTTATACACATACACATTTTTTAGACCACAAATCTTTTATTAGTTTATTAATCGTCGCCCAGCTGTTGAAATTTTACAGCAATTTATTGAACGTTAAAAAATTTTAAAATTATACCTAGATCACAACTTTAAATTATTATGAGTTTTCTGTATAGTATATTGTTTTTCTAGAACTTTTCGAAATCAAGAAAAATCTGTACAAATCTTCTTCTTGTTTCTTTTTACAAAAACATATCCACATAGGCTTATAATTAAATTCTAAACCGATTTTAACTAAATATACCTGCATATATACTTAGGTACCTACCTACATACATATTTTGTTATACCTATATGAAGGTATTCATTTGCATTTGTGTATCTACTTACATATGTGTCTTTTAATAGTAAAATTTTTTTCGAAGTCGATTGAAAAGGAACTTTTTTTTGTTTATTGGCCTATTTTTTTACATACATACATATGTTTATCTATTATTATTTTATCTATGTTTATTCACTGAACTAAGTAGGTAGGTAGGTACATTGCTTTTTTCTTTTGACGTATCGAGGATACACTTACTAAAGCTACCAATGCCAAGCCAACGTTCGAGAGGGATATCTGCCGTGTTCGCTGATATTATATGAAAAAATACATACATAATTTCTTTTGTTTATAAATAGGTGAATTCATTTCTACTACATAAATATGTTTCATTATACTATAAATACATACATATGTAGGTACTACCTATAAAACCAGAATTTTTAACAATCGAACTAAAGAAAAAATCTCATGTTAGATGTTCAATTAAAATAATACCTACAATAGGTACTTATAACTTACCTAAAGGCAAATCGCACAATAGACAACATGCTGCCAAAGCTCCAGCTGATGCACCTGCTATCTTTCCCAAAAGCAAATGTGGGGCATACTTTTTAAAACAAACGGCCACACCAACATGATAAATGCCCAAAAATCCACAGCCAGCAAATGATAGATTCATAATACGAAAATCAGCAAAAATTCAATCAAGAATTATACTTTTAAACAAAACAAAAAGTTTTTATTTTGCAACTTCTCTTTATACACGGAAAACACTTGTAAAAAAATAGTTTTTCACTTTAATAGTTGTTGTTTTTATGATATTTGTTCCTTTTACGTTTTATTTATTTTTATTTTACTTTTTCCTCGTTATTATTATTCGTCTAATAAAATTGTTTAATAACTTGATAATGACGTTCACATTGAAATCAGTTCGTAGCTTTACAATTTTTGCAAATGATTTTTTTATTAGACACAAATAAAATAGCTTTTCTATTAAAAATATTCACTTATTTTTCAAAATTATGTAGGTATTTTTTTATATTTTGCATCAAGTATTTATACACTAAACTTTAAAATTGAATCATAAAAAACTTATTATACAAAGTTTTTATATTATCAGAAAATAAATCAGTAATATGTTGTTTTAAACTGTAATTAATAATATTTTAAATAAATACCACTTATACGATGTAACTTTGCTGCTGTCCAAATCGTTATGTTGTTGCTGTTCAAACAGTGGTAGTACTTATAGATTTTTTTCGCTGTGTTGCCAACTTAATGAAATATCTTTTATTTATTTTGATTTATTAGGTTGCCTTAGTTTCTCAACAGCTGAGATATAATTACTACAACAAAAAAAATGCCTTTGTGTAAGTTATCAAGCAAATTTATGTATTAGGTAGTTTTGATTCGTCATTTGACTATTTTATTTTTCACTTATTTTAAACATCAGCTGTCAAGTCCATAGATAAATAATAATAATAAAAGTTATTGTTGCTTTCGTTTGCCGATGTGTTAAAAACTAAATTGTTTTTGCTTGTTTTTTTTTTAATCTTAAGCGGAAAAGCAAGCTGGAAATTTGGAAATTTTCTCTCATCTCTCAAGATTTCCATTTTTCAAACATCACTTTACAACAGTGATGCCAGAAATTTATTAGAAAAATTTTCATACGTCGAAAAAAGAACTTATTTGAAAAAAACTCATTTTTTTAACTTGCAATAAGTTTGTGTAGTAACAAAAATATTGCTACTCCTATAATAAAATATTAACAAACTTTGAACCTATAAATTTTACATTTATGAGATTAAGCTATCAGGCAAAAATTAATTTCAGGACTCATTTTATTTTATAAATACGTAGAAATAAATAGTTTATACATTTTTATTTATACTGCTTTCAGATTTTTAAAATATTATTACCAATTTTTAAATTAAACCTCGGACATTGTTAACGTTTAACGTTTGCAGATAAATTAGATAAGCATATTTAATTTGAAGCAGATTTGGTATACGTTGAAAATGCTAGCTCACTATCTGCTCTAGTTAATTTTAAAATTGTGTGCAAAAAGCCTACCACAGTATTAATTCTAAGTTTGGAAAATGTTTAATAAAGTCTAAATTAGCCATCTTAATTTTAAACCTCATCAATTAAATTCAGAAAAAGTTTAATTAGACCAGCTAGTAAAAACTTTTACCTATTAGTGTATGGCGGGTCAAAATAAGAAACCTGTAAAGTATAACACAGTTACCCATGACATTGTTTTTTGAATAAATACCTTCAAATCTTTTTTAAATTGTAAACTCCTACTTACAAACATACGCACATTGATAATATATATTTTTTTTTGTGCTACAGACTACTTACTATGTTGCATTTTAATGATTAGTTTCTTTAAACAGCTTTTAATTTGAAGAAGTGTATAAGTGTGTAAGTATTGAATTACAAGTTTTCTTAAATTAAGCCAATGTCAACCAAATCTATTATTAAATATTTTGAAAATATTTTCTGTAAGAAAAAATCATATAACATTTAATAATTATGTAATAAAATAGAAGTCCCACCTTTATAAGTAAATATTTGCCAAATTTGAACGTATGAAACAAAAAGGTTGTTATTCTTATTTTTCTTCTAAAATTAACTTTAAAACGGTAAAAAACCATGTTAGCCGTAATGAGAGAAATTAGTATTGAATGGGATGTTTGCAGAGATGCCAGTAGATTTTTTTCTTTGTGCGTAATTTGGCTGGTTTGGTTTTTTTTTTTAAATTCTGAAAATATTTTTTCTTGTAAAACACAAAGTTTGAATTTTATTTAACAATTATTATTTTAAATCATACTAATATAATAAATGTCAATGTTTATTGCTTAAACAGGCAAGAACGGATAAACGGAACTTAATGAAATTTGCACATACAACTTAGATTAACACATACATACATAGGCTTATACATATCACAATACTCAAACGAGTTCGCGGAAATTTGCGAATTTTTGTATTTAGTTATTCGATTGTTCAAACAACCTGAATAATTACATATTACCTTTGTTTATCCCACTACGCAGACGAAGTAGCGGGCACAGGCAAGTAATAATAATTTAAGGAAAATTATAGGTTAAGGATATTATTGGAGGAAATATAGAACTTTTACCTGTTTTTTATTTGTTTATTTTGTTATATACGTTAGGTTGTTGGCAAAAATGAACTAAAGTAACCATTTGCTTCCAACTCTAAAATATTTTCGATAATTTTTAAATATTAAGACATATGTATAAATAACTGTGGTTTTCATGGGCAACCACGTATGTCTAAAAATCTAATTTTCAGGACTGTTAGTGCTGAACGATTTTTTAATATATATAGAAGTTACGTTGTTATGCCATTAAAAAAATCGAAACGGGTCCATCTTATTTTAAAAATTTTTAAAACCAAGTAAAGGCCCTCTTAAACCAAGCAACATGGCATTATTAACTCAAAATCGTATAAAATGAACATACACGGTTGCCCATGAAAACCACAGATATAAATATTGTATAATAATTTTTAAATATTAGATAATATCATGGGTGTGACTAGACCACTCTCAATTTGAATAAATTAACTTTTTACATTTAACAAGCATATAAAATTAAGTCAGTTTAAGATTTTATCCTTACAGCATCATTAACTGTCAAACTACATAATACATAAGGTTCACACTTGTACCTGTAGTATTATTTTTGTATCTACTGATTTCGACATTTCTCATAGCATCAATATGCAAAGTGCAGACCCCCAGGTAGTAAATGGGTTTTTGTATATTCAATACTTAACAGGAATTTATTTATTCAATATTTGCAGATTCCAATATCATTAATTTATGTATATTTATTCTTACATACATATAATTGTGTCTGTGTACAGGGTAAGTAGATATTTTGATGATATATATGTATACTTATAATTCTTGTAAGAATTTTGTCTGATATTGACGTAAAAAGTTTTACAATTCTTTGACGTTAGACTAAAAGACCTCAAGTAAAAATTTTAGTTTGAGTTATTGATGTGGTCTTACTTAATTTTTTGTTTGTTATAGTACAACTACTTTGCTAGTCAGGCAATATCTCGGAAAAATTAATATTTTGTTTTGTAATAAACAAACTACAGTTTTTGACTTAATACTTTGTTGTCTAACTTCAAATAATTGAATTCAATTTTCATTAATTAAAGTATGGCAAAGGTGGCGGTTATTTTGGTTTCTGTATTTGTGTTAAAAATTTCTGATATTGAGTACGCGATTTTAAGTGCTTCTCTTGTTATAATAACTGACAGTCTATGGTCAGTTATTGTTTCTCTTAGGTGGTGGAATATACATTTGCCTTTCGCCTCGATACCGTTGACTGCCACTACCTCCACTTCCAATTCCAGCAATTCCAGACCTTTGTTGAAATGCAGGTTGTGCTGGTTGTGAAATAGAAGGTAGAGATATATTATTTTGGTATGCATTTAAGGGTATGTGCTGAGCATCAGTTAAAGGAAGACAGTCCGATTTTAATACTTCCTCGTGATTTCCGTAACCCAAAAATAAAACAACACAAGTTTTATCTGCAATTGCTGTAATTTTTGCGTCGTAATACTATAACGAAGCCAAATTGAAAAATATATATTTTTTTTATTTTTTTTTTTTCATTTTTATACTTACGTTGCCATCATCCCAATACTTGGCCAAACATAAATCACCCTCTTTCCAAGGCCAATTGCTGCCAGAAATCACGCCGAATTGTTGTGGAGCTTGTTGAGGTGGTGTCACGAACAAGTTGGGACTTTGCGGCATATAGGCAACAGCAGTAGGATTTTGATTATTAATTATTTGAGTCTGGGGAAGTGCTTGCTGTAATGATATTGTTTGTTGGAGTTGTGGTGGTACCGCTTGCTGTTGAAGCTGTTGCATCATCAATCCTTGGCTTTTTAACAAATTCATAGCATACTCGTTAGCTTCTTTACTTTGAAATCCCATAATTTTGCTGGGATCATAAGAACATTCATTTCTCTGTTGTGAATTAACCGTCGCTTGTTTCGCATTTTGTTTAAATGAAAAGTTTGATGGATTTTTAAATTGAGGTGTCTGTTGTTGAGAATTGTTGGCATAATTTTCTGAAGAGTTTTTTTGCTGTTGTCGTTGAGTTGAAGCTGAGATTCGCGATGGATTATCATTTGAACTTTGCTGGCGTTTTGTGCTATTAAATTGACGCCTTGAAACAGGTGAATGCTTTCTATTTTGAATAGACATTTTAGAGGTAATGTCTACTAAACTATCTAATCCCTTTTCAAAATTATTATATTTTTGATTTTGTTTTTGCTGATTACTGTTATTATTTCTTAAATCTTGATTTCGATTATTTTCTCTGGATTGGTAAGTTTTCTTTTCTGACAACTCACTATTATGTTTATTATCTTGAAATTCACTATTAAATTGTTTGGGTGTAGATTCTCTTTCCTTTTTAGATAGCTTTTCATTTATTTTCGCGTTGCCATTGCCACCCATATTACTTACATTATCATCTTTGATAGTAGATGTTTGCTTCTGTTGTCGATCGAAATTTATAGTTTGAGGCTGTGCTCGGTTTTGTGTATTATTTCGATCTACATTTCGAACATTTTTGCTGCTGGACTGTTGTTTACGTTCTTCATGTCTTTGATTAAAAGAGTTGGAACGTGATTGCGTACTAAACTTTTCGTCGTATCTTGAGGTATTAGTAGCTCTATTAGCGGCAAAACTAGAAGACATATTATTTTCAAATCTATTACCCCCAGGTGCTACTGCTTTGGTATTATTAGTTTTTGATGAGATTTCTTTCGAACTACGGCCATTGTTGTTATTGCTAACAAGCGTTTGACTTTGCAGAGTATTTGAAGCGGTAGGAGTCTGTAAATTGGTTATTTTAAAATACATAGTTATATAAAGTCGTTTTGTTTACAAAATTTTTATATTTAATTATTCAATTATTTAATTCGCAACCTTTGTTGTAATATACTATTTTTGATTGTGTTGTATTGGGTATTTATACAGAAATAAGATTGAAAATTTTGCAGAATAAAAAAAAATGTTATATTTTTTTTTGATCTCAAATTAAAAAAATATATATTTTAATGTAAAAAAAATGTTTTTAATACTTTTTGCAACTCTGTAGAAGTATGATTTAATAAATTTTACCATTTACTACGGCAACTGAACGCTTTCAAAATTAGTAAATACTTTTTACATTCTCTATACCAAAATCACAGTCAAATACATTCTTTGAGTAAAATTTTAATAGTGATCGAATGCGGTAATTTTCCCCCACATTTTTTTGCCAGACTTTTAATATTATTTAATTTTAACAATATGTATAGACTTTACGTAATACAATAGGGGGTTGTGAATTGAACTATTATTTAAGATACATACCACAAATAGTCATGAAAATTTAATCGATATTTTTAACCAAACGAATAAAAATAGAAACTAGCTATAAAAAATATATATAAAAAATGGTAATATCTATACCAAAATAAAAATAAAAAAAACGTATATTATATAAAAATGAAAATGTAATACATATTGGTAATATCAAAATATTACAACTTTTTTGTTAATCTTATTCCTAATAGTATTTCTAATTCATGTTTTTTGTTACTTTTGGTCACTGATTTGAAATTAAAAAATAAAATAGTATTTGATGAAAATTCTTACCACTGGTAGTTTATCGGTCAAGAAATCAAACAGCGATACATTTTTTTGTGGTTTTCCCGATACAGCATCTTCTTTAGACGTAGCTATACCACTCCTGTCTTTTAATCGACTACCGGTCGCAGATGTCTCGGGTTTTTTGTTATTTTCATCTGAAGCAGATTTATATCTTCTTTTCTTAAGGTTGTACAATGCCCTCTCAAGATTGTTGTTTGTTTTCTCAAGAGCCTCCTTTGCTTTGTCTTCCGGATAGCCTTTTTCAATAATCTTTTTAAAGTTGTGATCTAAAATATTTTGATGACCACCACCAAACACTTTTTTCTGTCCAGCCTTTGCAGCTTCAGCAATAGCTTGGCTTCGACTTGCAATAAATTCGTCATTTTCTTTTGAATTTTTATCTTTTTCATTAGCAGCTTGCAAGCTTTTAAAATTTTTGTCTGTAGGTAATGCTTCTTTGTGAACATCCAATCGTTTGCCAAAGGCAGTCCATGGTGGCGGGCCACTTGATCCAGATAACCTTCTACTACTTCTTGCATATTTTAACATTTGTCTAGCTACCTCCCACTTTTCGACCAGAACTTCAACTCTCCCTCCAAGTATCTCAACTTCTGAAGGCTTTAATACCAAGAATCCGTTTAATAGTTTCAGTTTCTCAGCTTTCATAAATAATTTGGTTCCCGGTGGCACATTTAGATTTAGACTAGAAATACGTTCAAACTCTAAAGCAACTATAGTATTAACTCCATCACTCAGTTCTAATTGTAGAAATCTTGGAGCTACTGTAGACTCTTCGTTAGCTTTAGGTGCAGAAATATTTCGCATTTTCTGTATTTGTAATACAATGCGTCCTGATATGATACCATTGCTATCAGGTTTAGATGGCAGAGCGCCAGCTCCTATATCTTTATAATCAGACTAAAGTAAAATTTTTTTAAATTAAGCTATTTCTTTTAAATATTTTGATTTATCTTTACTTACATCTAAAGCTAAAGTTATAATTTTATTTACATCTTCCGAATGTAAATTATTGTTGGTGGTCAATTTTTTGAGACCATCCTCCGTCAAATACCTAAAGTTGAAATTATTAAATTTTGTTTGCACACGTTTAAAATATGACTTTCGTCGACGTCATTATTAACTTACCACCCCTGTTCTTTTAATTTTTCTAATAACATATTTAATAGTGAGCAAAATTATTAGTTCTGCAAAAAAATTAAATGGACGAAAATTAGATCAACATTAGGCAAAGTATATGGCAAAACGACAATTAGCAATTTGTTTTTGTAAATGTTATATGAAGCTGTCAATTATTTGCATTTGTTTGATTTTTCAACAAAAAATACACACAAAAATATGGCAGAGAGTCATGATGTAATTATATAAGGTGATAGCGTAAAGATGAGCATTTTTTTTTATTAAGTTTGATAATTCTTGGCACTGAAATATCTTTTTTATATATGTAGTTTGACAAACATTGGAGCACAACACAAATAATCTGCTGGGCTGGCACCGCCACCTGTATAAGTAGAGTATAACAGAAACAACAATAAAATGACTTTTTGCCAGTGATGGGAATTCAGCTATTTTCCCTTTAAATCTAGCGATTTCCAAACTAGTTTAGCGGCCCAAAATAAGTTTTAGCGGCTAGCAGAATATGTAGCGATTTTTATTGAGCATAAATTTGTACCACTAAAGCTAACTTTTTAATAGTGCAAATTAAACTTAATACATATGTAAAAATTAAATAAAAATAGCAATATATTCTGTAAAGTTTGGCGTTTCTTATGTAATTTCACAATTGTGACCCCTATTTAACGGTATTTTCCGATATTAAAAGGCGGTATAAGCCTATGGTAAACTGAGCATATTACGAAACTTTTTAACTCTGCACGTTTTTACAAATGTCATATATAATAATATTTCCAGTGTTTTGTCTACAGACTATATCAAACAGTAGATCATTTTAAAAATCGAAACAGTATACAACAAATATTCAAATACAGAGGTGAAAAGAAATCTATTTCCTCACTCAAAAATTAAGAAAAATTATGTCGTGTATTACACATACCACTTTGTCCGTTGCCATCAAAATGTGAAGATTAATCGCTAAAATTTAAACTTAGTAAAATATCTAGCTTTTTCTAGCGATTTTAAGGTCACATTTAAAGGATTTGTTAAAAAACGTACTGCGTATAAGTGTACCCTGCTGCGAATAGCAAACTTTTTGCTCAGAGATGGAAATAACTTGACGTTATAAAATTTCAAAAGACTTGGACAAGGCATATTGCAACGATAGAAAAGAAAAATTAAAAAGATTGTTTAGATGGACAGATACAGAAAAATTAAAAAAAAAAACTTGACATCACATAAAAAAATCAGCTTATTTGATAAAAGTGCCCAGGCGAATTTAATTATCAGGTGGTGTTGACAATGCAGCTGATCTACTTTTTTCTTTGCATAAATGGTGGTTGAGTTGTCAAATAATACATTACAACACAAAGTTATTTGAAATTGGCAAAATTGTTGAGATATAAACAAAAAAAAAAAAAAACATTGTAACTTACCCTACGTTGCCACAAGCAAGTATTTACTTGTAAGTAGTGTATACGTATTACTAACGAAAATCAGGAGAAATGCCAAAAAAAAAAAATTTTCAAGTGGCTACACAGCACAGTGCAAGTTCATTTTTAAAATGTCAACAAATAAACTTCAAACAAATTTAAAACAAATAGCGCTGCTTCAATTGGTAATTAAGTGTTGTCAATAGCCACTATTGAACGTTACCTTTAGACATATAACTTTTTAATATAATTTTTTTTATTAAAACATGATATTTATATTAAAACTTACATTTTAAATGAATATTTATAATTTTTCTTAATATTCTTCGTATATATATATACATATTTATTCAAAAAATTAGCTAAATTATTTACCACAATTGTATGATATATTAGTGAGTTAACAAAAAACTCAGTATTAGACAATACTCTTTTTCGGCTTGTCACTTTACTTGCTGTAACTGTAAAAATTTTACTTGCTTAAAAATTTCTTCGCAAGCTGAGTCGCAGGTTGCCACAGTGTGGTTGTGTTAGTAAAAAAGTGTTAGAGTATCGGTTTTTTTTCACTTGCACTTGCATGTGGCAACGGTAGGTTAGCTTTGATCTTGAATTTTCACATAGTTAACTGTGTTCTACTAGTCAACCCCTTTTATTTGAAACTTATTATTAATGGGTTGAAAAAAAAAATTATACGCCATTTTGTTTAGGACGCAATGTTGGACTTAAACCTTTTCATAGTTTACTGTATTCTACTACTTCAGATCATTTATTTGATATTAATATTGTGGGGGTTGAAGGGGGCAAAGCCGTAATTACTACGGCTTGTACTCTGGTGTTTATTATAAAATTTTCAAACTATATGTTATACGACGTTCGTGAGGGATTTAAATAGCAATTAATTTCCGGATATTTGCAGTATATTAATATCGCATACTGATCTGACTAACGTCAAGTTTTCGGCCGCTAAATTAATCGACATTGAGGCGTATAATTAAAAAATTTGAGACCAAATTTAACTTGAATACAATTAGCACTAGAACAATAGATCAGCTTACTTGTCAAAGAGGTTTTTGAATGAGTTCAAAGACATCACCACTCAAGATAATTTAACTACATGATATATAACACCATATTGAAATGAAAGGTCAGCCGATTTTAGCTAAATCAAGACGTCTATGCTCCGAAAAATTGAAATTGGCAAAGTTCGAAATACAACTTAACTTATTTGCTACGAATGCATGTGCTTCGACTTATAACACCAGACAAACATTTCAAAGGTTAATGAATTTGATTTAGCTTGTTAGCTCTTGAAAACACACTTTAATTTTTAAACCCCTAGGTTTTTTTTCTGAACTGCTTAACCTAGCACAACAAAAAGTACTGTAACTGCTTGGGGCCTATAAAGTTAAGTATTTTTGTCACAGGGTCGAAGGTAGAAATGTGTAAATTTATAATAGCCCCTGCAATACTGTTAACAACAAATATTAAAATAGGACCTTTGGTGAATTGACGCTTTTCACACAATATCAAATACTGGCTAAGCTTTACTTTTGAAGAGTCAAACAACTTACGAGGAGCTTAAAAATTTTTTATATGATGACGCGAACTTGAAAATTATTTGGTTTTCCACACAGACAAGCGCAGGCAGTTCGAGTCAAACCTGCTCAGAGACTTAAACCGGCTCTTTTGGATTAAGTTTAGAACAACTGCATATCATCCTGCCGCTAATGGTTTAATGGTCATATTATATGGTGCCTCTATACCTTTTACTATACAAAAAATTTTCATAAAACGAAATTTGACACCCAGATCGTCAACATTGATTGACAAATGACATCATTTGTGATATTTTTTATATTATCGATAAAGTAATTAAATGTACAGCTGATAAGTTTTACAAACATAAAAATACACACATAAATACATACAAACAAAGATTCCCGACTGTGACGATTTGGCCAAGTGGGTAAGTACATACAAATATACATATATATACATATACATACATACATATATAAAAATTTGTATTTTCGAGTCAACAAATGAATTCAAGGCGTGCGCCGTCAAATTTAGTAGCGCTTTGGCGTTTCAACAACACAGTAGTATTTCGGGTAAAAGTTGGAAAAGTGTTTAATAAAAAATGTTAAATGCAACAGGTTAAAAAATTGCACAAAAATTAGTTTTGTTAAATTGTTCGTAGAACAAAAATAAAATATTGTTAAATTGTTTAACAATATACATACATACACACATATGTGTAAAGTTGATGTTTTTTTTTTGTGAAAAGTGGAAATTGTTTAGGTTGTTTTTTACGTACACACTTGGTATACTTGCATTTAAATATTAATATGTTTATATAAATTTATATATGTATGTATGTGTATACATATATTTTATTTAGTTTGT
The DNA here is from genome assembly GCA_941918925.1 of Phyto melanocephala. Taxonomy (NCBI): domain Eukaryota; kingdom Metazoa; phylum Arthropoda; class Insecta; order Diptera; family Rhinophoridae; genus Phyto; species Phyto melanocephala. Next base: position 1,449,879 of record OW799235.1, on the reverse strand, counting down.
GGCAAATTGAAGTGCATTAAGTCAAGTGATCAGAAATAAATAGTGCGTGTTTATTCATACCATTTATTCATACATACATTATTATTGTTAATATTGTTATTATTTTGTTTTTGTTTTTTTTTTAATTTGTAGAAATGATTTGGCAATAGATGCTGTTCGCATCTTAGATACAATTTTGTGCGAGATGATAAATAGCACATTTAACTTTTTGTAAATAAAATTAGTTTTGATTTCTTTTTATGTCAAGACTTTATTGTACAAATTTGTTTAAAATGTTATATTTTAAAGGACATACATACATACATACATATTGTATATTGCTTAAGTTGACATAAGTTAATATATTACCAATAAACGTACTTTAATTATTTTAAACATACTGACGTTTATTCTTCTATATCTGCTAAGTACGTCAAATTTTTATTTGTCTAATGCAAAAGAAAATAAAAAAAAATAATAATTGCATTATGCATGTAATAACTTATGTATGTATGTATGTTAGAGTTTTTTTTTACCCTGTAAATAAAATTACAATCGTTACTAGTTGCATGTATGGACTAGACAAGTTATCTGCAGGGTAGTTATGATATCATGAAAACTTTAAAATTTATAAATAATAAATTATTCAAGTTTTAGAAGTTGCATATAATTACATGCATACATACATGTATGTATGAAATCAAAGTTTACAAAGTTTAACTCGAATAATTGATTAATAACTTTTTTTTTAATTTATAGTTTACTCATACATATTATGAATGTGAGTACGTACATTTGTATGTATGTACATACATACAACGTTTTTATGTGTTAATAGTTTCATCATTCTGAGTAAAACAATTAAATATATTAAACAAAAGAAACAAATTTGTAAGATATTCTAAAAATAATTATATTCCATACATTCTTCATACATATATACATACATACATACATAACTTAATATATTTAGATGTATCTAATGTATATGTATAATGTAATGTATTAAAAAAAAAAGAAATAATAAAATTTTTACATTTCGCTGTTTTAGTGTGCTTGTATTAGATATTGCAATTTTATATATAAATGAAAAAATTTTTTTTTTGCTTAATAACAAAATATACAAAAAATAAAACGTGTCATAGATAAAAAGATTCATTTTTGCATTAAATCGTGATTGGAATACTTAATAGTCTGTTGACTCTTTAACACACATAAATGTATGTTGTTCATTAATATCAACGGCAAATCTTTTTTATTTTTTTTTGTTTTAATTTAAATTGTCATAAAAAAAATTTCTTCTCATTAAAACAAACACATTTATTTTTATTCAATTTTGTCTGTATAAAAAAGTGTTATAAAAATAAATAATAATGTTGTGTATATGTGCTTTAGAGTTTTTCTTTTGTCGGACGTTTTCACATTCCAAAATCCTGGGAATACTCAATACAACACAGGTACTACTAAAATTTTTTTTCAAAATTACCATTCTGTTATTTAAAAAGTTACACCCAAGTTGTTTAAAACTCTCTTTTTTTTTGATTGGAGAAAAATAACATCATTCTTTGGGGAATCGCTATTTATCCAAACTTAAACTCGATATTAAATTAATAACTTATCTTATATTTTTTATACATAAAGTTTGACATATAAAGAGAGAGAAGAGAGAAATTAATTTTTTATCTATGAACTTTGACATCTAAAATTTAAAATAAGCGAAGAAAAAAATAATCAGCTTACAAATCAAGTGTACCTGATGAATAAATATGCCTTGGAATATTCAATATTTATTTTTTTAATCTGGTTATCTTTAAAAATTATTTTGTTATTTTTTAAATGACAACCACGTTATTATGTTGTGAGTTTGATCAAAATGTACGTGCTAAAAAAATTAAAAAATTTGCAAAAAAAAAAATCCAAATCGATACTACATACAATTATTTGACAAAAATTACAGGCCTGCCGTTAAACTTTTTCTAATATTATTAAACAGTATCAGGAAAATTTGATAGGGAAACTCCTTCGGAAAGAAAAAAAAAATTATATGATATTGGGAAGGCCAAGAAAATTTAAAAAAATATTAAAAAGAGGCTTAAACACATCTGCTAGAAATACAACCCAGTTAGCCAAAATTTTTAATTCAATGCAGGTTTAAAAATACAAAAAGTCAAAAAAATTTCAGATAGAAATTCTGCAAAGAACTTAAAAGCCAAAAATTAAAATTCGTATGTTGCTAATGCTCGAGGAAATGTTTAACACACAGTTTAGCAGACAAAATTTCCTAAAAGAAGCTCTTAGTATGGCAAGCTTTATGCAATTGCTACAAAGGAAGCAAGTCATTTGTTACAGTTGCATCTTCCTTTGTCAAGTAAAAGAAATTTTAAAAAGGAAAAAAATATGCATAAATTTCTTAAAAGTGCGACATGTGGGGTTCATTGATTGCAAAAAAAATTAAGTTTTTTTTATATAATTTTTTTTTTTATTAACAGGTCAACTTTGTGTTTCTTTTCGATATTATGCTACATACCCGGTGGCGTTTTTTGAGCCACTTTGTCATAGTGACATTTTCATTTATGATTCATTTTTACAAACTAGATCTCAAGGCGTAATTTCTATGACATCTTCACTATAGATACACAGTATAAAAGTAAGTAGAAAGTAATCGACATTGTCTGTTATTATTCGACACAAAGATGAACTCTGCTAGAGTTTGTCTGCTACAAGTATTCGTCAATAGTTAAAGAAAAATAAATAACGCATTATTAAAGATTTTTTTGCTTTTGCATTGAAAAATATTGAAACTAGGCAACATTGTCTGTTATGAGTGGATTTAAAGGCGAGTTTGTCTGCTGTGCGTAACCCTTTGAAAAAATATAACTGTTCTTTTTTCTTCTTAAATTGTTTTTTGTGCTTTTTGTAATTTCAATTCAAAGTTAAATGTTTCATTTCGTTAGTTTAGTAAAGTTCTCAGTGAATAGTGGTTGGTTAATTTTAATTATTAAAGGTGATATCTATCCGCCGATTACTTTGTGACGATTTGGCCAGAAACTTAGAAAGAATTTTCGACTCGAATTTAATTTCCCAATACAATTATGATGGCACAAAAGGCAAGAAAGCCCTGAAGTTGTATTCGAATCTAATAACAGCTTTAAAAGGTTAGTGCTATTAAATATTAAATTAAAAATAAGTTTTATTAGATATCAAGTTCTGTACGTAGCGTAAATAATTCTTTTATATTTTTATTTAAAAAGAATGTACAAGCTTCCAGTCTTTTGGAAAATTCCTTTGCTACTTACGCACGGCTATTAAAAAAGTAAAAAATAGGGACGCTAAACGCCACTCTAGAAAAATGAATCCAAGATATATGTGGACAGCCAAGAAACTCAAATGACTTAAACAATTATTTAGCAATTCATAAATTATTTTTTTACAACTCTTTTAAAACTTATTACTCTATGATTATTATAATTAAAAAATGCAATATTAATGTCTGATTTTTTTTAAGTTACTTTTTTATTATATTATTTTATTTCTAATATTATTTTAAACAATATTGAAATTTACAGAATTAATGAGTGCCTTAACTTTTTTTTAATAAAAATTTTTAAATATTCACAATGCATAAAATTGGTTTCTCTGTACGGTTCTCTGGGATTAAAATCCATAGCATAAAAATTCATGTATGAAACGTTAGTCAGAAAGTCCTTAATAGTCTCTGTTAAAGCGACATATAAAAGAAAAATTCACAGAGGAAACAAAGTGATTTTGTCCGCTACGAATCTCTAGAATGGGACGTATTACATAAAAAGTCATATCTGATAATCGATGATATTGTCTGTTAGAACTCGCTAATACTCGGACGCTTACCGGACAAAATCAATTCGGGTCATCTATGATGTTTTGGACAATTGCTTAAAAAATTCGTGTATGACGCCAAAGAAAATTCAGCATCTGTCATGGATGATTTAACATTGTCAGCATTTTTCACAATGAATCATCATGACATTCGCCACTGGGTATAGTTTAGTTTGTAAGACACTCTTAACAATTTATATACATACATATGAACTTATGTGAATACATATGTAGAGTTAAACGTATGAATCTACATACTTATGTAGGTTAAGCACTGCTATCAGTATTATGCATATTTGGTTTATTTGCGTAAAAGTTGGCATTATACATAACTTAAATACTTACTATTTGTTTACATACATAGTATATCGTTACCTTAATTTAAAAAGGCCCCATCTCGTCTTTTTTTTAAATCGAGTTTTTTGCATATTTCGATAGGTGATGCTCGAATATACAACTGTTAAAAAAATTATAGTGCCTCGACTGAAAATAACGAAAATATTAAGAGTTAAAAAAGCCCTGAGTAATTTTCTTAGTATAAAAAAAAAGAATCCCTAACTTTTTATTATTATGTCACAGCTACTTGCTTGAGTGATGTAACATATACTAATACATAGTAGTCGTTGATTTATTTAACTTTATTAAACATGCTTTATATTGTGCGAAAAAAACAATTTGAATCCCGCGACATGGAAAAATTATGCTAACACCGTCATTATGGTCGAAATATCTGATAATTGTACTTTCGAGCAGGTACTAATTTGTTAAGATATTTATGTGTGTATATAAATAAATTTTGTTTTAAATGTAAAAAGAAGCAGTGGCGATCCAACTGTAAATCTGATATGCGTTTAAGGATATGATTTGTTATTGTATTATAAAACTATATGGAGAACGAAAAAGAGAATATAAACTTTTTACACAAAGTTTAAAGAAAAGTATTAAAGATATTGCTCCGAGTTGTTTATATAAGAAAAGAATTGCAATGACGAAAATGGGAGCACTTACAATATCGAAATAAATTATTGCTTCCAATTTAAAAAATTTGTATGAAAGTTTAACTTACACGTTGTACTTATTCTCTTTGTTTTGCTATTGTTTTCAGTTAAAAAGATGTTTGAGACGAAAGACTTCATTTATTCATATTGTCTCTTTTAATTAGAATAAAAAGCATTTACTTGCAATAACTTACAAAACATTAACTTACAAGAAGCCCTACTTAACACAATTAAAAAAAAAAAAACAATTTATAGCATAATGTATGCCTAAAGATTTTAATTAAAAACTAAATTTAACAAAAATTCAATACTGAAACACAAAAATTTTTATTAAGTTTTTTTCCTTCTACTGAATAGGAAGAAAAACGTTAGTTGGGGCCATGCTACATTAAGGTAACGTTATATATGTACACATATTTTTTATCTGCATATATACATGTATGTATGTAAGTATATTTGAGCCCGTACATAAAGTTGACTTAATTTACACGGGTTCAAAATAAGTTTAAATAATTGAATTGTTTTTTTTTAATTTTAGCAAAATAATTTTGTAAACTAAATATGCATATTCAGTATTGTTAATGTTTATACATATGTATGTACGCTATGTATAGTGGGTGGGGTTGTCAATTAGTGGAATTCAGTTTTGCCAAAACATTAATAGATAATTTTTTTTAGCAAAAAATTGTTTATATCACATTTAAAATAAAATTAAAACTTTTTTTATCACTAAAATGTACACCCTTCCAAACACTAATTTTTAAGTTGTGCCACCATTATTGTAGCTAGTGAGAGATACGATATTTGTCATTTAGTATGTATGTACGTATTAATTAGGTTATTTTCGTTAAACATGTGTAAGTATATATTTTCATTTTACAAAAATTGTAATTTGAAAGCGCCTTTACCAAACGGCGTCTTTTCGTTGGATTCTATATAATATAAACCTTTTGGCTGCTTTTCTAAAACACCCATTTTCTCGTTGAGCCAACGACAAGAATCCAAGCTCATATAGTCTAAGTTTTCACATTTAAGCAACAACAGCTCGCTATTTTCAATTAATGACCACATTGCGGGTATAAATTCTTATGCCCGATTGTGTGAGCATGTTTTGTAATCAGTGTCATTACAACCAGGTTGAATTTGTCCACCATTGGGATAGTAATCAACGTGTCCACACGGAGTTCAATAATCGTATACTCCAGCATTTGTGTGTAATGCCTCCACATAGTCTTCATCATCAGATGTTAATTTTTCATTAGATGGAGTGGTCTCGGTAAAGTATATACCAGCTGGACCTGAAGCTGTTATACGTTTAACCATTTCAAAAGAAAGTTGATAAATATTTTGTCCCACTAGTCCAGCAATTTGGCCGCCTAGGCAAGTCCCACTATATGGATATTCTTGAGATTCATATCAAAATAATCTCGTAGTAGTAGAACAAAATGTGCTGTAACCTTCGGTACTAAGTCGACAAAAGTGGATACAGTTTCGAAATTCTGTTCTAGCATTAAGGAGCTATAATCTACTATAACAATGTTGGCATCTTCAACTTTTAATTTTGAGTCCTTAACTGTAACGCATTCTTCTGAATTTTTATTCCCCCTTTCGCCGTGAATATAAAAGCTGCGTGCACAATATAAGAATAATATTGTAAGTGTTTTAAGTGTTTAAATAAATAAATAGCAGTCAACTAACTTACGTAGTTGGTTTGGATGGACTTAGAAAACTTCGAACTATGGACTCCACATCAGCTTTTAAACGCTGTGGTGTATCAGCGTTTTGTCTTGTATATACAAGAAATTGTATGGACTCGTCTACACTTTTCTCATATTCGAAAAATTTGCCTTGTGCATTTACCGCACAAATGAGGCCTAAGTATTGATTTGCTATAGTTTTCGTTTCAGATGTCCACATATTACCAGAGTTACTCACATACTAAATATTAAATTAAGTGGTCTATTCAAAATACCTTTTAATTTGCGGACAAATGAACACAGATAAGATTAGAAAGTAAATTTAAAGAATATGGATTAATACTATTTATTATCACTTGGAATATTTTTCTTTTTATATAAGTAATTTACGATTTCTAATTGTTTTTATTTTTCTTTGATAAAAGTTCATAAATCATCGAAATATAATATCTTAAGAAGCATTTCCCAGTGGCATTTTATAAATATAAATACATTAAGTAATTCTGATGGATTTAGGTTGCAGCAAAGTTTGATAGTTTTATATAATTTGCACTTTTATCATAGACAAGGTTTTTTTTGGCTCTGTATGAAAATATGTTTTATTAATATTTATAATACGAGCGTGTGCCCGCGGCTTTATCTTAGTAGTTTTCTGTCTGTTTTGTAATTTTTTTTTAAATACGATCAGTATTTTGTTGTTGTTATTAAGTAGTAAACAACTAAAGAAACAATACAATAATACAAACATACAAGCATACAAACATTCAGAATTATTGAATTATTTTAGAAGTAGAATAATAAATATTTCGTCACTTCTCTGACATAGTCGCTTATGTGACAATTAAAAAAAAATTAATATTGATTTAACGACCTTTTTTTTTGTTTTATTGTTTTGCTCCATTTTGAACCTTTATTGGTCATACATCTATCCACCAAACCGTTTAAGGATATCTTGATTGGTTCAAAAATAAACAAAAGTCAGTATGCCTAAGTTAAGTACCGTAAAGTAATAAAATAAAAAGCTTTTTTTGCTCTCCTGAAAACTCAGTAAAAAACAACAGAAGAAAGAAATATATTAAAAAATAAATGTACAAATATTTAAAAAAAACTCTATCATAAATTGATTAAAATCGTATTTACAAGACTGTGTATAACAAGTGCTATTGCAAATACAATTTAAACTCAAATAAACATAAATTTCTCAAGTATTTATGCTTATGAAAAGTTGTAGAAAATAATTTACGAAAAACTTATTTTTCAGTTCAGTTTAGTTTGATTCGAAATTTGTTTGTTTCAATCATTATATGTATGAATGAATGTATGTATGTATGGGTGTATGTATTTATTTACTCAGTTGGATCAGTTTTCTAGATGTATTGATCCAAAATAATTAACTGCAAGAGCAAAACGTTTGGTGCAAATCGACAACAAGATTTTTGAACAAATGTCGCTAAATTCAAGCGAGACCACAAGAGTTAAAATGTCTCTTATTTTGTGGATTATTAAAATAATGTGGACGACTTAACTGATGATTTCTTTCACACAATATAAACTAAAAATGCCGCGGATCTCGATTTTAAAAATCTCTTATAGACATTATTAAAAACAATATCGTCTACGACAATTTGGCCAACTGGTATACACCCATATAATTTTGTACGTATAATGTATGTGTTTAAACTTTATTTCATATAACTTATACGTCTTGTAGTTTAATACACTTTTAAATTATTTTTAAAAACAAAATTCATTTCAAATAAAATCAATAATTTAACTTCAAAGAAATAATGGTACATTTTTAAACAATTACTGTCGTATTCATAAAAAAATATTTTGGGTTTATTGAAGGCCTATTTGACAAATTTCTGTACAACATCTGTCAAATAAGCCTTTAATAAACCTAAAATATTTTTTATGAATAAGACAGTTAATCTATTCAACTCCTTAATAATTCATATCTGTATAATATTGGATATTTTGATGAATTTCAAAAGTCCAAATTTAACTATAATTTATTTGAAACCTCAAGTCGATCATAGAATTTATCTAGAAATAACTTTAAAAGAATATTTACTTTATTTAGTACAAAAAATGTTATCGTCTTAAGAGTGATTCTACCCATACTTGTTCGGTTCATGATTTTCTGTAGCCCTTTTACAATTAGCTTAGAAATATTTATATTTAAATTTATTTATTATTTAAATAAATTTTATGTTTATGCAAATTAACTAGCTGAATAAAAAATTTATAAGTTTAGGGTTCTTCTGTCAAAAATGCCTTCTTGAAAAATTACCCCAAAAAAAAAACTGACAATGCAAAATGATCCAAATTTCAGAAATGCAATTCATTCTGATTAAAAGAATTACCTCTAAAAATCAATGATGAGAGATTTTAAAGGAAAGGAAAAATTTTGCAAAATTTTTTTTTAATGTCGGCTACTTAAAAGAAAATGGACCCAAAGTGAAAATCCAAATTTTTACAGTAAAACCAGTAACACAAAAATTATAAAAAATTTTCGTTTTATTTTGAGTATTTTTCATTTTTGAATTTGAGCTAATTTTTCGTTATTTTTCGATACTATTAAAAACGTTTTGATGAAAAATGGCCCGAACGGAAGATAGCTCTTAAACCTTAATTAAATAAAAAGGCCCCAATTTTAAGCTGTAATAAAAACTACCTCTAATATGAAATTTTGCCACAAAAATATGAAAAATTACTCAAGAGTTAAAAATTTTAAATGCAAACGAAAATTAAGTATAACGAAGTACTTTAAAATAATTTTTATGAGCTCAATAAAAAATGACCCCATACTTTGACATCAAAGCAAACAACATGAGAGCAGTAAGACTCAGCGATGCAGCGATATATCGAGAAAAATAATAAAAATAAAAAAAAAACAATATTCTTATTACAAAAAGACCTTAAGCTTAAATAAATTTTGTTAATCTCTAAATCAAAACAAAAGGTAAAAAAACTACAATTTCTTAAATTGCCCGAAAATAAGACCCATTTTTAATTCAAACATTTTTAATTGTATCGAACATTAAAAATGGCACAGAAATTTTTTGAAATTTAGGCTGATTTTAAAAATTAAAAACTCAAAAAATGGACAAGAAAAAAAAGTTCTAAACTATGTTTTCTAGAAATACATCTACATACATTTTGATATTGTTGCCTTCTATTCAAAAATTCTAGATAATTTTTTATGTGGGTAAATTTTAGGGTGCCCTTAGAAACACTACAACTTATCTTTATAAAAAAATAAAATGTATATTAACTGCCGTATTCATAAAATATATTTTAGGTTTATCAAAAGCCTATTTGACAGATGTTGCACAGAAATTTGTCAAATAAGCGTTCAATAAACCTAAAATAATTTTTATGAATACGGCAGTAAGTCTTTTTTAAAAACGTGTATGAAAATTTGGAATAAAACTCATTTAAATTTTTTTTTAATATGAAGGTACAAGTTTAAAAAAATTTTGTTTAGATTACATACACATATATTATGTACATACGTACATGCATATGAAGATTTCAATCTGTACGAATTTGGTACATTTTTTAAAATATTATTCACGCATTTTCTGTTAATCATTAAATGTTGAAAAGACTTCAAACATGCTATTTTCTAAAACTTAATGATACATATTCAATTTACATGTGTAATTTAGATAAGATATATTATATGTTTGTATATTTATTTTTTTGTATGTATGTATATAGTTTTGATGTTTTAAGTTCCAGACGTTCATTTATATTTGGCTTTAATTGCTTATAAATCTTTGTTGCTTTCCGTATGACATTTAAATATTTAATTTGTGATAACAAGCCAACTCTCATACAAAGAAGTTCGCGAAAAGATAATAAAATTAACACCTGCTAAATTTTGCAATAAGAGTTTACGCAGTTCATTTGAAACACCGGATGACTGCACGAACAATATTTTCCCACCAAAATATGTACGTATAAAGTTCAGTCTCTTTAATATACTGTTTACATATCTTTACAATACGAGTATAATTTGCAGTTTTCACATTAAGCTTTGCTCTTAGTTTTACTTTTAAACAATTTAGTAAAAAAGTTTTGTTGACAGCAACTCTACTATGTGAAAGGTATGATAAACAAATAAAAAAATTACATTAATTACTTAAGAATTTATTTTTTAATTTTATAATTTAATTACAATTAAACATTTTTTTTTTTTAAATTTTGAAATAATTACAAAACAGTAATTAAGACTTTTTGTGAATCCAAAAAAATTTTTTATTTGTCCCAATTATTGAATCTGACATTGTGTAAAAATAAATTTATGTTTGAACGTGATCAAATTGTTAAAGTGAAAAAAAGCTTCTAGGAGTAAGAATTTTCTCTTACAATATTTGGTTTCTTTATTATGTATATACATATGTATGTATGTATGTGACTTAATATTAATTTTGTGATACATTTCCTTGCTATACATACAAATACAGAGTTGTTAAAAACTACTTAAAAAATAGGTTTTGAAAAACTTTAAATCTGAAATGTTTTTACATAAAAACATAAAGATTAAGGGCCATATTTATAAAAAATATTTTAGGTTTATTAAAGGCTTATTTGACAGATGTTGTAGAGAAATTTGTCAAATAAGCCTTCAATAAACCCAAAATATTTTATATGAATACGGCCCTAAAAATACCAACGGACTATTAATATGATTGTAGGGTGTGATCTAAGAGTGGTGGAATGTTAAATTGTAAAAAATTAATTTTATTAACAAAAAATCTTTATTCGGAAGAACATTGTATACGGTATTAACATTTGAGAATTATTTTGGGCATATGATTACCGCGACTGTTTTTTGTTAATTTTGGGCTTCTTTTTCTAGTATTTCTGGCAAATAATATGAACAATGTTGGCCTCCAAAGCGTCAATTGTTGCTGGTTTATCAGTTTAAATTAGTGACTTTATGTGGCCGCACAATAAATACTCGAGAGATGTCGCACGAGCTTGATAGGACCATTTCTCATAATCATCTTAACGCCAAATTTTGATTTTAATAAATGAGTACTATATGAGGCTCTCTACAAATTGTTCAGTCTCACTACCTTTGCAGATTTATAGAGTTTGCCTATTGAACGAATTTTGTCCGTACCATTCCATCACCCAGAGCAACTCTAAGTTCTGACCCACAGAATGTCATCATATCCCATATTGGCAAGTTCGTCCACCACATCATTTCTAGCTATGACCACTTGTCTCTTAAATCATATCAGCGTTACCTTATTTACAGAAGCGCAACTAATAAGCTTTAAAATAGACTCAAGTACCAAAGAGGATTTTAAATCCATCCACCGCTCCTATTTTATCCAACTGGTTGTCAAGTGCAGTGTGAATTTTTTCTCACTTCAGTTAAAGACTTCTTGCTTTAGATTAAAATCTAGAATATGAATGAATACGTTTTATCAACATTGTATTTACATATGTATGTATATGGAAGTTGTTCTGAAAAAAAAAATGTCATAATGATTTCGTTGATACTTATTCTGTCTCTTTATATAATTTTTTTTTTTAAATAATGACAGAAAAATAAATGTGAATATGTGCAAATGACATTAAGTACATATATATGTTTGTATGTATATGTATATGCAGAATATTTATCTATATCGTCGCTTAAAATACAAAGTGACAAATATTTACTTATGTATAGACAAATAGAATTTTTTCAACAAGTAACAGTGCTATATTCGGCCGTACCGAATCTTATATACCCTTCACAACGTGTAGTCATGCAATAACAATTGTTTGCATCACCATTCATCTCATATAAAATACGTACATACATGTAAAAAACATACATATTAAAAACATACCATTGTAAAATTATAAATTGAGTTTATGTTTGTATGTTTCTAAAAAAAATTACAAAAAAAAATTAAAAAATATATATTAAAAACAAAAAAAAAATTAAAAAAAAATTTTTTTAAAAAATTTTTTTTGGCTCAGCTGCGATTCGATTCCACGTTTACTTTAACCAGTATTTATGTATGTTGTTGTTGTAATTGTGGAAAAAATGAAGTGGTCGTGGTTTTGTGCTCATATCTCAGAAAGTTATAGGGCGATTGTGCTGAATTTCAATAGCGATTCATTCCTGGATATTTCCAAGAGATTGATACCATACACAGATCTGGGGGACATATAGTTGCTTCTAAAAGTTGATTTCAACCAACACATGGACAGACGGGCAGACGGACAGACGGTCAGGGCTTAATCGACTCCTATATTCATAAGCTTTCAGAAAATATATACTTTTTGGGGTCGGAAATGAAAATTGTAGAAATTACAAACGGAATGGCAAAGCTATATGTATATGCCCTTGTGCACCACAGGTGAAGGGTATAAAAATAAAATAGAATAATATCAATAAAATGACAAAATTTTGGCTTATTATTAGCTCATTAATTTTATGAAATTCAATATTTAAAAATAATTTTTGGCATATGGCCATCGTGGCTACTCCTTATAAACGTCATCCTAGCGGTCCAAATTTGGACCAGTTTTATGTCAGTTAGATTTTTTGCACTTAAAAAATAAAAACTCATAAATGGGAATTTTTATTGTGTTAAAAATAGGTATTACAACCAGAAGAATCAGAATGAATTAGAAAAATAAGCCAGTATTGTTTTAATTTTTAATTCGTTTGGGGCCGTTTACATTTAAGGTAACGATATACTGTGTTAATACAAGGATTAAAAAAACGTGTACATACATGTTAAATTACGTATGTATGTATGCATGGTTGATTGCATGATGCAGAAGAAGCGTGCAGGACGACAGTATATGTACTGTCGTTTACAGAACTTAAAACTTAATTATTATGCTTAAATAAATGGTTTGAGATAACAGACAAGTAAAATTTAACATAAAAATTTGTTTCCAACACAAAAATATTGTAATGTGAAAAATATGATTACATAGAAATCATTTGTGTGATTGTATGTTTAAGTCCTTATTGTTGAAAGTGTTACAAATTGTTACGCTTGAATTTATGTATGTATTGCCACAAATCGATTTTATTTGTTGTAATTGATAATATATAAAAGATAAATATATATAAAAATAGTATTATTTTTTATATATGATTTTTTCCAAGCTTGAGATCAACTTTTTTGCTTTTTTTATAAAAAATTATTTATTATTTATTATTATATTTATTTTTTATAAAAAAAAACCAAAAAAGTTGATCTCAAGCTTGAAAAAAATATATATAAATATATATAAATACATATATAATCAATTAAAAATATCAAGAAATTTATACGATATATTATTATTTTTTCAAACATTATTATTTACAGGAAAACAAATTTTACCAAAAGGAATTTAATTATTTTTTTTACCAAATATTCTGAACTGAGTTTGTAACTAGTTGCTGTTCACATATAACAATTCAATTATCTACATAAATATTAAATAAATTTACAATAAAATTTAAAACAATAACATACTTAAATTTTAATAAGTTATAAAGCGGAAAAAACTTAATTTTTACATCAAGTAAAATAAGATGTGATTTTAATGCATAAATATATTTGTACGAGTGCTTATGTGTACCTCTAAAGTATTCGCCCTTTAAACTTTGTATGCAAATTTGTGCAAACAGACAATAAATATTTAATTCTAACTTTGATGTACATAAAATAAAACAATAAGAAAAACGAAAACGTTACAAATTGCATTTTAAACCGCCTTAACAATCCATTCATCTGGCACTATTAATCAAGTGTTGTTGCACGTAATGAAGAAATGTTTACGCTCTTCAGCGTTCCTATCAGTTTACAAATTTTTGGCTATTGTTGGGATTATTACTTTCCACTCGAACTATTTTAAAATTTCTGCTAGAGCCGAAATATTCACATTGGGCTATTTAACTGGCTCGCAAAGAAATCCGGGCAATTTGGATTATCAAAGGCCAGGTAAAAAATAGCGTTAATAAGGGGATATAACAAAAATCATACATGTAAATATATTTATTTTTATCAGGAATTACAATCTCAGGGGCGATCACCTTAGCTGTGAAGGAAGTTAACGAGGACAAGTTAAAGGCTTTGGGACATTCCTTAAATTTTATTGTAGCTGAGACTTACGGCGATGAAGTGAAAAGTATAAGACAAACCGCCTCGTTATGGACCAAGGGAATTGTGGCATATATAGGTCCACAAGAAACGTGCATACATGAAGGACGCATGGCAGCGGCATTTAATTTACCCATGATTTCATATGTAAGTACGTCATATATTGCAATTATCCCATGAAACTTATACAAGATGAACAACTTTAAGTATTGCACACACCATGATACATCTAACAAACAGAATTTTCCAACATTTGCCCGAACAAGGCCTCCAGATACACAGATATCAAAATCTGTTGTCTCTCTACTGATAGCATTTAATTGGACTCAGGTAAAAAGTAATATCCATTTTTAGCTTTTTTTTAACTGCCATATTCATAAAAAATATTTTAAAAATTTGTTTAGAAATTTGTTAAATAAATCTTTAATAAACCTTAAATATTGTGTATGAATACTACAGTAAATAACTAATATGTATTTGAATGCAAGAACAACAATTTAAGATTAACTATTTTTTTTGTTCCTTTTGATATGACAATTTTTAAATAAATACAAAAATATATCTTGTCTAAAAGTTCATTTACTTTCCTACATCCTTTTATTTATGTTTCTTTAAATGACTACTGTGTTTAATCTCTTTCTGTTTTCTTAAATTATGTTTTCGTTTCAAGTACCTTTAAAACTATCCATTAAATTTAATTTATTATTTCATTTAGCTTTGTCTAGATTCAACATAAAATATTTACTAATTATCTAGTATTCTCCCAATAAAAAAATAGAAAAATAAAATAAATAAGAATGAATAAAACTTGTTGGTTAGGTTAATGAAGAATTTTTAAATTTTGTTTCTTGATTTATTTAAAATTCTCATATTGCTTATGAAAATTTTAAATAAAGCTTGTAATTGTTTTAAACTTTTTCATAAATTTTGTGGTTTAAAGGTCTACTGATGATCTGGCAAAAGCACCAGTGAAATGCATATAGACAATCTTAAACCCAACAACCAACAAACAAAAATTTTTTATTGTCTAGATTCATTAGAGTTTTGTTTTTTCCTACATAGATAACATTTTTATATCTGGACCATCCAGATAGTCTATACCAGCCTGTAGCCGATACAATATTAAACATCTTAAAAAATGCTGGCATTACAATCCGTGATACTAGAACATGGAATGCAATCTATCATCATGGTTTTATGGCCAATCCATTCGATAGATTAGTGGAAAAAACATTTGCAAATACAAGAAGTAAGTGCTACTTTTAAGATTGGTCTTCAAATGAAATTACAAAAAAAAAAAAGAAAATTAATACACATACTCATACATACATACATACATACATACATACATACATAAGTACGTATATTTATTTCTGTGCGAATTTCAAGTGTATAGATTTAAAGACACGTTGCACAGTGAGACAGCTCTAAAGTAACAGCGGCAAAAAATAGTTTTTGGCGTGTCGTCCAATTTGGATGAAATTTTCGCAGTATATTAACAGATATATGAGTAACAATTCCCTGAAATTTGAGATTCATAACTTCATTACTTTTTGGTCTAGAGCAAGTCAAAGTTGAGGTATGCTAACGCGCTTGAAATATGTTGGTTCAATATGTAATATTCAAAAGCTTATCAATAAAAAAATACATAATAAATATAACCTTAAAGTATTTTTTTAATTAATTTAGTTGTTGTAGAATGAGTAGATAAAAAAATAAATTTAAAAAAAGAAACACAAAAAAAATTTCTTTACAACAGAATTGTGGTGTAAGAATTTAACATTTTGCATTTTCAATGGACTAGGAAATATAGAGCAGCCCCTCGCCCTAGGTGCAGACTTATATCAAATGAAAGATTGAAGTCTCAGCTTTCATTTAAAGTAGAGGACATATAGCAAAAGTTTGCAAAAGTACTTTAAACATACAAAAAACTACAAAAAATACGCAACGTGCACATTTTGTCGCTATACGTATGTACATATGTTAGCATGCAATAGCATGTTTACAAATTTTTAATTTTTTTTTTTTTTAATTGTTTGTTTGATATTTTATATTGTGCTCACAAACTTTTTAAAAACAAACTGTAAAAAAATATTACATTGTTGTTGTTTTAAATATTATTGATGAACAAACGGTAATTGCAATTATGTATATGTTTAATTCACAATCTACATATTTGAGAGTGCAAGTTTATACAAGTTTATATAAAGTGTTAAAAAAAGTTTACAAGGTCATGGATAATTCAATAATTTTTTATAGTGCAATTTCTGATATTTGGATCGATAGCAATAAAGATATTGAAAAAATTAGAATACCATGATGATATTAAAAAATTATTGATAGAATGAAAAAAATTGTTCTTTTTTAGTGCATTTTAATGGGAAGTGGGTGTAAGAGTGGGCGTGTTATTGTAATTTTTGCATGAAACATTTTAAATTATATAAATAATAATAATATCAAATTTGAAGATTGTACCTAAAATATTTTAGAAAATATGGCACTTTTTATGTTGAGGTTGTATGGGGGGTGGGGGTAAAAGTGGGCCAAAGTCCAAAATTTTATTCCGATAATGTTTGCAACAATATAACATTCAAGTATACCAAAATTTAAAGTTATCCCTTAAGTATTACGGACAATACGGCATTTTACAAATTTCGATTGTATGGGAGGTGGGCGTAAAAGTGGGCGAATTTTCTTAATTTTTTTTTTTAAACTGGAATTGTCTCAAAAGTAACCTGTGCAAAATTTCAGAACTCTGCAATTACTCCTTGTATTTAATGCCGGCGTTGTCTCACTGTGCGTTGCCTCAATAGCTGTAAAAATCTTCGATATACCCATTAATCTAAACTAGTATTTTCGATTGTAATCTAGTTGTAAACGATTTTTTAAGCTTAACAAAAATATAGCGTTATTTTAATATATTATTTTTTATCTACATATTTATAATTTCGACTTGAACTTCTTTCCTAAACTAAATCCAAATTAAAAAAAAACAAAGTGATGCATGGTGATACAAATTGTTTTTGCACAAAACAGTGATTTATGTGTAGAGAAAAAAAAAGTAAAAACAAAGAGAGTATATCACCACTACAACTGTGGTGAAACAATTAAAACTCCATTGAAAAGATGTTTTATTGTTTTATTTTTTTATGTTTTCGATTTCGTATTATTACAGTTTATTAGAAAGAAATTCAAGTCGAAATAAACAGATAAGAATAAAAAATAAATCAGAATTTTTAAAAAATAAATCAGAATAACGTTATATTTTTAGCTTAAGATATTATTCACAACTAGATTACGGTCGAATGAGTCGATCGCAGTACGTAATAGTCTGCATAATAAATAACAAATTATATAAAGCTGAGTTTTATTAGACATTTCATTAGATTTTCGTGAAAACTAAAAAAATTTTCTTTCAGATTTCTGTTATTTTGATAAGAATCTCTTCAGACGATCTTTCAGAAATGAATGCCAATGTCGCTTAATACTTTAGAATTGTTCCTACCTTTCTGACAACAGTAAAGAAAAAACTCAAATTTTTTCACGATACGCTGTCATATCTTTTTTTTTTTTGACATTTAACGAATGTCGGATAATATTGTTTACTGGGATATTATTTCATATATGCATACACATACATATGTATGTATGTAGGCTGTGTTTTCCTCTTAATTAAATTGTTTTTGTTTTGTTTGTTTGGCTTAAGTTTATGTTGTACTGGGTCATTACTATGAGCACGTTGGTTTAATGGTATCGCTGTATAACAAAGGACTTTTAAACAAGGGCGATTATTTTGTGGTAGGCATTGATATTGAACAATATGATGCGTCTAAACCAGACAAGTATATGCGTGGTCTGCTAATGGAAAAAAGCGATGAAGGGACGGAAAAGGCATTCCAATCATATTTGGGTATATTTCCAACAGCACCCCTTACATTCGGAGAATTTGCAAAGGAGGTAAGTGGATCAGTTATGTCTGTGAAAATCACTCAAAATTGGTCTTTATAAAAGCAAAGGAAAATATATTTCAAGCCAAATATTTTTTTATTATTTTTTCATGTACACACTAACATATGAATGTATAACCATTTTTAGGTAAATAAATATATGGAACAACCGCCTTTTAACTTTCCAAATCCCTTGGACTACTTTGGAGGCTCCAAAAGGGTAAAAAAGCAGTGTAAAACATTTTTTTGTAGAAATTTGCATTATGATCAATTTTATTTAAAACAGATAAGTTCTGAGGCAGCCTATTTATACGATGCAGTGCACTTATATGCAAACGCTTTAATACTAGTTTTAAAACAAAATGGACATCCCAAAAATGGAACAGCAATTATTGGTGCAATTAAAGGATTTAAATATCGCAGCGCCATGGGGTAAGACTATTCAAAGATTTTATAGTTTTTAATTAAATAATCTTATATTTAACATTAATGTATGGTAATTTGTCAAAGTAAATGTGTTAACTTGTATGCATTTAAGGTATTATGTGTACATAGATGAAAATGGTGATGCAGCCGGAAATTATACAGTATTAGCGCGTGGTTTTTTGCGCAATCATAAAAATAAAACAGTTCCTGGCCTGATGCCAGTGGGTACATTTATTCAGACACAAAGTGATAAACTGCCCGTAAGTTTTTAAGGACATATTCAAAGTATTATTTTAAAAAACAATAACCTCAAAATTTAAATGCATAATAAAAAGTGTCTCAGTACAAATGCATTTTTTAATTTTGAACGTATTTTTTGAGATTGTAGTGAATTTTTTATTTTTTTGGATTGTAAAGAAGACATGTCCTGATTAAGTATGGAATAAAATATTTGTAAAGCGATCTATTTTTATAATAGGAATAAACATATGTGATAGCTGCCAAATTTTAGAGTTGCCACTTGCACTAAAAAACTGACACAAAATTTTAAACGTGCATTCTTACTGAGACACTCTTTACATGTACATATATGTATGTAAAAAGTTTGTTTTAAATTATTTTATTTATTGCACTGTTTTCTGTCTATTTAAAAAAAAAAACAAATATTTTTCAAATTTTAATATTTAAAAAATTATAAAAAAAGCTTAAAAGCTATCAGCAGGTGAGAAGTGATGTATGTTTACTGAACAACAGATTTACACAAAACCGTTTTTCTTTGCAGGATCTCTATTTATACGGAAAAATTGAATGGGTGGGCGCAGGACGTCCTACCGCAGAGCCCAAGTGTGGTTTTGTTGGAGAAAAATGTATCAGTAGGTGTCAAATGTGAAAATATTTTTGTTAACACGTTTACCCTGCACCACCATAGGTAGAAAGGACTTTAGCTATTTGTAGTAACACAATTATTTTCAGTTATTGCAAGAGCTACTTGAAACATATTTAAATCTCAATATGCACTGTCCCACCATCCGTCTGTCCAAGTACATTTTGTAATAAAAGTGCAGTTCGCAATATTGAATTTAATTCAATCAAATTTTGCAGCCAAAACTTTTTGGCACCAACAACAACAAACTCCAATGATTTTTATTGAAGACAGTCTATGATTAAACGCGTAAATTTATATGTTCTTAAGTAGAGCTTTATATGAACACAAATATGCTAGTCAAATTAGTGGTCATTTATTTTTGTCATTAAATATAAAGTTAAAAAAAAATTCTTAAGATATTGATAAAGAAAATCTTTTCAAATCGACTAATACAATGTTTGAAATGTATGGGAGTTATTGACGGTTACAGTTCTACAAATATGTCATACAACGTATGCCATTCTCCTGTTCCTATTCATCCACTTTTGGCTGCAACTCCACAATTGCCATCTAAACAAAAAATCTGTTGATTTCATTATATGTTTCTGACTGGTAAATATAGCAAAAATTCCTCCTTTGAACAAGATCGTTATTATCAAAGCCATTCATGCACATCCATATCTAAAGCAGTTTTTAAATGTTAATTTGTTATGAGGTGTCACGCTTACCCGAAATATTAAGAAAAAAAATATCCCACGTACAGTGGTTCGTTTTGAAGAAAATATGGTTATAAATATGTAACCTTCAAACTACTTTTTCGAATTGCATGAAAAGAGCTGAGGATCGTAGAATAAGACTCTAACATTGTAAGCATATTTTTCTTTGTCTTTGATCGAAAATTACCACGAAAATCATATATATCGGTCCACATTTACAAAAGTTACAAACCTCGAATGCTATCTTAAACCCAAGTTTAGCAACTTTGACAAATTGTGCCGAAACAGGGTATCTACTTGAGACTATCAAACATACTTTACCTCAGTGGTGTAGGGTAGATAATGGTCTGACTATAACTTTCTTAACTATTTCATATTGAAAAAAGGTTACACAGGAGAAATATCTGCTGGCATCGCCGGAGGCGCTTTGTTATTACTGGGTATTGTTTCATTGGTATTATATCGCAACTGGCGCTATGAACAAGAATTGGATAGTTTATTATGGAAAATTGATTTTCGTGAAGTTCAAATGCATGATAGTGAAAAGGAATCAAATGCTCAGAAACAAACAAGGGTAAGATAAGAATTGTCATTTATATTGGTTTTTATTCATATACAAACGATCAAAGAGAGGTAATGGAATTCTGTTCTACATTTCATAAGTGATTCACTAGTGACCTATTAAAGTATAATTTTGTATTAATTTTGTATACAAGTATTTATTTTCACGTTTACACATACATACATACGTACGTATGTTTAAATTTAAATTTTCAAGTTAGTTAGCTTACACTGTTGTTGTTAGCCAAATGACAAGCATATATTTCATTATTGTAACAACAATTTTAATTTATATTCTATATATTTCAAATTTAAAAAAAAATAATACTGCAGCTTCATTATGCCAATCTCAAATTCGTGGCAACAATTATTTACGAATTGTTAATGAAGTTATAAAAGCTGGTTTTGACTGCCCAGCTTATTATTCCACATAAATGAAGTCGTATTTATTCATCAAGTAATCGCAGTTCGCAGATAATTCAAAACTTTTTAAATAAATAAAGGTTCTTATCTGAAATCAAAAAGAGAAAGAATTGTCTTTTTATCTACGGACTTTGACAGCTGAAATAAAGAAAAAAATTCAGTTGACGAATCAAGACTACCTAAAGAATAAATTAAACGTTTATTATTACAACAAACAACATACATACATACTTACACAGAATAGAATAAAAAAAATATTTTTCCCTAACTGACATAATATTAAAAATTAATACAATTCGGCCGTGCCGAATCTTATATACCCTTCACAAAGTGCAGTCATGCAATAACAATTGTTTGTATCACCTCTCATCTACTATAAAATACGTACATACATATAAAAAACATTCAAATATAAAAAACATCCCATTTTAAAATTATAAATTGAGTGTAAATAGAAAAAAAAAATAAAAAAATTTTTTTAAATAAATACTTTTTAAAAATATTTTTTTAACTTTTTTTTTTGGCTTAATAAATTATTTTTGTCGAATAACTTCTTTATCTATGATTAAATTTAAGTTGACTCATCCTTTAATACGCACAAGTCAAGTTAGTTTGAGTTCAAATCCTGATGCAGACTTTCGCTATACAACCATATTTACACCAATTGGTCTTTACAAGGGACAATTGTATGCCATTAAAAAGGTTCGTAAGAAATCTGTGGACATTACCAGGGAAATGAAGAAGGAACTTAAATTGGTAAGATCTACATAAATTATTCATAAATATGTTTACGTATGTATAGATGGGCATTAAATAATATTAAACACATAATTGTGCAAAGGGTGTTCTTTTAAAGAAACTTTTTAGTTGAAATAAAGACCAGAAAAATATATTTTTTATATCCAAGAAATTTTTTCAGATAAATACATTCGCTAAAGTTGATTGTTGGACACGCACTTTATTAGGAAAAATTTTGTTCACTGTAAACTTGGTATCCAATAAATAATAATAAATAGTTTGTCTCTCTACCACTTGTCGTTGACGTTTATGTTCTTACCGGGCCCATTTTAAAAGACATAATAACCAAAGATATCTAGAATTTCTCGGGACGTTTCCTCGCTTCAGATGTAAAAATTTTGCCCGTTAAGCCAAAATTGAGTCTCATCATCGAACAAATTACTGCGCATGGTAACATTACTAAACTCAAGCTCAACTCAACTCAAAAATCAGCTGTTGTACAGTGTTACCAATTTAAAAATTATCTGCTTCTAAAGAAAATACCCTTTACACATATAGAAACGTACAAATATATACGCACATACGTATGTATGTGTGGATTAAGTATATAATTTTTACAATTTACTTTGATTGCAGTTAAGAGATGCTCGCCATGATAATGTATGTGCCTTTATTGGCGCATGCACAGACCCACCAAATATTTGTATTATAACCGAATATTGTACAAGAGGGAGTTTAAAGGTCAGACTTTTACAAATGTTTATACATACAAATATTTAATAACATTTTTATATCGTTTTATTGGCTGCAGGACATTTTGGAAAATGAGGACGTCAAGCTGGACAACATGTTTATTGCTTCAATTGTGGCCGATATAATACGTGTAAGTCGTAATCCCTTTAATGAGATGAACAATCAAAATAAATTTCGTTTTGACTGTCGTTCTTTGACATTTGTTTTATTTCATTGTTCGTTCCCCTTGTTCAATGTTTTGTCTGATATTTGTTTACATTAGGGTGTCATTTATTTACATGAATCTCCAATACGTTTTCATGGGTCTTTGTGTACATCGAATTGCTTGATTGACTCACGCTGGGTAGTTAAGTTAACAGATTTTGGTCTTTTTGCCTTTAAAAAAGGTATAGAAGACAATTTCACTGACATACAACATTTGCCAGCGAAATGCACAAGTAAGTATGAAAACAAAGTTTTAAATATCTACACACTTATGAAAAAGCTTAGAACATTTTGAAAGCATTAAATTAAAAAAAAATTATTGTTGCTATTGTTTATAAGTTTTGAATATTAAAAATTTGTATAAATTAAAATTTGCATCTACCCTTTGAAGTAATTGTAGATCATATTTAAATTTCATATTTTCTTTCGGCTTAAAAAAATCATTAAAATTATTTCAAAATTAGGAATTCAAAAACTAAGAATTTGAATAATTTGTGTTTTAAAAATTTCTATGTTAAGAAAAGTAATGAAAAAACAAACATGTTTGAACCCCTTTTTTAATTTTAACTTGATTTTTATAAATGGATTTACATACATATATAAAAAATTTTTTTTCTAATATTTAAGTTCTAGCAATCGGTATTGCTAATTAGGTAACCTTACAAAATCGAATGGCGTTTTGTTGTTATAAAAAGGCGACTGAAATACCGTTGTTGTGTTTGTTTATAAAAGTCAGAAGCCGTTATGATTTTTTTATTACCATGTGTTACCATGGTTCTACATAACTTTGTCATTTCGTTTGTAATTTCTTAAATATTTATTTCCAACGCCATAATATACTTTATGGGGTCTTTGCTTAAAGCTTAAGAGTAGGGAAGTCGCAACGATTTTTGGGAAATTATGACTTTATAACAATACGACCCTTATGATCTCTTGTAAATACAATACATAATTATATTTTTACCGGTTTTGAAGTTTTTTTTTAGTAAAATTACACAAATTTTTTATAAATTGTTTTATACAATAAAAGTTAAGCTAAGAAAATTGCAAAACTTTTGAAGAATTAACATAAACATAAACAACCTTTGACATTTCAGTTAGATCATAGGCAGTGTTGCCGTTTTCACTGCGATCGCAGTTTTTCACTGCGATTTGCCCGTCGTCACTGCGTAACTGCTGTTTTTTAATATCACTGCATTTTTCAGTTTTTGGTAGTTTTCCTCTTTTTTTTTATCAACAACGCCTTAACATGATTTACCTCAAACGTGTTTAACACGTAAATCTGTAAAGGCTATAACACAACGAGATAAAATTGTCACCCTGTTAAAAATATAGCAGCTAGATGGCAACATTTTCTGCTGTTACGTTACGTTGCAATTGACTGATTAGGTCTTGAATTAAAATGTTAAAAATCCCGTTAGAAAAACAAACTATTTCGTGAAAAAAATATTTGCTTTTCAGTCCATTTAATTAATTTTTATATTGTTTCGATATGGATGGGTAAGTTGGCGTTTAAAATAACTAGAAAATATTACATAATTTTTATTTTTAGCAGCCAAGAGAAAACCAACAAGAAGACAAATGCAAAGAAAAGGAAACTCCCGGCAACAACACAAGGGCAGAATTAAATTAACTAAAAAAATTAAAAAACAAGTAATTCTTAAAAAAAGGGCAAAAAAGTGTTAAAAAAGTGAAAAAAATTTCCTTTTTTTTGTCCAAACGAAAACTACATTTTTTTATTTCTCGTCACTGCGCTTCACTGCGTTTTTTTGTCGATTTCACTGCGGAAAAAAGTAGGTCGGCGGCAACACTGATCATAGGTTAAAGAAAAAAATTATCTGCTGCATAAGTGAAGCTACCTCATATTTGTGTACCCTGTAAAAAAACGATAATTAACAAAAACTAAAATGTGATACATACATACATTTATAGCATACCGTGAAATTATTAAGGCTTCTAAATAGATATCAGATTCCCTCTGCGAGCATGTTCGAATCTGTTTCGACCGCAAATAAAATGTTTTTCTTTTATATTATTTACATACATAAGTATGTATGTAATGTACTCCATGCTGTTACTAGAAGGCGATTTAAATTATAATATATTTTGTGTGTGTTAATAATAATGTTTACAATTCCAGATTTCTGTAAACATTTTTGATTTTTTAAAATAATTTGTTTTTAATCGTTCATTATTTAAAATACCGTATATACATACATACGTTCATAACTCATAACTTTACAGAACTGCTTTATCGAGCCCCAGAGTTGCTACGTCAAGGACCATCGTCTTTGGTAATGGGCTCTCAAAAAGGTGATGCTTACTCATTTGGTATTGTTCTATATGAAATCCATACGAGACACGGGCCATTTGGCGATACTGGACTATTACCTATGCAATGTTTACAAAAGGTTTTACAGGTGCAAGACACTTCCTACCCCTATCGTCCTTCCTTGCAACCCTTAGAGACATCTTTTGATTGTGTGCGAGAAATATTAGAAGAATGTTGGTCTGAGAAACCTGAAGAAAGGCCAGACTTTAAGACTATACGTGCAAAGTTAAGACCTTTACGGAAGGGCATGAAACCAAATATATTTGATAACATGATGTCTATGATGGAAAAATATGCCAATAATTTAGAGGCTTTGGTAGATGAAAGAACTGACCAGTTGCAGGAGGAAAAAAAGAAAACGGATGCTTTGCTGCTGGAAATGCTGCCGCGTCCTGTGGCAGAACAATTAAAAAAAGGTCACAAGGTGGACCCGGAAAGTTATGAGCAAGTTTCTATTTACTTTAGCGATATAGTAGGTTTTACCGCCATGTCCGCCGAGAGTACGCCATTGCAAGTTGTTGATTTTTTAAACGATTTATACACATGCTTTGATTCGATCATCGGTCATTATGACGTTTACAAGGTTGAGACCATAGGTGACGCATATATGGTGGTAAGTATGTATGTACATAAATACTTACATGCATAAAAACTTTAAATCAGCATTTTAGTAATTGCTTTTATATGCATTCACCAGGTGTCCGGTTTACCGATACGTAATGGTGATCTTCATGCTGCCGAAATAGCTTCAATGTCTTTACATCTACTTGGTGCTATTTCGGAATTCAAAATCCGCCACCGTCCAAACAATAAACTGCTTTTACGAATCGGTATCCATTCGGGGCCTGTATGTGCAGGTGTGGTTGGACTTAAAATGCCTCGATACTGTCTCTTCGGAGACACTGTTAACACAGCTTCTCGTATGGAATCTTCAGGGGTCCCCTTAAAAATCCATTGTAGCAGAAAATGCAAAGAATTGCTGGAAAAATTGGGTGGATATCATTTTCAGGAACGAGGCGTGATTAATATGAAAGGTAAAGGCGAACAACAAACTTATTGGTTGTTGGGAGAAGATGAAGATGCTAAAGCTAAACGAACGTATCAACGTTCCCAGCAAAGAGGATCAAGAGCCTTGAATAAATTCATACAAGGCACTATTCAAAAGCAACAAAGTCAGCTATCAGCTGCTAATGATTTGGGTGTGCGCTCATCATTAAAAAACAAAAATATGCCCAGAAATTCAATAACACGTTCGTCCAGTTTGGAGTCACCCAAAAAACTAAGATTTGCCACTGGCACTCTATTAGAGCACCATCGATATCACAGGCATGTATCTAATAAACAATGAAGTTTTTTTCCTTATACAAAATATTTGAACGTAATTATTTGTTCTTCTTTTCTACTTTCAGTGACGATGCTCTCTTAGAAGTTGTTACCGATTCTTATACGGGAGTAAGACGCTCCTCCGGTGCCTCTTGTCATTCGCGTTATGAAGAATCAACATTATCTTGCCAAAGTTCTGAGGATTTAAGTATTTTCCAACGTCAACGACGTCCGTCTTCTTTTCCAACTGCCAATACGCCTCTATTGCAAAATCATTAAGAAACTTAAAGCCGCAACAATCACTGTAAGAATTTTTTAATGTGAGTATGAGTATTCAGCAAAACTTAAATAACAACAACTAGACAACTAGTATCTGAATAATAGTACATATATACTTTTTATATACATATGTAAATATGTAAGTATGTATTAAGTACGAATTAACAATATTTTAAAAAAAGAAAGAGAAAAAGTACATATAGTTTTGTTATGAAAAATTTAAAATTTTACTTTAAGCAAGCAAACAAACAGACCCATTATGGTTTAAAAATGATTTCATGTTCATATTTTTGTGTAAATTCATATTAATTAATTTATTTACATATATGTAATTGTAAGAGAAATCGATCTAGTCTTTTTATACATATCTATTTTAAAATAGATTAAATTTATATTTATTTAATTACTTGATTATATTGCAACCAAAAAGGAAAAATAATTTAATTATTGATGTCAATAAAAATCTTCAAAGATACATACATATGTATATGTATACACGATACGATTTATTTACTTTTTTTAATTTCTGCTTTATTTCTCTTTTAAAGAACAATTCATTCAAGAGAATAAAAACCGTTAATGTTATCTTTACACTATCTACGTTCTCATCTAAGTTTAACAACTGATTCACGTCCAGACAAATAATCTTTCCACAAGTATATTTCAGTTAAGTCTAATCAATTTCATAATTTTTGAGTACCAAGAGAGCTTTAAGTGAATGTGGAATAGCTTAACTCACATGAGCAATTAATGTAAAGGCTGCTTAACAGTCTTAATTTTAAAGCCAGTTTGCAGTTTTGCTTGAATTCCAGGCTGCCATGAAAAAGGTGTGTAACAATAAATAATATAATAAGCTGAAAGGAAATGCATATCGGAATTTAGGGCATTAGTTATTTAATACCAGGTCGCTATTACACTCAGCGAAGACCTATCCCTACAACTAAAACTAACAATAATGTTTGGTCATGGAGATATTGATGTTTTGATTTTTTTTCTGTTTGTACATTTTAAAATTTTGGTTATTTCTTTGAATACCGGATTTTTTTTGCCGTGTAAAAATACCCAGCAAAATAACGCATTACAAAAAAATAATGAGTTGAAAGTACTAGAAAGCAGTTCTTCACTACTTACAATTTGGCATCTAAACAAATTATTTTAACACGGCAATGTCATTCGAGGCAAGTACCTACCACGTTCGCTTACAAATAGGGACTCGTATCAGTGCTTTTTACGGTTTCTTTTAAATAGGGACTTTAATAAGTACTTTCTTTTATAGCAATATATAAGCACTTGATTTTAATAACCTAAATAACCCTTTACTATTATAGACTTACAGAAGTCGTTCGATTCTTCTAAGGACGAAAATTCGGATAGATTATTCTGCGATACGTTAAATTGAAATTTAGCAATCAGTGAAAGTCACAACTTTTTTAATGAAATGACTTGTTGGCAAAAAAATTTGTATTTATACCTTGTGAGTGTTAAACAAAATGAAAATTATAAAAAGTTGTGTATATGAATGGCTTCTAGAAAAATTCGCAACAAGAAATTGTTTTTTGTGTGTATCTAAGCAAATCTCTGAAAATAAGTACTTACGTATCACATTATAAATCAAGTCATTACTAAAATAGTTCTAATTTATAAAGTATGTAAATGCAAAAATATACAAATGTGCAAAACGAACTATAACAAATTACATTACGAATAAAAATATAATTTATACATTCACTTGCATCATTTTTATTTTTTTTTTTTTGTATAAATTTGGCATATAAAATATTAAAATGTTATCGGTGCTATATTTAACATTAATTGGAAATTTAAATTAAAATGTATTTAAAAAAAAAAAATAGTTTTAATCAATAAAATAGTGAACAAAAGTGTTGCCAGTCTGTGTGAATGTACTTACCCCTGGTATAATTTTTACCGGAGTTCCATTGAGTTTGTAAGTTATGTATAGTGCACACATTCACACTAATATCATGTTCATACGGACAGCAAAATTCGAGGTTCGCTCTTTCATTCAAGTTTCGCGACCGAATCTTGATTAAATCTACAAGATTCGCCATACAAAATTTTTAAAGCGAATCTTCTTGGTTCATTTTGAATCTTGCTGTGAATCTCGAAGAACTTATTATCACCTCCAATTTTGATAACAAAAAATCGCTAATTTATCTATAATGGCTGTAAAAACCAAAACATAAACAAAGGAAAACAACAAAAATATTGTGTGTAAAAAATTTAAAAAAAATCATTGTGGAAATAAAGAATATATGTTTAAACATATGTATATATTTAAATTAAAATGAAAAAAAAAAAAATAGTGAAACGTATTTTTAAGTGTAGAAGAATGACTTCAATAAACCTCAGAAAAAACAAAACGGCGCGCCGCGTTAAATAATAGAAAAAAACAAATGTGAAAGTGAAACAACTAACAAACAAACTATTGTTTGAACGCCAGGGTTCGCATTCGAAATTCAGAGAGCGAACCACGAGATCCATATTGCCGTGTGAACATGGCATAAATCAATAACAGTGTCAACTGAAAATTTAACAAAATCGTTATTTTTTTCATAAACCATTTGACAGAGCAAATATCTAACGATGGCAAAAATTTCTTTTCCATCATAGTCTTCTTTAACTGGATAAATACCGGTAAGTCTGTTTTTATATTATACAGTTTAAGAAGCATTGGTAAATAATTAAACATTTCTGAGTCTGCAGATCTTTTTATGTGAAATTAAAAAAAAAACTATAGAAAAGTTTGGCGATTTAACTCGGCATAAAAAAAATGTCTTAGACTAACATGTATGTATGTATTTTTTCTTAGAAAGCGATTTATTGTGACATAATGAAACAATAAAAAATTAAAAGACAATTAAATCTCATAGTGAAGACAAATATAATTTTTGAATTTAAAAAAAAATATAATTCAACTGGTACACACGAATGCACGCAATTAACAAATTGTAAAAGATTTTATTCAAAGGAATACGGTAGAATTTTAGTCATTTAACGACCACTAGTATATACACTGAACCAAAAAAGCTTACGTACACCTAGCATTTGAAGAACAAACCTAAAGATATTCCATTTTATAAACAAATTATTGAATAATTGTACAGCCATGTTTTAATTGTCTACTTATTATGGAATATTCAATTATGAACAATTAAAAAAATATTAATGAATTGTTTAAGAGAAATATGTTTTTTAAACATAATATAACTAAAATAAAACGTGTACTTGAATCTGTTTGATTCAATGTAGTAAATGTGTCTTAATAAAATTTATTTACATTGGCCATATTCATACATACATATTTCTCACTGGACAATTAATTTACATTGGCCGCATACACACATATTTACTGTACAAAATATAACCTCAAAATTGATATACCTAAATTTAAAACGAACGTACGAAAACTAGATTTTTACAAAAGTCATCTTTTATTAATCCTATGAGTTTTATTTTTTTTAATTTTCTAGTAAAAACATAAGCGATACATACATAAATGCTTTAATTTATCTCTATAAAAATAATTAACAATAATAAATATTTTGTTGTAACAACATTTTTATTTTATTAAGTTTTAATTTTTTATCTATTGCATATCCATTTATTGATAACTTTATGTTAAATTTTAACCTTGTTTTAGCTGGTTTTAACAATTTTTTTCTTAGTAATTTTATGTATTTTTTAAAAATTTGATAAAATCAACAAAATTTTCAATTACAATATTAGGCGCTTTAAGTCACAATATTTTTTTATATGCCTACAAACATTTTAGATATTGTAGTTAAATAAATTTCGAGTTCCACTAAAAACATTTTGTTTTTAATTAAATTAATCATGTGCATACATACATACTGTATTTATGTTTGTATATATCGAACCCTGTGCGCGACATTATCGTACGTTACGTTTTTTTAGAAATCGGATTCTTTATGCAAATTGGTTCTATATCATAGATGCCCAAAAATATTTTGCAGCCATATTGGTGAGAGAATTTTAAAGTACAGTGCTATGAAAAAGTAATCTCTGTTATTTTTCAAAATTTAGTAAAAAAAAATTTTTTTGGTGTTTTAAAATGTAAAATGATAATGCAGTTCACAATAAATTTGCTATTTTGTAGTTCAAAAAAAAAGCGTAAAGATTTTCATTTAAAATTAATACAAGAAATTTTTTTGTGTGTAAAAAACGAATAAAAAAGCAGTAAACGCTGAATTTATAATTTTTTTTAGTTGGTAAAATGGAAAATTATTAATAAATTTTGCAGTTTTAAATTTAACTTTATAAAAATTAAATATTTTTCTAATTTCATCATAATTTTTTTACGCACTGTATTTGAATAAATATCAACATAGCCGCTAAGCTTGTGCACGCACTCGTCGCTGTCTCATCGACGACTTAATTAAAGAGCATAAAAATAAAAGAGGTGGTATTATAAACAATTGTTTATTGAAATGGGCATGTAGACATACATCCATTAATCCAACTGCTGATAAATATTATAGCGATAACTCTTTTAGTTATGGAGATAATACTGAGTACATTTTATTGTATGTAGCAGTGTTATTTTCGTTATTATTATTATCCTGTAAAATTTTGTTTTTGTAACATACGATAATTTCGCGCATAAGGGTTGCTAAAGGCTATAATACACAGCATGTTTTTTACATCTGACTTTAAAATTGGTGAGACATATGTAAATCTACATGTCTGCCAAGATTTTACTTTTACGCTGACTGCTTTGCAGCAGCAGAAATTTCTGCCAACGTCTGATGTCACATGTTTTTACAGAAGAAAATAGAGGGCACTCTAATTAAAATTTTGTCAGATGCCTTAACACATGTGTTTTTACAGAAGTAATGTTTTAAAGGTAACACACGACATGTTTGTATTAGCAGTGGAGAATTTGTCAAGTCAGATGTAAAAAACATGCCGTGTATTAGCTCCTTAAATATAGCGATGGCTTAAAATAAAAATGGCGTATTATTTTACAGGGGAAGAAACAGCTAAATAAAACTTAAAAAAATTAAATAATCTCGGACTTTTTTATTAGATGTAATAAATTTGTTAGTAAATTAACAGAGAACATTAAAAACGCGAATTCGAAAAATAGAAGATACTCCCTTTTTATATTAAGCCATCAATATACAAATTCTTTTCGACTTTTGGAATATTGTCATTAACTATTATTAATATATTTTTTCGCAGTGTCACCTTCTTATTTACATGATTAGCCATAAATAAAATTATGTTTTACAATTTTCTGTGCATGTATGCATATGTGTGTAATAAGAAAGAAATATGATAGTCATTCAAACTATCATATTTTTATTTTAGAAAATAATACACATTTTATTCAGAAAATTGAATGACAATGGTTTAAAAGCTTTTGTTTTACAATATTTAAAGAATTTTTAAAATTTGTATCAACAACTTAGTAATAAAGAATCATTTAAAAAAAATACATGGTAGTAGTAATAAATAGTGTAGGATATCATATGGTCGAAATTTTCCGACTACATTTATTTCAGTAATTAGAGTCTATTTTTTTTAACAGTAACATGTAACAACTTTTTGGTATAAAAACAATAATAAATATTTTGTATGTATAAAAATCTACGATATTTTTAACAAACAACTTTCATATACTTATATAAATATATATTTCTTTGAATTAAATAACATTGTATGGCAAAAAAATGATAAAAAAATTATGATATTTTAGTTAGATTTTTTTTTTAAATTTTCATAAAGCTACGTTTACATTTGATAAATATTTGCCCAAATAGGCATAACAATTTTATTTGTTGAATTATATTAACATTTATTTATTAGGGCAAGAATAAATTCATTTGAGTGGTTACATCTATTTCGTCATATATTTGTTAAATGTAAACACGCCTTAGGTTGTATTTTACAAGTTTTAATAATTTTCCAGATTTGACAGATTAAATTAGTTTTTGTTAAGATACCTAAAGCAAGGGGGTTACTCCGCTATTCAATTCAAAACTGAAATTCTTTGAAATTGTATTCGAAAACGTTTTCTTTCGCGTCGAATTACGGAGTAACCCTCCAAGATTCACCCTATTGTTTTGAATAAATTTTTTTTCCAAAGAAATTTTTTTGTTATACACGTACACACGATTAGTACGGCGTTTTCTCTTTGAGGAAATACTTTTTTGTTCAGAAAGCTACAGTTTGATTTATTTTACTTTTAATTTTTATTTCCGAAAAATTAAACTAGTTGCAGTGGGAATAATATTGTTTTCACATGTTTGATAAAACCTATTCCCGGAAATCATCTTAATCAAGACAAAGTCATTTACAATAAAAAATATTTTTTACAAAAAAAACAAAATCTTTTACTGAATTCTGTCAAAGTCGGACTATAATTGACCCTATCTCTAATATGTATAAGGACCATTCTAAAAATCAACTAATTTTTATAAAAATTTTAAATTATTTTTAAATTCGAAACAAAATTGTTCACAACAACAACCAAGTTTTGTACAAACACATACATATATTTCAAGTTTTAAGAAGCTATTGCTTCTACAAAAATAGCATATGTATGTACATGTTTGTATGTAAGGCCCACACTTATAATCGGCTATGTGACAATTTTTAAAATTTTCTTATTGCTCGATTTTAGAATTGTATTTAAAATTCAATAAAAAAATTTTTATATTAAATATATTTATTATTTAGTGTAAGGCATGGTAAGGTCGATCTGTATCGACTATACATAACTCTTTTACTTGTTATTTGTGTTAATGATTAAAGCTTATTTGTTAGAAATATGTAAAAAAAATAAATGTTTTTTATTTTTGATGTTTTGACAATAGCTCTAGATTATTTAATAAATATATGTATTCACTTGTGTAAAGGTAATCTTTTACACTTGGTAATTAATTAAGTGTTATTTGACGTTAACATGTTTGTATGTATTTAGTTTAACAAGTAGCAGATACATATAAGCCTTACTTAAGAGGATGTATGACATCTAATTTGATTTGATTTGGTTCATTAATTTAATTGCTTTTTTGAAGTTTGTGCATAAGTACTTATATGTAAGTAAGTGTTTTTTTAACTTAATTTTCATTATAACGATTAAGCGTTAAATGCTTATAAATAGTTTTCTTTTATGCATATATAAATAGTATATTAGTATATTGCATAGAGTAATTAAGTAAGTAGATAAGTTATCATTTTAAGCAATAGCAGGAAAGTTTATTTATTTCTTTTTGTTAGAAAATTTTATTTAAAAAAATTGTCTGGTCTTTATTCTTCTTCTTCTTATTTTTCATATTTATGATCCCGTTGATGTAAGTATGTATAACTAAACTAATTATTTTGATAATATTTATGCCTTAAAAGAGCTTTCATCTTTCATTGTTGTCGCATAAAAATAACTTAATTTTAAAATTGCTTAAGAAAACTAAATATTATGAAATGATTTTTATAAAAAACCATTGTAGAATTTCATCTTTGTTTCTTTATTAAACTGGTGGATCTAGAAACAAAAAAGGTAAGAAGAAAGACAAAAAAACATTCAAACATTTGTTTAGTTAATGGTTGTAAGGTTTTACCTTCTAACACCCTGGCGGGGACTGACAGGTGGTGTTCTTGCCGGTGAGGATGGTGCCGAGGATTCCAATGAACCACGTGAAGAAGCCAGTGACAGCAAGGAGTTTCGCGGAGCTGAACAACCTAAATATATGGCCGATCCTTTGTCGATATCTCGTAAATCAGCACGTGATCCATGGACGGAGGATGGCACGGAACCTAAAAATTTACGAAACACTCAAACAAAAAAACGATAAGTATTTAACGATTAGATGAACCACCTGTATAGGAATGTAATCCGGCTGGGCTACTGCGAGGTCGAACAGCCAAACCACTAACCGTACTGGCACTGCGCTGCAAATGTGGAGATCCATTGTTATCACCTGTTGTTTTAGTTGTTATGGAACCATTATTGGATTGTCCTGTTTTGGAATTTCCCGTCAAACGATGGCCAGCACTGCTGACACGAGGTGATCGTACTGGATTTTTTGTAGGCGATTTTTGAAGTTGTTGCTTTTGCTGTTGCTGTAAGAGTACCTTTTGAGCTTCTAGACGACTGGCTTCTATGGCAGCTGCATATTCGGCCGCTTCACTAGAAGTGGTGGGTGAAAGGTGGGCCTCTTCGTCTTCCGGTATTTGTTGTCCCCCCAATGAATGCCGCGATGACGCGCTACATTGGGTGTTATGTTTCGGCGAAGTCGGGCAAGACTGTACGGTGGTTGCTCCCCCAGTGGGGCCTTGTGGTCGGAGGCGTGATCGTGTTGAGGCAGATGAAGGTCGTCGACGGAACAGACCTTTGGTGGGGTCCATATTGCAAACACCTAGTATATAACAATATAATAAACATATATATATGTATCTATATTACGTATAACAATTGGAAATAAAAACCTTCCAATTTGTATAAAATGAATTGATGAATAAATGAATTTTGTCTTTATATAATGAATAATAAATGATTATTTATTTAAATTTAATTTTGAAGTATAAATGAATGTATTCTTTTTATGCTTCGTAGAGTATAACATTTTCCATTAAAACTACACCACCATCATTATCCACCAAACATGTTTGTCTTTTTTGTTGCTTTCTTCTTTTGGGACTTTTAACTTTTGAAGCTCCCCTCCATTGTTCCGCGGCAAAAGCTAGTGTGTAGCCAATGTTAATATTTTTATTTGCAGATTCAATATGTAAAGTGGATGATTTGTGATTTTGAGTGTTATCTTTAAAATCTACAATCATCGCACCTGTAGGACATTTTTCGCCTCGAGCACAGTTTCCTTCGCATATATTCTTGTTCTGCAGTAACTCCTCATAGTTGTCCAAAGCTGATAAGCATTTTGTCCGATCCAGCTGTTCCAAAGCGGTTGAAGGAAATCTTTCTCTTAAACGTCTGCGTTCTTCACCCAAACGATACATTTCGAATTCTTGCAATTGCGTTTGAAAGCCAACATTCGGATTGGCAACAGCGCGACCTGCACGCACTACTTTCAAAGCGTCTTTCCAATTCAAATTGGTGGCAGTCATTATATAGGCAACGGCAACTGTAACCGAACGAGACATGCCAGCTAAACAATGTATCAAAACGTTACCTTCTCTTAAACGGGCAGCATGAATGAAATCATTGCAAACACTAAAATATTGTGAAAGATTTTGATCGGGCGTGTCAGCCGCCATTACGCATAAATAATGTTTGTCCTTTAAAATAAAAAAAATGAAAACAATTTACATACACGCATTACTTTAGATATTATGTACAGTATGTCATATTTATATTTGTTCACCGCTTTGCAGCCTTTGTTTTAAAATGTATGTAAATAAGAAAAACTTACTGGCAATAATCTCCTAGGACTATCATGTATAGCTACTATATGCGTTATTTGAAATTTGTCCAGTTGTTGGGTATCTTTTGAATCTCTGTAGTTGCCAACATAAAGGCCTGGCAATACCTTTATTAACAATTAAATTCAAGCATTAAATAACAATTTTTAAAAGAGGCGTATTAATCAATGCATTACATACCTTGTTCATTCCATTTCCCATTTTTTATCATTGAAATGGCAAGAAAACAATGTGTATAAACCAAGATTTTCTAAGGCAAATCTAGTAAAGAGGAAAATATTTTTAAAAAATTTATATTTATTTCATATTTATGATTATGTGTCTTATTTAAAAGAAGGATATAGGCACTTTAAGAGAAATTCCTGCTTTTGTCACGTAACGCCAGCCTCTATAATTAAAGCAAAAATAATTCTCTTTTTTCGTATTTTCATATAGAACGTAATTTGCTCTATATTTTAGTTAAACAAGAAAATAAATCAAACTGCACGATCTTTTAATTATAAGCATTTAAAGAGTCTGGCGTTAAGTGATATTTCTGTGGAAGTGCCCATATTTATCTATTTCTCTAAATGTGAACAACAGTTTCTTTCTTAAAAATATTATTATTGAAAACAAAATTAATTTTCTTTTTTTTAATTTGTTTTTTGTTTTCATATCAATTATAAGAAAAAATTGTCATTCGGATTTAAATAAAATAGAAAACTAAAATAAAACTGTCGGAAAAACGTATGTATGCATATGTATGTCATGGTGTAACCAAGGTATGAATATTCGAACATTCTCGGTTTAGAATTTTTAAAACTTTTTAAACCAGATATACAACAATCTAGATTAACACATAATCTTCTTTTTATCCCGATAACGATCCCGACGAAGTCTCGGAAGCACGTTAGTTAAATTACATATATTTTTTTATATCATTAAGTATTCAACGTGTTTTATTTTGTTACCATTGATACAAATTTTAAAACAATTTAATTTTAATTTTAAACCAAAATATATCGTTTTTTGTTTCTACACTTTTATGCTGTAAAACAAATACAATAAATTATTTTTAATTACAATATAATAACTTATCACTAGTCGCGATCAAACAAAGACAATTTTTCAACACAGTTGTTAATTGTTTATTAAACTACTAAATAAAAATAAATATATTTAACAGCGTCGCAATTCAGCGTATGAAAGTAAAACACTATTTTATATAAATATTTATTCCCAGCAAAATAACATATTACAAACTCATAAGTTGAAAGTGCTAGAAAACAGTTCTTCACTACTTGCAGTTTGACATCTAAACCTATTATTTTAACACGGCGATGTCAATGGAGGCAAGTACTTACGACGTTCGCTTACAAATAGGGAACAAAATAAGTACTTAACACCCTCGCTTACAAATAGAGACTCGTATGAGTACTTATTACGGTTTCTTATAAATAGGGACTTATGTAAGTACTTACTTTTATAGCAATAAATAAGTAAGGTTTTAATAACTTAACCCATTACTGTTATGGACTTACAGAAGTCGTTCGGTTCTTTTATGGAGGAAAACTCGGTTGGTTAGATTATTCTGTGATACGTTAGTTCGAAATTTAACAATCAGTGAAAATCTATAAGTCACCACTTTTTTATTGAAATACTTTGCCGCTGTTGTCAAAATCATTATTACTTATACCTTATACGCGTTAAACTAAATGAGAATTATAAAAAGTTGTGTATATGAATGGCTTCTAGAAAAATTCGCAACAAGAAATTGTTTTTTGTGTGTATCTAAGCAAATCTCTGAAAATAAGTACTTACGTATCACACAATAAATCAAGTCATTACTAAAATAATTCTTACTAAGACAGACGATACATAGCAGTCATTGAAAAGTATGTTGTTTAGTAAGAGCAAGACATTACCTTGTTTTTTCTCCGATTATTACACTTTTTAAAAATGTTCCTAGTTTTATTTCTACGAGCTTTTTTGTAATTAATCGCAAGAGGCGTATTTTTGAATACTGAAGGAAACTTAGTTTTACAAAATTATTTTTTTATATTTTTAAGTATCAGGCATGGAACTAGCATAGCGTTTGGGAGGGGGATGGTGTGGTGAAGTTTTTATTAAAATATATGAATTGTTATTTGAACGGCTGCCAAAACTATTACTTATGAAAGGAAAATAATTGGTTTTGCAACAAACTTTTTTCTTAACCTCTCTCTGGATCCGTGCTTGTAAGTAACTAAGAAGTTCTTGAACTACGACGTTAGGATTATAACTTTTTTTTAAACATTTTTTGCCGCGTCATGTTATTTGCAATCTTGCTTTGATAATAAAAATATTTTTTTAATGTGGAAAAAGATTCACACAAACAATTTGATTTTAAAAGCTTATCAAACAACTTTCATTTATCACAATTAAAAAAAATTATTTGTAACAATAAAAATGTTAAAATGAACTCAAGCCTGATTAAAAATTAAAAATATTAGTTTACAACTTTTTTACATTAAAATTTTTTTTTTTAATTCTTTAGGTATTATTGTTTGTACTCAGGACGAATATATTTTACCTATCACCAGCAACCAACATTTAATTTATTTATTACATACACAAAAACAGTTCAAATACCTTTTTTTTTGTAATAACTGTTCCCTAGCAGCTATCAATTGATAGTAAAATTTTAAAAGGAAAAAATGTCATTAAATAATAAATAAATGTTTTCGATCTTTTTTATTTATATCAATAGTTCTTTTTTATATTGATGGAAAAAATGTCGTATAAAAATAAAAATCCAAAATTTAATTTATTTAAATGTTCACAAAACAGCGCCATAATATTGCAAATTTTCTGGTTTTACTTTTAAATGGTGAGAAATAACAAGAAAATATTTAATACTATGCAATAATTGTTAATTTTCTAAACTTAAGATAAAAACTAATTTTTTATTTCGTCGCTTGTAGTGCATGATTTTTTTTAACGATTGTGGAAAAGTAATACATTATTTTTTAGTATTTGTCATCGCTTGTCATGTCTACACGATAAAGAACTACATGTTCTTTTATTTTAAAGAGAAAAAAAAATTTAACAGTATAAAATAATATTCACCTAATTAATTTCACATACTGTGTCTTAGTTGTGATTCAGCAAACTTTCAAAGTTTTACTTAGCAAGTTAAAAATTATTTACCAAATAATAGAAAAAACAAATAAAATATAAAAAAATATTTACAATTGAAAAACATTAACATGCAATCCTTATATGGACAAAGCAATGTATGAATGGATTATATACACTCGTACACAGTATTTGCCTTCATTGTATGTGTATATGTCTGTTTTAATTTATTATTGTTTCATTAAAAGTTATTAGTGAAAAAAAAAACTTTTTTGGCAAACATTACAATAGTTGTAGTTTTACCGCCTTGTCAAATATCAAAGAAATCAATATAATTTTTAAATAAAAAAATAAAAATAAAAGTCATAGGTCATAATCATATGCTTATTTTGTCAAAAAGTAAATCCAAATAACAAGACAACCATGCAGTGTTTTTGTTTGAATATTTGAAATTTGAATATTGTTGATTTGGTCTAGATAGAAATGCTTTTCAATTTAACAAAAACATTTTGATATGTTCATACTTGTTTAAATCCATTTGGTGATGAGATGTACACACATACATGCATACACATGTATGTATGTGTATTATTTTGGAATGTTTATTGCACTATTTTGTTTCAAAGTTTGTTGTTGTCAATGCTGTTTGTGAGCCAGCTGACTCAACAGTTTGTTGTTGAATTAAATGCTTGTGACTGGTTCGTTTTTATTATTGCCTAGTTTTAGGCTTTTGTGCATACATAAATATATGATGACATTGAAAAACAATATATAAAAGGTTATCCTTCTTGTAAAAATGGCAAATCATTTATGTAAATTCATAGTTTTTTAAGTCAACAGTCAATTTTTATATAATTTTTTCCTACACTTTTTATAAATCTTTACACTACAATTTAATGTGCAGTAATTCACATCGCTTATCTACTCGCATATATAAAATTAAAAAAAAAGGCCTGAGGCTTAATTCTTTTAGCTAAATTTATGTTTTTGCTTAAATTTCTAGCGGTGTAAGCATGCAATGTAAAGCCAAACTATAATATTATAACTCTAACCATTCCTTTTACTATTTCTCATTTTCTAATAACATTATAAAATTTTTAATGTCCTAAGGAATTGTTTAAGAAAAGCCTGCTTTATAAATCTGCTCTACAAATTCGCCTGTAGTAAACTTGCTATAAACATAGAGCTTACTAACTTCCTCTTAATATAAGTTTTTTTTTTATAAATTTTTACAACTTTTATTGAATTATATTTTTTAATGAAAACCCTTAATGTTTGCACTAATGCTCTTGTTCTATTATTTTTGAATGCATATAAATATGAACAGGCAACACAGCTGATCAAAATAATAGAAACACCCACAAGGATTTTCAGTGTGTACAAAGTTTAACTGTTCTATGTTCTTCTTTTTTAAAGTATGTATTTCCACCCATCTACACAATAATCAAAGGATAATTTTATTCAATTTTCTTTCTAATAGAGACTACTTGCCACGTTCTTTAGAAATACTATAAAAAATTAATTTTATTAAGAATTTGTATTTAAATTGCACACGTATCAACTATTTTTATTAAATAAATAACAAAAAAAAATAAATGTTTATAACGGTACTTAATATTTGTTTACACTTGGCTGATTTGGTGTTGCCAGACACATTTCTAAAATACTAAGAACGTGTTGAAGCTAAAAGTACAAGAGAAATAAAAATTTATAGCTTAAAAGAAGTATTTACTAGCGCATCTATTATTTTGAACAGGTGTGTATGTACATACATGCATGAATGCATTGAAAACTGCATACAAATATGAATTTAAAATTCGTTTGTCTTACCATTAACCTTAACTATGCAATAAATTTAGACAATTGTATTAAAACGTAACCCTATAGAAAAAAAATATTCTTTGTACAAAGTACTATTGCCGCATGTATGTATGTATTTAAGAGCATAACTTAAATACGGTTTAACCTATTTCGCTGGTTGTTTTTTTTTCAGTCATAATTACTAGACAAGGAGTAAAATTTTAATGGGTTTTTAATTTTTAACTTTATTTTTTTAATTTTAGTTTTTTAATTTACTGTGGGCATGGTCGTATATAGATCGAAGTATTAATTTTATTGACGGATTTCGCTGGTCTTACTTTTGTTGTGTTAAAATGATGTAAATTCTTTTGTAAAATTGCTTGTAAACTGTTATTTTTACTACTATTGCGTTAAATGTGTCGAGGTGTATTTTTTACCGTTAATATCTTTAAATATTTATTCTTATTTTATGAGTTCGCAAGGGAATGTTGTCGTAAAGTTATTAAAATTATCTTTCAAATTAAAAAAAACAAAAATTTTACATTTTTGCAAAAAGCTTTTTACGTTAGACTTAAAACAATGCGTATACTTTTTGTAATTTGTTGAAAATGTTTTGGTACTCATACGCTCGGTTGCATTTAAACCGTGTAAGTAACATAAAAAAATTGAAACTGTGCAAGTAATCAAATTTAGCATCCTTTTTAATAAAACAAAAAGTTTGCAGTATTGAAAAAATATTTGACAACAAACACTTTTTATTAATTAATATACGATTTTCAAATGTTAATATAATTGCAAATTCAACTTTCGAAAAATATGTTTTAACCACCTTTTATAACAAATTATAAATGTAAAAAATATAATTCCTTACTGGAAAAA
This sequence comes from Phyto melanocephala, assembly GCA_941918925.1. Taxonomy (NCBI): domain Eukaryota; kingdom Metazoa; phylum Arthropoda; class Insecta; order Diptera; family Rhinophoridae; genus Phyto; species Phyto melanocephala. The sequence continues at coordinate 1,407,465 of OW799235.1, read as the reverse complement.
ATACATTATCCGGCATAATTTGAGCTTTGATGTTGGTTACCAAGAAAAAAATCTCGTTAAAATATTTCCAAAAAACGTTTGCCTAAATTTAATTTCAATTTCTATTAATATTTTAATTGTTTCAAATAATTTTTTGTTTAATTATTTCCTTAGTTTAACACATGGGCTAAAACAACAAATTAAGTTTTTTTTATTTGCAGTTAGTGTGCCTTTTCATTGTCTTTTATTTTATTTATTTATTTATTTATTCATTCCGTAACACAGTACAACATTTTTCAGTTAATTGATTGCCAACTCAATTCTGTGAACTGTATGTGAAATTAGACCCAAAAAGAAGAATTTCTGCATCATTCGTTTTGTCTTCTTACCTGCGATTTGAAGTTAGTATCGATTTGAAGTTAGTACTATCGTATAGGGGAATTTATCACGTTTTAGGCCCTGTTGTTTGACATAGCTCGACAACCACTAGCCCAATTTAGTTGAAATAAATGTAGAAGTTAACGCTTGTGGTTCTGATGATCTTGTTTTCTTCGTAGGTTGTTCATATTCATGGTCTGAGTCTGTATCGTCATCCGAGATACACATACTATTCAAGGGCAACTTCTACTTCTACAAGGATGGATATTGCCAATAATTGAAAAAATGTTCTAAATTTTGTTTTTATGCATATTATAATTGCGTATTAATTGCATATTATTTTATTTTCACTAAGTTTTTAAATAAAGTTTTTTTTGCATGATAATTTTTTAATTTATATTTTTATTTTAAGGGTGGTGGCTATAACTGATTTTTGAAATTCATACATTTACTCAATTGCGAATAAAAGCGAAACGCGTGCATCGATTTTTATGATCTTTGTCTCATTTTGCTCATAGGTTATGTGACTGCGAAAAAATAACTAGACTTGAAACTTTTTTCCATTTTGGATTTTTTATGTATTTAAAAAAAAAAAAATTAAATTTTTAGGCAAAAAATAATTTTTTCCCTTCATACATTCATTTTTAACTTCGAAAGTGTTACTTGTATAGGAAAACAATATATGAACAGATTAAGGGAGTTGTAATTCTTAATTTTTTAAAATTTATTTCAACTAAATTGGGCTAGTGGTTGTCGAGCTATGTCAAACAACAGGGCCTAAAACGTGACAAATTCCCCTATACGATAGTACTAACTTCAAATCGATACTAACTTCAAATCGCAGGTAAGAAGACAAAACGAATGATGCAGAAATTCTTCTTTTTGGGTCTAATTTCACATACAGTTAACAGAATTGAGTTGGCAAATCATGTGTTGTACTGTGTAATATAAATCCTTCGTGGCCAAAATAACAATATTACATAGTAATAAAACCTGAGATTCAAAAGTATTATATTATATTAACAAAGATAAGAAATAATGAATTAAATAAGCATACAATAGTTATTACCATAATAATTATTATAGTAGATTGAGGGCTCCCCAGCCATAAAAATCTAATCACAATTAAAATTTAATATTAAAATTAAAAGAAGGTCCCATCCAGTAACAATACACATAAACTAAACCCATGAGACAAAATCTTATTAAATAGGATAAAGAATCAAAGTAATGATGCAAAAGTTTTAACCAAAAAACATTGTTGGAATGTGAAAATATAGGCAATGAAGCAGGTAATACATTCCACCATCGTGCAACCCTGACTACATATGCCTTCTCAAACAAAGACGAGTAAATTCTGGGTATAAAAATTTGAGGGTTCCTTGTATAATTCATATTTAGTTAAAGATACTGTCAACTTAAACATTTTACTTTGATTAATACTTTGAAGAAGCTTTCTTCTTGTCTGGCGTGTCATACGTCTATTTTCATTAATAAAATAATTCTCTTTGATTAAGTAGTTCTTTGAGATTTTAACTGATTTTTTAAATAGCTTGTCATTGATTCATTCTCTGAAATTTTTGTGTGAATTAAACAAATATTTTTTTAAATATTCTTGAACAAATATCTAAAAAAATGTTTGTGAATTTTTTTAATAAACTTTTTTTTATTTGTTTCTGTTAATAAATTGTTTAAGGGCCATTATTACAACTTGCTTTCAGTTAAAGGTAGGATTTTTTCTGCCTGGTAAATAGCTTTGCATTATTACAACTTCCATTTTTTTTATTGTATTATTATTAATTTTAATAATATTTAATGGATAAAAAAATAATAAATTAATTAAAAGTAATAATGGATCTAAGTCGAAAATATTTTAGTAAACAATTTTTCTGATTTAAATATAAAAATATATTGAAAATTTATTTTTTTTTCTTTGTTCGAATTTATAAATTAAGCGATAGATCCTCATTAAGACAAATAATATATTTGATTCAATAAAGAAATTTCATTATTGAATTAGAAGTTTAATTTTTTCTGTGTAACTTTAAGAATAAAACCTACAAAAAAGGCATTTAAGTTGTAAATGACACATGAACTATATATATATAGAACATGTAGAACTATATATGTATGTTTCTTCTACGTTTGTATAATTACTTATTGGCATAAACTTTGTGTTTCTTTAATATCTTCACACTACACAATTAATAGAAAAACGTGTTCTTACTTGATGATGTTATTATTGCACTTGACAATGTAGTCGATGTAGAAAAAGGTTTTATCTTTTGATAAATGCACATATAACTACATACGTTTTCGCTAGTTCTCTGTAAATAAATTTTTATTAATCAATTTGACTATAAATAGCACTTATCTGTTTTGTTTTCACTTTTCCACATATTCACCTTTCTCCTACGCTGTCAATTTATACTCTAATGCAATCACTGTCTTTTCTCATTTACTGACAAGTTAAAAACAACCTATAAAAATTGCATACAATATTTTACTACTACTCGGCACTTGTTCCTTCACTTACTAACGAATAAAGTATACTCAAACAACACATACATATTTGTTGTCCTCACAACACAACTAGAAAACATGCATGAATGGATAAATTAAATGATAGACATAAATAATATCATTAGAATGGCATATGTTTGAGAAATCGTAGAAAAATTATTTGAAAATAAATACTTTAAATAAACGGCCAGTAAAAATTAGATCTTTAATACCAGAAACCATTAAAGAGTGTCGAAATATTGCTCTTTTTCAAGAAACTTTTCTCCTTTAAAATAAATTGCAACCTAATAATTGAAATAGTATCCCTTGGCTTCTAAACAAACAACAAAATGCTTCTGAGTTTACACATACATAAATATACCTGCAAATGTGTAATAAAATGGACACTTTAACACACTTGTACATTGTTGTTGGAAGCTAAATGTTATAAAATATAAATAATAGTTACATGTGTATAAAACCATTGAACACTTTTTTATTTAATTGATCAAAGGTTGCAAATTTGTATCCGTAATCAGTCAGATAACATACCGTCATAGATGTTGGTTATGATTGGTTATAGTGGGAGTTCACAAAGAGTGAACTGTCAAAAGGAGTCTTTTTGTGTCTCTTAGAATAAGGAGATAGTAGATCCACCCCAATGCCGTGAGGTATCTCAGCAGAGCATACAGTCTGACATCAGATATCTCAAAGAGATCATCAAGTATATGTTTTTCTAGGATTCTATGTTCTTTGACAGTAAAGGCAAAACATACACAAAGAAGTTAGAAAATAGATTCCTACTTATCCAAATGCAGACAGCTGCAAAAATGATCCCAAAGGGAAGTCCAAGTCGGCTTAAACGGTCAATTGGCCACTCTAAATGTATTAATTACGGTTTTTTCCAGAAGAAGTCCCTTGGCCAGCTTATCTGTATGCTCGTTACCATAGTGGTTCTTATGAGCTGATATTCAAGACAGAACATCGTTGGCCAAGCCTTGAAATCTATTTCCTGCATTATGTATGACCTGAGAGACCAAAGACTTCCTGATTGTGGACAAAAAAAAAACAATATTTTTTGTAAATATCCCTATAATTCAGTGTCCTACATGCCTCCCAGATTACTAATATTTCGCCTGAAATAAGCTGCATTCATCCTGAAAGCGGAAAGAGGACAGATTGGCAATAGTTCATATATCTTTGCGTAAGCTAAACTATAAATCGCAAGTGACGTCTATAGCAAATACAAATGCAGTATAAAATTTTAGTCTACACGTTATACAGGCTGAATGAAAAGTCACTATGGGGTTTAAAAATTTATTTTTATTTTATTTATTGTTTAATAGAATACATTATAATAAATAAAATAAAAAAAAATGTTATAAACCGTATGGTAACTTTTGGTCCTTCCTGTACAAATATTAGTGAATAAGTTAACAAAAGCCCCTTTTTGGTTTGTTGTTGTTCTATTAATATAAAATAATTAATATTCACTTTTATGGAAATATACAATCTACAAACATTAATAATAAAGTAATTCACATACAATTTTAAATCTCTGGCTTTATATAAAATACTAGCTAAACTCGGACCACAACGAAAATGTTTGAAAAATTTTTTTTAGAAGATATAATTTAATATTGTTTTAGTGCAAATAATGTTCTATTAGATATCAAACGCTAAATAATTTCGGAAATTTCACTTTTTCGTGCTATTTTATTTATATTTATCAAAGTAAATAAAAACCTAACAAAGGGGTTCATGATAAAAAATTTAACAAACTACTTATTCAACAACTTTCGGTTGTCTATAATAGTTGACTTTAAATATACACCACCGGAAATTTTTCTCAATTACATTAAATATGCAGTCATAATTTATCTACAGTTTAATAAGTTTTTTTACTAAGGGTGTATTGGTGTCGTGTCTTAAATCAACTGTTTAGTCCCTGATGCTAAATTACCAGGACAAGTTACACAATTGTACAGAACATGCAACGTTGAGATGCCAACTAGATTGAGCGATTTAAACCTGCTATACATTTTGTAATTAGTTTTTACTAGTTCTAGTTGGTTATAGTTCTATGCAAATACTCTTTAATCAGCATAATTCAGGTCATTGCTTAAATTAAACCCGATACATGAGGCAAAGTCTTTGAAAATTAAATTTCCTCAATTCGCGGCACTGTGACAATATTATACCGTGCTAATCCGCAGCGGTTATTTAAATATGTCCCAAGAAATCAAAAATCATTATTTAAATAACTCACACACAGCTTTTTTCAAGAAAAATGTGAGTAAGAGCTTAAAATTAGTAAAATATACTTTCTAAGCACGCATGATTGTAAGGAGTTTTAAATTATCTAGGACGTAATTAAATTAATTCAATTCCATGACTGCTTAATGGTGAGTTAAAATTTTCTTACGTGCAAATTTTTAATTCCAACGAGTACAAAATGAGACGACCATAGCCGAACTAATTTCGCTTTAAGAATTCCAAACACAAATAATTAATGTAATAGGGTGTCCGTTATACAAGTTAGGGAGTCTTATTAAGAATAAAAATGTTTAAATTGTAGTATAATTCTTTTGTGCAAGTGGCAACTCTGAAATTTTGCTACTGTCACATATGTTTATTCTACCTAATGTGTCAAATATTCGCAGAGTGATCAACAATATTGAAGACACAGGGTCGGTTATAAATAGTAAGACTTCTGCGTGTCAACGTACCAGTCGGTCTCCTGAAAACATTGCTGTGATAAAAGAGAATGTCGCCAAAAACATCAATTTGGCATTATTCTCAACAACTTCAAATTTAACAAAGCTTTACTTAGCTAATTTCGACAAAAGGCCTCTACCTTCATGCGTATACAATTTAGCTTACTCAGAAGGTCAAACTAGCAGACCTTGGAAAGCGCTAGAAATTTGTTAAATGGGCAATGCTAGGGTAAAGTCAATGCCAATTTTTTTAAAAAAGTCATCTTCTCGGATGAAGCACTTTTCAATTCGAATGGCTTCGTGAATACACAAAAATGCCGAATTTGGCATGAAAAAAACAACTGCTTAGTGCTTATATTGGTCAGGCGTCAGGATTGGGTCTTACTTTTTTGAAAATGAGGCCGAAATTTCAGTGAATGTGATTGGCATTTGTTACAGAAACATGAACGGTATTGATCTGAATGGCGTGTGGTTTCAGCGAGACGGCGCAAGCTACCACAATGCGCATTAAACAATCCATTTATTGCAGCAACGATTTCTAGAATAATTTTTTTTAGAAATTCCGATGTCAAGTGGCCTTTGACATCGGGGTGTTGTACAATTTTGAATTCTTACGAATAAATCAGAAAAAATTTCTGAGCTAATGAGATGGGATACAGCCATATCTCTGTGAAAAAGTCATTGAAAATTTCATGAAAAGAGTAATGGACTGTTTTTAGAGTCGTGGAGCTATGCTATTTGATAGTTATATTATTACATACTTAATCGAAACATGTCTTCTTTACAATTCAAAAACAAAATCACAACTATCACAAAAAGTACGCGTTTTTATTTTAAAATTAAACATCTTTACTGATATTTCTTTTTTTAAATTGATATTAATAAGGGTTTTTTTAATATAAAAGTACGTTTCGTCCTTGCTCTAACAAATTCAGTTATGTGTTTTTACTGAGTTTTCAGTAGAGCAAAACAAGCATGCTATTTTCTTACTTTACAGTATTTAACTTACGCATAATAACTATTATTAATTTTTGAACTAGTCTAGATATCCTTTAACGGTTTGGTGGATAGACGTACGACCCCAATAATGGTTCAAAACAGAGCAATAAATTTTTTTTTAAATTGTCAAATAACCGATTTCACCAGAGCAGCGACGATATGGTCATTTCTGAACAAAAATTTTAAAATCGATTTTTAATAATTTAATTGAAGATATTTGCATTTAAAACTATATTACGATTATTATACCCTTCACCTGTGGTGCACAAAGGTATATACATATAGCTTTGCCATTCCGTTTGTAATTTCTACAATTTTCATTTCCGACCCCATAAAGTATATATTTTCTGAAAGCTTATGAATAGAGGAGTCGATTAAGCCCTGACCGTCTGTCCGTCTGCCCGCCTGTCCGTGTGTTGGTTGAAATCAACTTTTAGAAGCAACTATATGTTCCTCAGATCTGTATATGGTATCAATCTCTTGGAAATATCCAGGAATGAATCGCTATTGAAATTCAGCACAATCGCCCCATAACTTTCTGAGATATGAGCAAAAAACCACGACCACCTCGTTTTTTTACACAATTACAACAACAACATACTTATATACATACATGCAAAAAACATGCCAAAAAAAAAAAATTAAAAAAAAAAATATATTAAAAATAAAAAAAAAAATAATAAAAAAAATTACAAAAAAAAAAATTTAAAAAAATTTTTTAAAAAAATTTAAAAAAAAATATAAAAAAAATAATAAAATATAAATAATATCTTAAATAAAATAAGATAAAATTTTTTTGGCTCAGCTGGCATTCGATGCCACATTTAGTTTAACCAGTATATACATATGTACGTATTTTATATGAGATGAATGGTGATACAAACAATTGTTATTGCATGACTACACGTTGTGAAGGGTATATAAGATTCGGCACGGCCGAATATAGCACTGTTACTTGTTTTTACTTTAAACATGTTTTATGTTCCTTTTGAATGTTATTAACATTTCAGTTGGGGCTTTTTGCGTTGTTTTTGTGACAATATCTGTGTAATTATTTTATTTATTTATTTATATACAATCGATTTCATATAAACATGACCCGACAGATTTGGTATGCCGTTCAATGATCTCTTTTCTCCTTAGAATCAACAAAATAACAAGTTTTAATTTTAGTTAAAATAATCGATTTTTTTGCTGAGACAACCTAATACTTGTGTTTGGGTGTTGTGTGTGAATAAGGGTGTATAATTATATTTAAATTAAACAACCCTACCACATAATATTTGAACAGAAATTACAATCTTAATTAAAAATCTAATGTTTGTCTTTATGTGTGTGTGTGTGGTAGGGCCTTTGCATTAAAATAGCTACGCAAGCCAAGTACTTAACTGGCTAGCCGACTAACATGCAACCTAAAATTTTAGCATGATTAAATAAAGGATACTTTTAGGTTTTTCACGACAGCGTGTTTGTCAAAAAACTTAATTATTTTTTGACAACTCACATGGGTTGTAGAGAGGGTTGTTAAATTTAGAGATTTTTGTTTTAATATTGTTAGTGTGTTTAACCTTGAGTTCGCAATCTTTGTCATGATTATTAAATTTTAGCGCTTTTCTCATTGTGTTTGTTTTAGCTTCTTTTATTTCATTCAACACTTAAATCTTTTCACACATTCAACTTTTAATTCATCATTCAATCGAGTTTTTTAAATGTGGACAAGGGTCATAAAGTTGGCTGCTGATTTTTAGTGTAAATTTTCACTTGCGGCACCAAAGGCAGCCAAATGGCAAAAAGCCCAAATGAATACATAGTACATACAGAATATACAAACAATTTAAACTAAATAGCTGCATATTAATTTAAAGATACGTATTTTTTCTTCTTCTTCTTATACATGTAAAGAATAATTGAAAACGTTTAATTATACCCTACACCACCATAGATGGGAGTAGTATTAGGCGTTTGTGCTGTCACACTTATGTACATATATTATTAAATATTATTTAATAAAATGAGGTACAGTTACATTTTTGATTTCACCCATGAAAATGTTTTTTTAAAACAGACAAATCTGAGTACATATTTTAATACAATTTAGACGAACCGAGTTTTATAAAGCACACAAATATTTTTAACAAATTTTGTGGTGGTTATTCCTTCAAATGGGCTGAATTATCGTTCTATAAAACTATAAAAGTAAGAACTTTTGCCTGTTACGTCACATTATCTCACCACGACTTTCACACTCTGGTTTTAGCTCGCATAAATCTCTTTCGCAAATCACTTTTAACGCTGATAAAAACCTTTAAAAATATTACCATCGCGATAAATTTCACTAGAAATAGGTTTAATGGGAATTAAAAAGTCTATTTACTAGTTATAAAATCTCACTGAACAGTTACAAATACATACACACATGTACTCGCTAATGTAAAATACACCAATAATTTACAAATAGTTTTAAATGTTGTTTTATACGGTATAATGAGGCCGGGCTCGACTGACAATAACTTTTTTACTTAGCGTTTATAACTCTTTGGGGAAATTAAAAAAGCTTGTTGATATATTAATATTAATGAGTTACAAAAAGAACAAAAAAATCTCATTAACTCATAATCAACAACGAAGATACCGACATATTATAATTTGTACGAACGTAAGTATGTTTGTATATTTACGTTAAGCTTTGCCTTACAATTTGACGAATATAATAAACAACATGCAAACTATAAGCTTAAACTCATAAAAAAGATTTAAATTATTAAATAAATAAGTAATTAAGTAGATGTTCTTACAAGCAAAACTAAAATAAAAATATGTTATAAGAATCTAATTTTTGGAATGTTAATATTAAATTATTTAACATAAACACAAATAAATTGGGCAGAATTAAAAAAATACGGCTGGGCCGAGTTTTTTATGCCCACCACCAATATGCGAGAGTAGATTAAGTATAATATTTTTATGTAAAAAATAAATAAATTGGAATTTTCAGTTAAGAAATCCGCCATTTACGCCACAAAAGATGGCGTGTTTTACTAATATTACACCCATTTATTTCAAGAATCACAGAGCAAACCTATGACGATACAAAATATAACATATTTTGTATAGCAGGGAGTATGTACGAGTATTATATGGGTAGTGGGCATTAAATTAGACGTGTCACTTATTTATACAGTAGAATAAAATTTTAATACTGAAACTTATCAAAAACATGAATAAATTTTAAAATAATTTTTTTTTTTATTATTATTATTATTCATTAATTACAATAAGTAAGAGGCGAGTTGGCAAAAAAATAAAAAAGAAAATATCTATATATGTATATATATAATAATAATAATAATAATAATAATTTTTAAAAAAGAAAATAAAGTATGAACAACATTAAATATATGAAATATATATAGTACATACAAATGTAGATTTTGAATGTAATTAATACAAAAAATTATAAACAAATTGAATAAATGTCTTGATATTATTGCAGTAGCGTTTCTAAATTTTTAAAGCTTGCTTGAAGATAGAAATTCTTCCAATATTTTTAATACTTTGAGGCAGATTATTATACTTAGAACTACCAATATGTTCAATTTGCTGTTTAGTTGTTTCTAATCGACATCTGGCTATTCTTAAGTTTGTGTTGTTTCTTGTATTAAACGTTGTTTGGTTTCTAAAAAATAGAATTGTGTGATGACCAATGTGATTCATAGATTTAAAAACATAAAGTAATGGTTGCATTTTATATAAGCCATAAATAGGAAGCACATTAAGTGACACATATTTGTAGAGGGATATTGTTGAAAACGTTAGATTTAAATTAAACACACTTTATGGAAGTTGGGCAGCTACATTTACAAATTTATAAACGTCGTACTCTTTTTGTAATATTTATAAGAATTGAAAAAATTTTCAAGAACCATATTTTTATACTCATACAGCTATTGAATAGCATTCCCCTACATTCAACAGATGGACAGGAGGACTGATATTGGTAGATCTTCTTAGGCTTATGTCAATGCGCTCGCTTAGAGCTACACTACAAGCCCCGGCCTATTTTTGTTCTACGTGTTAGTTTAAAATGTGTAAAAATTAGAGTGTACTTTGATGTCAGCTGTTTAATAGTATTAGTTTTTAGATAATATATACTTTATAGGGTTTTAAACGAATGTTTCGAGGTAATATAATCGGAGTGAAAAAATGATTTTTTTTTTCGTTTTATGAATATATTAATGATCCGCACTCTGTTCTTATAAGTGCATAGAAGTCATGCTTATTTGGTGAAAAGAAACCGATGTTTCATGAATTGATTTTGTTTGTTTACATTAATTGTTTAATATATTTTGCAAGATGTTGTTACATTTATTTTCAAGCACATCATTTATGACAAATTATTTTGCATTGAGGGAGTTATTTAAAATTTCCGCTTTTGCACTATTGTTTTAGAAGTTTTGAAAATATAATTCAATTTGCACTACTTACAATTTTTCTACATTAGAGCGAACTACTTACAAGCAAACAATAAATGTTTGCCGACCACTTTCAAAAATAAAGTACTTTTGAAAGGCAGTATCAAAAATTTCATCTTTGAAATTTACAGTTGGATCGGTACTTATTAGCATAACAAAACCATTTCGGAGGTGCAATGCCCCCCAGAATTATTTTTGCCACCGCCAGAGTTTGAAAAATATTAACTTTTTAAATTTAATATACATTTAAAAGTAACTCAGTTAAAGATTCGAAAATAAATATTTTTTTAGCCTTTTGCCTTCTCTAGAAATAATTTGAAGCTACAGCAATGAAGGTACCAATGTTTTAATTTAAAGACCTTTGAGTTCAAGTAACCCGTTTTAGTATTTACTCACTAGATCTCAGTTCCGATTATCTTAAATAGCCACCCTAAAAGCAGAAAAGCATTAAAGTTTTGCTAAGAAATTATAACAAAAAAAAAAATTTTTGGTTTAACGTAGAGATCGTTTTCTTAATTTTTTTCTTGTCGTCTATGGCTTTAAGAGCAAAATTAACACAAAAATCGATGTATCCCACTTTAATATCAAACTATAACAGCAAAAAATATGCTCTTAATTGTAATTGTTTTTTTCAACAGTTCAAATTTTGAAGAAAGACGGGAACCAATATATGTAGTTGACGTGATGATTTAAAAACAAATTGTTTTTAGCAATAAAACCCCAAGTATTTTGTGTATAAAATAACATTTAAAATGACTGCTATTCTTATAAGTTAATTTCTTTTTGTACTCAACATAAATCTGCTCAACACTTAAAACTCTAATGCCAATGTGCTGTTTTTATAACTCAAAAAGAGTGCTTTGAGTGGGAATTTCGCTGGTAATTTGTTTTTGTTACAATAAAAAACAACACATAATATTTGTAAAACAAAACTTTCACTTTCTTAGTACATAATTATAAAGTTTCCACTGTATAGGTAAAAACTATTTGGAGTAGAAAGGGGACAACAATAATTTCACCTTGGTTACCGATTAGTATTTTCCAATAATATTTTGCAAATATACATACATACATGCATACCTGTTTAATAATAAAAATGCATCAAAAGTTTAGGTGTGCATGTTTTTTTTTTTAAGTTTACGATTTACATAGAAAATGTATACATACATACTTAGTTAATCCTCATTTAATTGTAGAACACAAACAAGACTTTTTTGACTATTTACTTTCCAAAAATAATAACAGACTTGAAAAACATTTATGTATGTTTACGAAAACGCACTAATTATTGACTAAATGTACTATACACTATACATACGTATGTATGAATGTTCGTACATACATACATATGGTCACACACTAAAAATTGTTATATCACAGTTCTCATAAAAAAAGTATACAAGTATAATATTTATTACACTTTTTTTCGAGTTTAATTTCCTTTAAATCCACATTACAATTAACAAATGCATCAAGTATATATTAATAAAATTATTGTTGTTATGTTTCATATACACAAATAATATGTCTTGTTGTTTATAAACAATAAAAAAAAGAAAACAATTTTAGAAACCGCTACAAATTGAAATACAAAAAATTTTATTTGCACGACACAAAAAATCAAAATCACATTTTCACAGCGAGCCGAGCCATTTATGACTAACATGAATTCCCAAAAATATTTCTCTTTAAACCAACATTCACGCTATAATTCACTCAGTACTTGAGTTATTAAAAAGAAGAGAAAATAAAATATTGCAGCGAGTTGTAAGTAGGCAAACGTAAGCGTTATAACGTAGAAATAGGTGTATTTATGTACTTCATTTTTAACATATCAAAAAAAAAAACAAAAAATTAAAAAAAATAAAAATTATGATTTACAATAATCAAATTGCCAAAAAACAAAAAAAAAATTTCAGACAATGGTAGTCCTGCTGTTCCAACACCTTTACATAACATTAATAAGATTAAATTATGTAAAATTAAAAAATTATTTGTTTTCATATTAATTCTTTTTTTTTTTTTGTAAAACAAAAACATGACTAACAAGTTACGATACGCTACGTTAAAGTTATGCTCTCTGAAAAAGCTCACAAAATATTTAATACCTATAATTCGAAATTAAAAAAAGAGCTTTTGTACCAAAATTATGAATGAATTTTTTACAAATGCATGTTGGAACGTTCGCATACACACATACATACGTAGAATCAAATTTATTAATAAAACAATTGACGATGAAATGCATTTATTTCTTCATTCCAGGGATAATTTTTAAAATAATTTTTTTCTCAACCCCATTTAAATGGGTATCAAGTAAAGCAAGGCAATTTTGTTTTTTATTTCATTTTTAAGAATTTAAGGATCCAATAGAAAAATTAAGCAGCAAACAAAATAAAACAACAACACGTTTTTTTAAATAGGAGCTTATATTATAACACTACACTTACACAAAAAACACTCTTTGCAAAAAAATTTTAATTTGTACCATTCAGGCCATTATTACATTTATTATAGCGTGTTAAAAAGGATTAGAAGAGAATAAAAACAAGTAAGAGTGCTTTATTCGGCCGTGCCAAATCTTATATACCATTTATTTCATATGAAATATGTAAATACATATAAAAAAACATACATATATAAAAACATCCCATTGTGATTAAAATATCAGAAATATTCGGGAGCAGATCGGTATTAAAAATCAAAAACATCGGTACATAAACAACTGAGATATGAGCAAGAAACCACGACCAACTCGTTTTTTCTTCACAACAACATCATACAACACATATGTACATACAAACGTTGTATACTGGTTAGAGTGAACGTGGCATCAATTCCCAGCTAAACTAAAAAAAAAATTTTTTATACACATTTTATATACATATTACTTTTTTTATTGTTTTTTTTTTATTGTTTTTTAAAATTTTTTTTTAATGTATTTTTTTATTTTTTACGTAAAGTCAATTTATAATTTTACAATGAGCTGTTTTTATATACATATGTACATAAGTATGTTTTTTTATATGCATGTACGCATTTTATATGAGGTAAATGGTGGTACAAACAATTGTAGTCATGGCTACACGTTGTGAAGGGTATATAAGATTCAGCACGGCAGAATATACCACTCTTACTTGTTCACTGTGTAAAGGGTATAATAATGTACATATTAAAAAATACTACTACTACTTTTTAAAAGATAAAAAATGATAACAGAAAATTAATATCAATTAAAAGAAAAACTTAAAGCCAAACCTAATCTCAGTTAGTAGACAATAACATAAATTTTTTTGCGTGGACTAAACCAAACAAGTTAAACTCCTGAGAGTAAGAAAGTGTATGCGTTTAATTGTTACAATTAATACACACCCATGCATATAAGTAAATTATTTGTAGCTAGTGGTGTAACGACAAGGATGCCGCCTTGAACTACATAATAGTTGTTGTTTTTGTAGAACATTCATATACATATGTAAATATACATATGTGTGTGTGAGCGACTTGCAAAACAATATCTAAAACATTTAAAATTAATAAAGAGTTTACTAAAAATTTGCTAGATATCAACAAAATATGACATAAATAAATATTTAACTACATCTACATATTTATTTTAATATTTTGTGTGCATATACTATGTATGCATGTTTATTAAAATTCCATTTACAATATTTTTCCATATGGGTAATACGTGTGTTTGTATAAAAAAAAAAAAACTTACACACACACTCACACAATAAAAGATTAATGACTAAGATAATTTAACATTTATGGCACTCTAGAAGAGAAATCACATAAATACGTACTTGCATGCATAGTATATTGGGTGGGATGATAATAAATCACTAAGAGAATCAGATTTTCTTCTATATATATAACTTTTTGAGCTTTTTGGCTCTCCTTCTCTTTCAAATCATATTTATATGCGCACTGCGCAGTGAGCCAACGAATTCTGAAGTTTATAAAAATTGAGTGCCTAACAAAACATGTAAAACCAGTTTGTTGTTTGATATTTAAAGTAGTGGTGGGGACTGTTTTAAAAATATTTACAAGCGTGTAAAAAATCTGCATGTCTCTCGTTATTGCTTTAAAAATAAAACACATTACAAAAAAGGTCCTTATCTTGCTTAGACTGGTATGATATAAACATCGCGTAGCATTGAATTCATAAATAAATCTCTATCTCTTGTTTGAGCATAAAAAAAGAGTTGAGTGTCATCTTATATAACGTCAACATAGAGTTTTAATATTTACGTACATAGATATTCATCGTTAATATTTACGTACATAAATTCATACATACATCCTTATGAATACCTGCCTACACATACATGTACAAGTATGTGTTGTAGCAATTATTACCAGCGGTAAAATTTGACAGGACTTTTGGAAAGCAATTTACACTTTCTTTTAGATTTGTAATTTCATTTTGTCTTACCTTCCCTTAATAGACTTTTGGAGGGCCTCTCAACTCCCTGTTAAAGATACGAAGGTCATTCTAACTCCACTTTTTTAAGTAGAAAATTAAGATGTGTGTTCTTTTGAGTTTTTTATTTTTAATTTTTTGTATTCTTACCAACAACAATATACAAATACAATTTACAAAAAAAAAATGAAAAACTTTTGTATATTTATTTCTTGCATATTGTTGAAAAATTTGAAATACAAATAGAAAAAAATTATTTTATAATTTTTAAAACATAAAGGCAGCACATGAGATTCTAATATAAATTAGCTCCCTCAACAGAACAATACGTGCGAAAAATCAGTGGGAAATCTTAATGGTTATGGAAAATTTCAAATGAACAAATAAGACCCGGCAAAATAATGCTACAAAATAAATAAGATAAGAAATTATAAGAAACCTTGCCAAGAAACCTCAGCCAAATAATAGCCAAGATAAATAAATTGAACAACTTTCAGCATTAAGGAAATAGTGAGATGTCTTTTAGATGTAATTTTATTAACGTTGAATTATCAAAAAAAAATCAGCATTTCTATAAAAACTAGCGGTATTAAAAACAGATGGTAGGTCGAATCGGAACTATGAATATAATAATTAGCCTTGGTTATGGACAAGAAAATTAATATTAAAACAAACAAAAAACAAGGACGCTATTACCCAGCAAAAAAACATATAAGTAGTGCAAAGCGAATTACATTTTAAAGAATTCTAAATTAATTGTGTAAAAGCAATAATTCTAAATGACTCCCTAAATGCGAAGTAATTTGTCATAAATGATGTGCTTAAAAATTAATACAACATCATGCAAAGTTTCGTATACACTTTATGTAAACAAACAAAATTAACTCATGTAACAGCGGATGCTTTTCACGATATATGCATGAGTTCTATGCACTTATTGGAATGGAGTGCAGTTCATTAAAATATTCATGTAAACACATGATCTCCAATGACACGCTATTGTTTAAATCATTAGTGTTTTCACTTAAATTTAATCACCAGTTGAACGCCTGCAAATTCACATTTTTATCATAGATTTTTTTGCTGGGTAGTAATGTGTTTATATTGCAGAAACATTTTTGGCATTTAAAATAATTCTACTAACTTATCTGACCTCTCTCGAAAATGTTGGACATATACTTCACCTCTAATAACCTATAATGATTAGTAATCATCTTTTAAAAACCTTTTCCCCTTTTTAACTGTATAAACCTTATTATAGTTATTAAAGATCCAAAATAAGAATTTAATTGTATGTTTTGATTCAAAAACCCCTAAAAGATATTGGTATGAAATAAAAAAACTTGACCAGTATAAAACAGTAAACTCAGTTGAAATCAAAGATGGCGGATAATTTTTTTCTTAACCCTGTCAATATGGGTATCAAATGAAGAGGCTTGACTAGTAAAATACAATTAACTATATGAAAATTCAAAATCAGTACAGAAAAAAATAAATATGAATTTTAATTACGAAATTAATACTATTAATTACAATTTTATTTAATTTTGCTCCAATCATTAAAATGATACTATTAATTAAATGAAAATTAATATTTTTAATTGAAAATATATTGCGCAAAATATCAATTAAAACAGTATTAAAATATTTGAAAAAATTCCGAGAATTTTCAAAATTTAATTTAATTAATTTTTTTACGCCTTTAATTGAAAGTTGTAATAAATTTTAAAAAACTATTTATTGCATCAGTAATATAAATTATTGAACCTGTTTTAAATAAAAGAACCCGGAAAAATATATACATAAATATTTTGTGTATATTTATTTTGAACATATATGTACATATGGGCAATTCCATGTCATCGTACGTGACATTTGTACTCTTTTAAAGTGGAATAATTTTTGCAAAAGTAAGAGTAACTGAAAAAAAATTAGATCCTTATGTTCCATTCAGAGGGAACTTTATTAAAAAAAATAATAATTATATTCGAATAATTGTTGTCTAAAATATCGAGCAAAAGTAGAGTATATCGTACGTGACAGAAAACAGAAGTGATTTTTAGGTATATATTTTAATTTCTTACACTAAACCACATATTTTTCATTTAAAATCCATCATACTTAATTGAAAGCAATCTTTAAATGATTTTATAATAAAAATAATTTAATATCGTACGTGACATATCGTATGCGACAGATTTTTCTCTTATAATATTCTTAGGTATATATGTTAAGAAAACAAGTTAAATTCTAAATTAGGCGCTAAGTTTTAACTGTCACCTTAGCCTACTGCAAACTAGTGAAGTTTTAACTATTTCCCTTAATGAATATGCAGTTTGAGAGACATTTATAAAGTGCTTGTCATAATATGAAAATGGGCTGGACATTTTACCAAGAGATAATCAGATTAAACTCTTATTATTGCTCTTAAAATAATTTAATAAGCTCTAAATACCTGCGCATAGTAAAATTTGAGTGTTTTTTTATCATTAAACTTTTATTGAGAGTTTTTGTTTTTACAGTCGTGGTTGACATTTTCATGGAATTGCCCATATGTATTAAGAAATGGGTACATAAATTTTTAATTACATTTCAAATAATATAAGTATAGAAAAAATACAAAGTATGTTACACAATATTACATTGGCATTAGGAACTGGTGGCATAACCAAACGTCATATTTTTAAAAGTGAAAAGGGTGCATCTTAGGCACAAAGAAATTTTACCCTTAAAAAATCTTGATGAAACGAAGGAAAGAAATTCAAATAAACTTACATATTAAGGTTAGAATCCAACAGAATAAATCGGGCTGCAAGGAATATAAAATTCAGTCCCATTTGCAATAAAGTTTAAGCTCTCTATGATATTTATAAAGATTAAAGTCTGTTTTTAGCTACATTTGAAAATATGAACTTACTAAAAATTTAAATCTATTAATTAACCTTTTTTTAAATATTAATCTTCCTATTTTACACGATTAATAAATATTTTATTAAACTCTTCATTTTAAATTAATTCTTGGCAAAAAAAAAATAAATTTTTTCAATATACTTATTTTAACTGACAGAAATTTCTATGATTTTAGGAAAAATTTAATATAAATTAAAAAAATTATTTAAATTAATTAAAAATATAATTCAAATTTACAAATTTATCAATTAGTTAAACAATTTAAAGCCATAATTATTTTGTGAAAGATTCAAAAATAATAAAGCAAAATGGCGTATAACATTAAATCTGAAATCTAGGCTAATGTGATCGCTGAGTACATGATAATGTAAAGGCTTTTTTCAGATTCGAAACAATAGAAAATAGCATTCTTACTAGTTTTATTTTGCACAGATGATTCACAACAGCCCAGAACGTAAAAACTAATTCTGCCTTCAAAGAGCATATTTCCGTAATATTTCGGAGAAAATTTAATGTGAAGTTTGACAGTTTTAGAAAATGTATAAAATTTGTACAGTTGGAAAGAAACCACTGATGATCAGCTGATCAATTGAAACTACCGTATTAAATGTACCGTTACCATAAATTATTGTTTACAACTAAAAAAATAATAAAGTATTGTTCAAATTTTTTTTTGTGATTTTATTAAAAACTTCAATACGTTTTCGAAAATATAGAACTGCATTTGTATTTGCTATAATTAGACATACATACATACATATTTCATATTACGTAATGATAAATGATTTTTGTTTTATTTAAATATCTAAAAAAATAAATCTATTACAACTAGATTGTTAAACTCGGATAGATAGATACATAAGTAGGTTGGTGTGTGCGTATTTGGTTCTTAAAGATTTTATTTTATTTGTATGAGATTCTTTGCACCAAATTATTAGGAAAAAGATAATTGTAATTGCATCTAAAGGCTTCTAATGCTTAGGAAGAATAGAAAGTAATAAAAATTAAATCCTATTGCAAAGCACTTTGGGGTGGTGTCAAAGGCGTCCAATTACCAGATGATGAAGATGATAATGCTGAAGCACCAACATTAGCTGTAACCACAGGTGTGTTGGCATCGGCCGAAGAAACTCTATTGATTGGGGTTGCGTTATTAGCTACTAAAGACTCAATTTTAACGGAGTTTTCATGTGCGAGTGTTGTTGCATCTGCTTTAAGGTGGTTGCATTCCAAAGTCAATACCGTTGAGGACTCTGCGGGATTTTGATATAATGAGTCTTGGCTATTATTAGTGGCCATTGTTTTAGTAATTTCCACCGGTTCTAAAGGAGTTGGTGCATATGTGCTGGATTGTTGATAATGGAAAGAAACATCATTGATAACTAAACTACATGTTATTAAAACACACACATCTTATCATTAACAGAAATAGTTTTGATAAACTTACCCAATTTCTGAAACTAGCGGTATATATTCGCTCTGATAGGCGTACGCTGCGGGATTCTGATAAAGACCGTATTCAGCAGCAGAACCGTTGTGCCAAGAACTGGCAGGGTAACTTAGAGCGCTAGAAGGATTTAGTACGTTCGTATAGAGTTGGTGGGATGAGGGAGATGTTGGAGTGGGATGGTAAACTTGATGGGCAGGTGCAGCATATGTTTGAGAAGGTGAAGTCGGAGCGACAGTCTGATACATGTCTGCTGTCGCATGATTGACCGATTGAGACATATTATATTGATGACCATGGCTATGAGGGGTCAGATGATGAATTGTATATCCAGGAGAAGGGGTTGTGTAAGTCGGTGAACCGTTATTTGTAGGGGAGGGTGAGTTATGTGAAGCTGTAAATAATTTATTAATCTTACACATACATTCACATGTTAATTTTAAATTTTCACTGAAACTTACTTAAAACTCGGGCTGTATTGACAGGCATTGGTCCCGGTACAGCAGAAGAGCTCCAATAGTTAGTATTTGTTTGCCAGGATCCTGGGTAGGAAAATACAGTTGCACTCGTTGTTGGTTCAACAGGCATAAAACCTGACTGAGAATAGGAACTTGTAAAGCCACTAGATACTGCGGCTGTGGAGCAAAGTGAAGACGATTGCATGCTAGTTGGCGTCTGAGGAGCTGAAGGTGGCTGAGGTGATGAAGAATTACCATTACTTCCATTGGAGCCGGAACCCGAAATTATGCGAGGCCTGTTATATGGAGTGGATCTATTTGAAGCAGTCGTTCGACTCGTCAACGATCTACCATACCGATCGCAATTTCCGGAGGCCAATGACGAATCGGTCAATGATAGTGAAGTGGGATTAGTATTAACATTAACAGCGGCTGTAGTGTAGTGAGACGGAGGAGGTATTAACCAACCATAGTGGGCATCATGTGAGTACAACGTATCGGGACGCTCCTTTGTGCAAGGTGAATTGTTTTTATTAGTTTAAGTTTTATTGGTTTATGACAATGTGCATTACAGCACAAAAATGTATCTTACCTTGGCATCTAAGAAAGCTTTTGCAAAGGGATTATATTTGATTTTTAATGATGTGACTTCTTCGTTTTGATACGCTGTTACTGCAATAAATTGCGTTTCTGGAAAGGGATATGTAACAACGTGCCGTTGTTCTGAGCCCACTCGTACTAAGTGCACTCTAGGCTCATATTTGTGTAAGGAATTTAACATTATCTGTCCATTACCATTGGTTTTGTTGGTCAGCTTGACTTTGGCAAATGATATTGGTTCTTTCATCCAATGGGCACCAAAATTAGGTGACTCTGGATGTACGTAGATTGGATTGGATGGTGGAACTTCCGCTTTACCACCCGGAACCCATTCGCCGTTTACATATTTCCAACGATGAGAATCCACTTGCACAAATTCCAATAAAACTGTATACATTGCTGAAGGATCTAAACCGGATGCACTTATTTTCACCACCGGAAACATGCGGCTATAACAGACAAATCGTAATACTAAATTAATAAATTATAGTTTACATAACAAATATACTTTTTACAAGAGGCTGTCGAAGGACTTGTACTATTTTCTTCATTGTATGCATAAGTGTTTCTTTGAATTTTCATTTTCTTTCGAAATAAGCTAACGTA
The DNA here is from genome assembly GCA_941918925.1 of Phyto melanocephala. Lineage (NCBI taxonomy): Eukaryota > Metazoa > Arthropoda > Insecta > Diptera > Rhinophoridae > Phyto > Phyto melanocephala. The sequence continues at coordinate 1,385,968 of OW799235.1, read as the reverse complement.
GAACCATGACTGTATTAATTATCACCTAAATATCAATATTCAAACCAATTTTATTTTATTTTTTTTATATGTTACATATGTACATACAAAAATATATTTTTGTTTTTCTTTCTTTGTTTTTTTTATGAGAGAAAACGTTAGAACCTCATTATACTCCTACTTTTACGATGCTTCAATTTACATATGTGTGTGTGTGTGTGTGTGTATGTACATATGTCTGTATTCCATGAAAACGAAACCTTCAAAGGTAATTTGCAAAACAAAACAGAAAAAAAATGTTTAAAACATTTAGCACCTTGCAAACGTGTAAATATGATCAACAAAAAACAAAAACAAAAATATTTTATAAAATCAAATTTACTTACCGGCCATTTTTTGTAACAATCATCTCGTTGGTAAGATTTTGAAAACGTAACCACAATTCGCGATCATCCAATGATACATGAAGATTGCGTTCTAAAGCGTTGGGGCTGTTTCGTTGCTGCAGTGACCCATGGTGGTTTGCATTTAAATGTTCGGAATGTAAATGTTGTGGAGAATTGGTACCACCATTAGTTGATTGGTTTGGATGGGGGGGTTCAACAGCAGATAAGATATGTGAAGTCGACATGTCATCTAAAATAAAAAGAAAATATTTAATTTAAATTACAAAGGCTTTAAATTTATTTTTGCAAAGCAGTATAAAAAATATGTTAATGTAGAGGGTGCCCCGGTGGACAAGTAAGTATTGTATTAGTCTGCTTGTCTGGGGGTTGCCGGTTCGATTCCCGCCAGAGATTCTGGTCTGTTTCACTATAACGGGCTAATGGTCTTTGTTAATCTAATTAGATTATAAATTATAGTTGTATTGTAATAAAAATAAATAATATTAATGTAGACCGTAAGGAGTATTTAAACGAACTTTTCTAAAATGTAATTGAAGAGTTTTCTATTAATACAAGTTTTGGACATTCTGACTGAATATTTTTTCGATGGTTGTAAAAACGTTCATAATTTTATTATTTTACGGGGGCAATTTAAATATCTTATGAAATGTTTTTTTTCATTATTTTCTTAATTTAAATAGTCATTTAATACATTAGGCTCATTCGCATTTACATACAAGCGTACACTAAAATCTAAATGTACACCAAAAAGACCGCGCTATATGGTGTTGATACAATAAAAGTCTCTATGCTCTTAAATCGCCATAATCACACAAATATCTTAAGAATTTCTGCTGCCAAAACATCTTCTTCGGCTGATTCTGTTTTGTTTTGACTTAAGACGGTATTGTCTGAATCACTAATTCGAATGTCGGCATTTTATTTATTTTATTGCACTTTTTAGCCACGCTCAAGTGACTGGTTTAAGATAAAAACATTGAAAAAAAAACAAACAAACACACATTTAAAATCTAAAGACATATAGATAGATACATATGTACATGCGTTAGTTAGGTATTAAAGAATTGTTTTCTTATATGTCCGTCCGGCTATAATTGTTACGTTTTGGGTTGTCATAAATATGAGGGATCCCTTCTGTTTTATGATGCTTTAAGTAAAATGTTTGTTATGAAAGTGTTGAAACAAACTGCTGTAGAAATTGATAAATTGGTTTTGGTAAGAGACTTTTTGTTCAACTCATAAACAAACAAAATGTTTTAATTGTTCCCTATGGTGGAAGCAAAACAACATACATAATAGAGCTAAAATAAGATATAAGATTTATTAGAGGAAAAGTTCGGTTCTAAATCAAAGAAACGAAAATAATTGAATTGTTAAGTTACAAAAAAATGTTTAAAAAAATTTGTTTTTTGAAAATAAAATTCATTAGACAATGCCGAAAATGATTCTCTTTTATAACACAAGTAAAAATAGAAAAAAGTTAAAAGAAAACTTTAAATTTTTTACAACGCAACAATTGAGCATTAAAACAAATTTTTGAATTTGCGTTATATGTGATACACGTGTACATAAATATGAGTTTGTTTATTTATAAATAAAAAAGTATACGTATCATTTGTATATCATGAAGCGATGTCCGAATATCATGTGTTCGTTGAAATCAGATTTTAGAAAATAAGACTTTCATTCGTGATTATCCTACTCCTGACAAAAACCTTACGTTAGGTTAGGTAGAACAGGCAGCTATTGTGCAGCTCACTTGGGCTCAACGTATTTACTTCTTTGTGATATCTGAACAGAATAAAAATGAAAGAGAATCAGACCAGTCCAGAGACTCTGGCGGATAACGAACCCGCAACCCCCAGACCCGCAGACAACCATACTACTGACTAGTCCACCTTAAAACTCATATGCATTTCAAGTGTTAGTAAAGAGACATTACTTAATATGAGAAACATTCATATAAATACAAATTTTTTTATCAAATTTTCTGGAGATCGGTTCAAAATTAACTTTAATTCCCTTATAACTTTTTCTTCCGAATATCACCATATCGTTTATGAAACTATGAAATAGGGTGATACAATATTATTAATCTTAACTACAATTTTTATGTTTTCTTTTATAAGTTGTTTAATTTTTACTTCTTCATAGTTAGTAACAAAATGTAGTTTAAAACAATTTTATGTGAAAATTTTTATGTTAAAAATAAAATTAACAAAACATTTTAGTAAAAAATATATAACTTTTAACTTGTAAACAAAAAACTACTATAAACATTTTTTTCATGATTCTGCACACAATTTCCATTCCCCAGCCCTGTATGAATCTAATACAAAATCTTAAAACTTATGAAATAAAATTGTAATGTTACACAAAATGTTATAATAGAAAACTACCAACAACAAGCATACAATACTGTACATTACAACGAGTGTTGTAAATTGAATTAATATATGCTCAAACAGAATGTAGGCTGCAAGAGTCAGTCGGCCCGTAATTAAATCGTTGCGCCTAAAAACAAAAACTAACCAATGTGTATTTTAAAATCACATCAAAACTTTTCATTAGATCTCTATTTTGCATTAAATTAGCGTTTATTTTATCCTTACCAGGAGCAGCATGCTCATGACTTTCTATTATGCTGAAAAAACTAGTAGCAAGTAGAAGCGAATAAAAAAAATTCTTTTGAAATAAATTTTATTAATTTTGCAACAGCAAAAATAAATAATCAATATAAAAGAAATATTTTGTTTCGCTTTTGTATACAAACAATTATAGAATTTCCATGTACATAACTAGTAATAAGTAAGCGATTGAAGTGTGCACTGCTTACAAGTTAAAAAAATTTTTTGGTGGGGGTATTTGAGTTAAAAATGTTAAAAAAGTTAAATACTCTTTGACGTAAAAGAGTTCTATTAAATAAATAAGTTATTACTAAAATTTAAATTTAATTTTCCATTCCTTAGGGCTTATAGACGTTAGGATAGATAGGGTAATCAAATATTCAACATATAAGGTAAACCGGTTTTTCGAATAATTTGAAAGCTTTTAATTTAAAAAAAAAACTCGATTTTTAGGTTTTAATACAAAACCCGGTTTAAGTAACCGGTTTTTTGTTTTTTATTTTTTTAACCTAAAATTAAAAAAAAAATAAAATCAAAACAAAAATAAAATAAAATTTAACACAAAATTGAAAATATTAAAAAATTATTCTCTAAAATTCAATAAAAGTCAATTCATAAAATGTTAATGCATTCACATATATTTGATAATATAACTAGTATGTGCTTTGTAATACAATGGTTCCTTTAACTTCAGTCCAGTTACCTATCTATCCTCTTTTCGAATATGAAACTATACATTTTCTAATACTGCTTTAATATTATTGTAAACTACTGCGATTATTATTTTTAATATTAAGTTTTATAATAGCACCTTTTACAGATATACAAAGATTCCATTTTTCATCTAATAATAATACTCCCAAACAGAGAGTATGACGTGAAATTTAGAAAAATCTTATAATTATTGTATTTTGACTAGTACGAATCTATCACTTTTACTACGGTCTCGGAACAACTAGTGATATGACTGTAACAAAACGTGACTAGGTAAAAATTTAACTGCTAAGTATATGCACACACTATTAAGAAAAAGCTGAACAATTATCGAGTGTATTGGAGACGAAAGAAATTTCTAAAGACAGTTTTGAAAATTGTTGTTTATACAACCCCCTCATCCAAAAAATTGCTGCCTATAGCATATTGCCAGGTTATCACTCCTAAATCAGGGTAAGACACATCAGTCGACATCTATCTTTATACAGGAAGCTGAAAATCCCCAATCACTTTTTAAATTCAATAGTTTAAATGGTCTCCACTAGTAAAGTTCCTTTAAAATATTCCTATGTAAAATTCCATATGTATTTTTTGACCTCCAATTAATTCCATTTTGACTTTGTTTGTTTTTTCAGTTTAAATGGTTCTCCTCCAATCAAATGATCCAATTGAATGTGACAATGACACTAAGCCAGGTTCAATTTTTAAGTTTAATTGGTCTTTACCAGGTTATCCTTCCAAGCAAATTTAATGTAGTTTATTAAAAAAAAACTCGTTTAAAATGCCAGGTTTAAGTGTTAAGTATTATCGGCCTTCACCAGGTTATCCCTCCAAAATAATTCAATATCCAATTTATTAAATATTTTTTTGATTAAACTCCATTTTATTGGCATTTCAATAATGAAAAGATAAAACAATCGCATATGATTATATATATCAAACGTACACTGAGACAGTAACAAGAATGAAACGTAAAAAAAAATGCAAAATGTGAGACTCAAAGTTCTCTATGACAAAAAAAAAAAACAACCAGAGACCTGGGGCCGAATTACGGCATTCGAACGTGATCGAAATTTGAAAATTCTTATTAGAATCTCTATACCTAAAGCACAGCAAACTCGATCGTTCGAGTAAAATTTCGTTCGATATCGAATGCCGTAATTCGGCCCCAGGTTGCTCTAACAGAATAAAGACAACGACGCAATAGATGTTTATCCGATAGCAGCTAAATTATGACTCGGTTAGCATATTTTTCTTAAAAATTTGTTTTTATAATTAACAGGGTTGTTAATTACCGTTTTAACAAAAACTTATTTGAAGACGTAATATATCTTAGGAACTAAACTTGTGTAATAACCAGATACATGTAGATAAGAACGTAACTAACAGCGTCGGATGAAACGACATGTAGAGCATGCGAACAATATGATAAGACTTTTGAACATAACCTTTGTCAATGTCCTACGTTTTGACGTATTACACACTAGAACTTTAAAGTGGATACTATGCCAATTTGGAAATCCCTAATTCCAATCTCAAATCGAAGGGACTGAGTTCTTAACTTAGTCGAAATTATAGCTTAGTTAAGAATTTTTGTTTTTTAGAGGAATTTTTCATTCCTGTAGAGTGCATAATATACCAATTAGACATACCTGTTACGATTTTTATTGCCCCTATTTTCAATCTAATCTAACCAAACCTAAAAGGAATACATTATGGGTACTCACGATTGAACCTGTGCAATTTTGCTGTGCATGTTACGACAAACCGTGAGCGTTCTTTTCAATCCAAAATACATCTTTACTAAAATTTTGTTTATTCATTTTATATTTCTTTTTTTTTTTTTTGCAAGAAACCATTTTTTATTCTATTGTTATTAAAAGAAATTTCTTGTAATTTTTAGTTTTCTTTTGCATAAAATTAATAGCGGTCGATATGTCAAAAATAGTGCATTTTTGCAATTATTTGCACCGTTTGCACAACTATTTTTAAGTTCTCTTATATTTTTTAGTTAAATCCCGCTAAAACAACAAAATCTTAAACCGTGCAGTGTTGCTAATTTAAAATACTAATAAAACTTGCTTTTAGTTTGTTAACTAGTTTGTATTATAAACCAAAAGTAAGTATGTATATTATTATGAATATAGATGGCCATTTAAGTTTAGTCAAATTTAAACAACTACAATATAAATTGCATAACACGAAACCCTTTTCGAGTTCTATAATAAGTTTTAAAAAAATTGTCATTAAAAAGGAAAAATACAAAAATTGCAAAAAATAGTAGATGTAATGTGATTTACTTTAATACTATTGGTGCAGAGGTAATATTAATTTAAATATTGACATTATTAATAATTTTATTTTGCTGTTTTTTAAACTCTTCTTAGTTGAAATTTTTTCAACTTATTTAAAGTTTTTATATTATTTTGTGTAACTAAAAGAATTGAAGACTATTTTAAAGTTCTTTATTACAAAAGATAAATAAAGAAATGCAAAAAATATCTTTAAATAAATATTAAATTTTTAATTTCTTAATAATCAATGTAACATTTCCATGTACTTACGCATTATGTCTTATTGCAGTATTTGTTATGTTTCACCCAATTTTATGACTTCCAGGCGAGGTTCTACAGAATAACAGTAGTTATTGTTCTCTTTAAATACAGTTACTCCACAGTTGTATTTTATTATTTTATTGCTAGTTATATTATTATAAAGCTTTTAGATATTTACTAACAATAAATAGAAAATAAACTTAAAGTTTATTAATTTATTAATGCACATATGCATGTATATTCTTCGCAAAAAAAAAATAATTTTTTATAGGCGACGGGAAACTCCCTCACTTATATTTACATATTTATTTCTATTGAAATACGATTTGTTGTTTTTTTAATTATCTGAATCAATTTTTTGCACTTTAAAATGTTGTTTTTGTTTTTTCTTTCATCCCTGTTAAACTTCTTAAAATTAAATAAAAAGTTTAACACTTGCGTGTAAAATGTGTCACGCGCCACTATAAATTATCGAATCGACAATTAGCGGAAACGGAACTTGTTAATGTCAACCTGTTTGAAAAGTTGATGATGGCAAATTGTGGTTATTTTTATTGTTGATTTTTTTTAGAGAATCTTCTGTGATTGTGATAATTAAGTATTTTTCACTTTTTTTCTGCGTTAAAATATTAAATTACTGTTAATTTTAGCATTTCATTTATTATTCTTTTTTATTATGAGTTTTTTTTTTCCTTATTTTTGTTTTACTTTGTTGTATGTAATTTTATTTTGTGTGTGTTAATGATAATTCACGGTTTGTTAATGATTGGTAACGCACTTAATGTTGACGTTAAAGGTGTTGACGACGAATGTATGTGGAGGATGATTGGTGCCGTTGGCGCTGCAGGTGATTTTGAATCTTACTAAAATTTTGAACAAACTGTAATTAATTAGTATCCATTTGTCAAATACTAGTATGTGTGTTAATGGCGTGTGAGTAAGTAACTGGATTGTATATATTTTTTTTTATACATTTCTTTGACTTTTTGCAGTTATTTTTAGAATTTAATAATTTATTTCCGGAATCATTTTATTTATAATGTTTTATAAACAATTGTCAAAAGTGTTTCTGTGGTTTAAGACCACCATCATTAAGCTACACTGTCACTATAATACACAAAAAATTATAGCAATAATATTTGAATTAAATAATTATCATTTAATTAAATTTCTTTTTATTTAGATTTAAAAATTGCTAAGTTTACATTCAAATTTACTTACATTTTTTGAATATATTTAATTTATTAACCTTTTTTCTATTCTTATTAAAAATTATATATTTTCGCTTTTCAAAACACCGTGTTCACACCCGTTTGCGTACTACGAAGCTAATGATCGGTGTTAATTTGTTCAGCCATCACAAAAGTTGTCGTTTTGTTTTTATCACCAACATCATTCACAAACCCAAATCACTTATTGATATTTTTGTTGTTGTTTTTGCCGTTGTTACTGTTCTTACATAGTTTAGCCTTTTGCTTACCTTTCTAACTCTTTCACAGCTATAGCGTTTTTTATCTCGTTCTCACACATAGATAGCCCCGCCTTTTTACATTCTGCTTTCATCTTCTTTGTACAGGTAGAAAGGAAACCATATTGGTTATGTGTTCATATTCAGTTGTGTTCATGTCAGGTTGGTTTAGTTCATTTCAGTTAAATACCGTCTGTATGTAGACAACCATTTTAACTGTGTTTGATCTTAATCATTTTACGTTTATTTGCAGCGCGGACTTGGCAACAACAGGTAACAACAGTAAGTAACACAACTATTTAGTTGTTGGTTTTAGACTAAATCATCTTATTTTTTTAACGATTACTTCAGAGACGTGTCAATAAGGTTTTGCCGAGGTGTTCATCACTTTAAATAAATTTTAAAATTAAGTCTAGTGCTAAGGGACATGGGCCCATTTAAAATTTTTTTATTATAATTACTATTTTATATTCTCTACTAACAGCAAGTTTTCCAATAAATTAAAAAAAGGAATCATCTTGGATTTTACATTTACTGGTTAAGCCATTTTGTTTGATACCAATATTACGGTCACAATGGACCGTATTGGTCTCTGGGTGAGGGTGTGAGGGTTTCTTCACACCGGCCTTACTTACCTACCCACCTACCTAAGCCATTTTGTTTGATACCAATAATTATTATAATTTTTTAGTTTTAATTTTTTTCATAGTTTAATGTATTTTACTAGTCAAGCCATTTCGGTTGATTTTACAAATTATTTTTGCCTATTATATGCCGCTTAGTGATCGATTTGCCAATAGTTATAAATAGTAGCCAACGTATCTATAATATAATTCTAAAAATCTTGATTTATATGGTAAAAATATGGAAAAGACAGAGGCAATCATGTTTATTTGCTTCTATCCCAGAAAGTTATGGATCGATCAGAAGGGATTTTAATATCGATTCATTCCCGGATATTTGCAAAAGATTGATACCAAATCCAATCTTGCAACTTGTTCTGATTTCAACCAACTTATGAACAGACGGACTTTTGTCAATCGATAAAATATATTTTGTGGGGCCGGAAATGAATAGTGTAGAAATTACAAACGGAATAATAAGGCTTGGCACCACAAGTGAAGCGTATAAATAATTGAAATTTTAAACGCTCGGTCATTCGTTTATTATTTTTTAAATTTTGTCTTGGAATCAGTTGTGGAACGATTGAAAAAATTTCTTGCGATTGAAAATATTATTGCAAAAAAATGTGAGATAGCAAGTAGGGCATACCTGCTCACCATAGCAGCAACGCCACTGAAATACATACACACACATATGTTTGTATGTACATTTAAAAAATATTATGCATTCATTTAAATGAAGATCAAATGATAACCTCAAAAACAAAATAAAAAAATTTTTTATCGTTTATTTAAAAAAAAAGTTTTTCTTACGACATGAAAAAATTTACGCACTTGATTTCGATTATAAATATGCCAATTTGTTTTTTGCTTTTTTATAAATTGTTATTACTTCGAATTAAAAAAAATATTTTATCTGAATAAACTTTTAAGAAGTAATTTTGCTAATTAAAATTTTAAATCTTAGGTAGGCTTGTGCTGCCTTTAAGGATCCCTATAAAATATTTGGATACTATTGATATATGAATGTGTATATATAAAAACAATAGCTGTAATACACACAAGTTTTCTGATATTCTAAAATAAAATTCACCAACACAAAAAGGTATTTAATTTTGAATTTTACTTAAAAACGATTGAAAGTGTATCGAGCACAAGCATCGCTTCATTCTTAGTTGTCACAGCTATTTAAGAATAGGAAAATGACAAGCCAAGGTTTAAAAAAATTATTCATCAGTCACAGTTATCATAAAATATCCCCCAATAATCTTACGTCACCCTGTTCTAGTAAAATATAACTTCATCTTTGTATTTTTTGTTGTTGTTTTATATTTTGTTTTCAGAAAATAATCGAAATATGTTTGTATATTGCATTCTGATTATCTCTAATAGACTTACTCAACAGACCATAAAAACATATGTTTAAGTAGGCCTTTTCAAAGGCACGGCGACGATATATTTTGTAAACAAAATCAGCTACAACAACACTAGTATAGAGTTTGTATTTTATTCATTTTCTGGCGTTGTCTAGCACTAGATGAACACACAAATTTATTTATTTATTTAGGTTGTTCTCTTGTTCTCCGTGCGTCTTGGCACAGAATATTAATAATTCCCGTCGAACAACATCACCAATTTTCTTTAAAACTTATAACTCTTCCCATTCATGAGCGATTAAATGTTTAATCATATTATTAAAATGTATACTTAGTATATAAAAATTTTTAATAAGCTGTTCATGATATTTGTGCCAAGAGGCTTGATTGATAAAATATAAAACTAATTATTTATTGTATTTAGAATTAAAGACGTTTTCTTTCAGCGTTTTCTACAAAACTTGTCTTGTGATTTTGAATCTGTTTATATATTTTCTTATATGTTTTTTAAGTTACAAATTCTTTTTTGCCACGTTTTACGTACACCATTTTCAGCAGAAATAAGTCTTATGAATTTTAATTTTGATGAATGATTTTTTTTATCATCATAATGCCCATCTTTATATAAACATTTTTTGACTTTTCTTTATTTTCTTAATTCTGAAATAATACTGAAATAATACTGAATAATACTGAAAAATACTGAATAAATACTGAAGAGAAAGACCTCTCCCGATTTTACGCCCACTTTTACTCCCTTTTTTAACAGCTAAATGGATCATTCTAATATTATTTTTAAATAAAAAATTAATCTTTGAAGCTTAAGAATAGTTCTTACGGAATTTTTTTCTCACAATTTGAAGTGGATGTGACAACCACCTTCCATATAAAATTAATAGTTTTTGCTACATTTGCAGAGTACTGTTATAGTTAAAGTTTTTAAAATTTGTGCCAGGTATTTTAACAACGACTTGCATAATTTAGCTTAAACTGAGCTGAAAGAGATCAATTGGAGTGGCATTTTCAATATAAAGAAAATACATTTTATAAGATACATATGTATAAAACTATGACATCTACCACTTGTCTTAAGACTTTGTGTGCTTTACTTTTATCTCATTTTTCATATTCCAGCCAAAAAATGTAAACGACCAGAGCAGGGAGAGTGATATACCCCAAACAAGAAAATCTTTACGACCGGAGCAGGGCAGTGATATACCTCAAACAAAAACTCTTTGTATGCCTTATTTCAGGAACAATAAATTTTAGAGTTGACAATCCTGGTTTTAGATACTTGAGAGAGAGAAAATTGAAATTAAACCCTATTCAAAAACACTGACTGCAATTTTTGACTTAATACCTTTTCTCCTGACGTCGAAGGTTTAACAATAAAGTTACAGATGAGAAAAATCTTATCATGAATTTCTATACAGTCAAACTTCTCTATAATAAATCTGCTTGAAATTAGGAAATCATTTAATTATGTAAAAAGCATCATTAAATTAATGCTGATTTTTTGAAGAAAATCATTTTTTCAGATGAGGCAAGATTTATTTAAGATTTAATTTTTAACATTAGTTAAACGTTTTCAATTTAAATACTTCTTCATATTTTTAAATCATATATTTTATATGTAACAATTACCATAAAAACTTACCGTACAACTCATATTACCAAAATGGTGACAAATTTAAATACGGCTGTGTTTTTGAAACACTCGATATTTGTTTCCGATTTAATTTTAAATAAATTTCTTGATAAACTTTTTTAAATAAACTTTTAAACATGTATTTATGTGCATTTTATTTACTTAATGCAAGCAGCTGCAGTAAAAATTGTTATTAATGGAACTTTGCTCCATTTTTCCACTTTTGGGGATCCCCTAATTATATTTTATTTCCTTATTTCGCGGCACTGTAAGTAAACTTAATAGAAACATTCTTAAAATAATTTATTATATAGAGACAAAATTCATATAAGTAATATTTACATCTTCTAGTTTGTTGCATTGCAAAAAATAAATCACAAGGAGCTAACAATAAGTTGAAATTTAAATGAAAGTTTTTTGTTGAAAAGTTTGACTTCATATATAGCGAAGAAATATTATTTTCTATGAACAAAGAATTTATGAAAATGTTTAAGTCAATTTATTTATTTACAACAAAAGAATCATAAAGTTATGAAAAAAATTGGGAATTTATTACAAAAAATAACGTTCTGTTCTCCGCCTGTTAAATGTGTTAAAAAATGTTTGTCTCTTAAGTCTTTTGTTCAATATAGACCTCGAGTATTTAAAAAGCGAATTTATGTAAAAAATATTGTTATTGCTGTAGCTAAAAATTTTTTCTGATCATTTCAAAACCTTTATCGTATTTTCTTGTTGGAAAGATCTTAAACTGAGTTAATTTTATACAAATGTTTTGTATATAATTTTTTTTAAGTTCTGGGTGGAATATAAATTCTGTTAATTGCACCCCACAGAATGGTTTAGTAACGCCAATGAATATTGTTAATTGTTTTATGAAAAAAAAGTGTTCTATAAGTAGGCTGTTGACTTTCTGTTTGACAAATTTAATTTAAGTCGGTTCAGTCGTTTTTTGCATGATTGAGTAACAGTTATTTATTTATATTGTGATGTTTGTTTTAATGTACTCCTCCATAATTTGTTTTTCAAAACCAGCACATGTTTATTAAAAGCACTGAATATGTATACTTTTTTTTAATTTTTTTAATATCCTTTATAATGAACTATGTAGTTCATGAATATTTTTGATAATTATTGGAAATGGTTTACTACTGGTATTTGTTTTTAGTTTTCTTGTATGATGCTTTTTATAATGTTTTTCAATACGCTACGAAGCGTTCATTCAATGGCAACTTATCCACAAATCAAATGATGTGCCAATGAGAAAAGTCAACAAAACTTGGAGTTAAAAAATAAAAGTCTACAATTTATTTATGTTGTGTTTTGTTGAAAGTTCAACAACGAAAAATGTATATTTCTTTATTTGAGAGAAAAATAAAATTAAAAAAAATAAAATAAAAATAAAAAAAATAATACAATATATAGAAGATCAAATATAATTTGTATAAACCAACAGTAAGTGAACAAATAACAAGTAAAACATGAATGCCTGGATACGCTTCTACTCACAACGAAATCAAACAAGAAAAAAATTAATAAAAAGAAAATATAAGCAGAATCGAACAGAGAAGAAAAAAAAGCATTTAAAGATTTTACAAAAATAATTTTGTTTGTAAGTGGAATACTTACAATATGAAAAAACCCACAAACATAAAGTATAATGAACTCAAATTTTACAAAATGTTTAAAAAAAAAAACCAGCAATAATTTATTTATACTCTCTACCGCCAGCGGTGATTGCAAACGATATAGATTTATATATAAATATATTTAGGTATATGATTCCATAAGTTTAACTTGAGTATTAATACTTTAAACATCCATCTGTCTGTTACAAATATTCTAACGACCAAGCTATAGTCAAATTTAATTAAACTCACCAATTCATTTTAAAAATTTTTTATCAAGTAAAGTTGTTATTGATTGCAAACAAAATCAACAAAAAAAGTAAATTATTTCGAATTTTCAAATATTTTAAAAAATAAAGAAACATGTAATGTAAGTTGACGTTTTTTAGTGTAAAAGCAATAATCTTATAATTTATAGCAACATGGGCATAAGTGTAAAGAAATTGAAATTTTGTGGACTATGTGATTTTGATAAAAAAAATGTTAATCAAGTTTTTAAATATTTAAAAAAAAACATTAAAAAAATATAAGTTAAAAATACATATAAAATAATATTTTTTTGTTTTCTTTTACAAATGCTTTTATCTAAAGTATTAAACGTGGAAAGATGCCGTTTATTGTAAATGAAGCATCTTGAAAATTTTACTCTTATGATTAAGAAACTGGAAAATTCTGTTATGTTGACTTAAGATATTTTGCTAAAAGCCCATAAAAATATATAACTACTTTACTGATTTAATTGCAACTTAAGCAAAATGTCTGCATATATAATTGAATGATGGACTAATATCTACTAGCTGCAAAGTAACTACAAACTGTCTTATATTAAGTAGTGATTTCTTTAAAAACTATGTCAATTAGAAATTTCAATGACAACCTTGTTGATTTGTTGTAAGTTTGATCAAAATAAGTGACGAAATTAATAAAAGTTATCAAAAAAAAAAAAAATCCAAATTTCTACTAAAAAAAATTTCCAAAGAATTAAGGTCTGCCGTCAAACTGTTTTTAATGTTGTTTAGCAGTATCAGAAGAATTTAAGAATTTATAGGAATTTTCGTTTTTAAAGAAAAAAAAAGCTCTTACATGATATTGGGAAGGCCAAGAAAATTAAAAACATATTGAGCAGCCCGGTAAACTTAGTTCTCTGAGTATTTTGGGGGAAAACAAAAAATTACAGACAGTAATACTACAAAAATTTAAAAGCCAAAAGTAGGACACGGAAATTAAAATCAAATTTCAAAAAAAAAATATTCATTTTGTAAATAAACTGGCCGATGAAATGTTTGTACTGACAGATTTTTCGTAGCTTCCGGATAAATGTTTTTATATTGCTAATGCTTGAGAAAATATTGAAGATAAGTTAAGGAATGAAAAGCAAACAAACTTCAGCCAAAAAATTTATAAGTATAACAAGCTTTATGCAGTTGTTGCAAAATAAGCAAGTCGTTTGTTGCAGTGGGCTCCACAAATGCTGAATTATATATCAAGCAATATATTCAAGAAAATCTCTTCCTTTCACAAGAGATCACAATGTGTCTACGGCTCCACGAAAAGCCCCCCAATGAAATAACGCCCAGGAAACAATCCCCAATGAAGTTAACCCCAAAAAATTGGAAATAACACCCAAAAACAGTAAATGAAATAACATCCAAAAATAAATGAAATAAACCCCAAAGCGAAAACGAAACAACCCCCAATATTTGGGAGTTATTTCATATGAAATAAATCCCAATGATGAAAATGAAATAATCCCCAATGAAATAAACCCCATCAGCAACAAAAATGAAATTATGCCCAAAATTCATAAATGAGTCAGATTCATTAAGGATTTCATGAAGTCAATATGGACCAACAGCAAAATCACAAATTTATTGATATAAATCGTGTAGAGGCCCGCTGGCGTCTTCTTCATAATAAGAATATATGCAACTTCGAAAGTGTGCCAGCATTCATAATCAATTTTTTTTTGGTGAAAGAACATACAAAGCTCGTTTAATAGTGACTACTTTTGGTTTTGTAAATGGACTAAGTCAAGTGCAGTTATTTTCCCTTATACGATGGAAGCAATTTCAGATCAGCCACCAATGAGCTATCCTAAAACCTTATGAATGGCTTGAAAATCCAACTCATGGGAGACGTTATTATAGTTACAATATTGTAAAGAAGGCAGTAATTTTCTGTAATGGAGATGTAATGAAGTATGGACAAAGAATTGTTTAATATTTCCAATATATTTATTTTTGAAACTCAACTACCAAAAAATTATTTTCATGTACATACATAAATAATAAACTTAATACATTATATGTAAGAAATGATAAGTTAAAACAAAATGGTTGCTCATGAAATCAAGATGGAGAAAATATACGTTGTATGTACAAATGCTGCCAGTTGGCTAAACTTGGTTATTATGTACCTCCTCACTGCTTGACAGAAGTGGAACCAACAACCGATTACTTTTGATTTAGGGAAAACAATCATTATTGCAGTCCGTAGACTAATTTTGTTGTCTGTCACGAAGGTCGCACCATCCAAATCCCGAACGTTATCATTTATGCATTTGAAAAGATATTGTAATATATTCACAGGCTAAAAGTTTTCTTGTAAAAGGCCTATTTTTATACAATTTATTTACAAACACCCCCAAAACCAAAAGCTTTAAAAATGAAATAACCTCTGAATACAAAATGAAATATCACCCAAATTATACACGCTATGAAACAAGCCCCGAATTTTTAAAATTTGTTGGGTGTTATTTCATTGGAAATTATTTTATAATTTGAAAACCCCAAATGAGAAATGAAATAATTTCCAAAAAAAATTAAAGACGGCCCAAAGAAATTGGGAGTTATTTCATATGAAATAACACCCAAAAATGTATGAAAAAAATTTGGAGAATATTTCATTTCTCGTTTGGGCGTTATTTCATTGGGGGGCTTTTCGTGGAGCCGTGTCTACATGTTTCTAAACCATTTTAGCATTATGTCACTATGCTGTAAAAGTTTTTGTATTAAGTAAGGCCAAAGGTTGCAATCCCGTTGGGGACTATTAAAAGCAGAATCTCCAGACACTTTCTCCGGAAGGCTGATAACAGGTGGCGTGGGCTGAGCACGTGTAAGGTGACACGGCTTACGTGGCCCTCTTTTGATGCACGACGTTCACTGCAACTTACCAGTCGAAGTCGGAGGGACATATCGAGGTTGCTGGCGGTATTGACGGGTCACTGGATGTTAGGCAAACATGCAAGTCGGCTCGGACTCCCATCGAACGACCATTGTCGCAGTTGTCTGGATAGAGAAAAGGAGGAATCGGTTTTCCACTTTCTCTGCGAATGTCCTGCACTGGCGGCTAAGAGACACAGATTTCTGGGCGAACATATACTAGATGGCCTCTCTGCGATATCTGAAGTTTGACTGAATTATCTACTGAGATACCTCAGGGCCACGGGGTGGATCTAGTACCCTTACTCTTGGATTTTATTCTGAGATACACTGGAAGCTGACGAGTGATGTGGTCCTGTCAAAACGGAGTCATATAGACTCTACTTGACTGTTTGCGTGCAGCGAACTACCACGATAACCAACCAACCAACCAAGGCCAACAACGCTATTTGTCCGAAGCCTTAGCTTCTAGTCTTAACTAGTGGATAGGTATTAGGATCAAAGAAGATGGCCACAAAAAAGCTGTCCCATAATATGAAAAATTTTATACGTTACGTTACGTAATTTTAATGTAAAATTTATAAAAAAAAAATATTTGTAATTTTAAAATATATGTAGGGCGATGGTGCCTACGGTATCACAACGGGACCCTCGGAGGACCCAAGTGAGCTATGCCTTCGGGCGGCTGCCGGATCTAACCTAACCTAAAATATATGTATTTTAAATCAGTTTTATTTTGGCTTAAGTTCATTTTCCCACATTTAAACTTCGTATTTTTTTGTAAATTAAATTTATTCATGAATATTGAAAGTTTTTTTCCGATATTAGTCTAGTGGAATACATTTTTGAAACCAGTTATGACTTCCTCATCAGCATTCTTTATTGGTATACTCATAAGTATTTAATTTAAAACTATTTATTTATGTTATAATTTAATAAAATTAGAAAATGGGAAGCATATAATTTATTTGAAAAATTTTTCTTTCATATCAAATGACATTTTCTGCATGTTCATATCCTCTCATATTTATAACAAAAATGTTATAAGAATATGAGAGAATATGAACATGAAGAAAGTTTTACTTGATAAGAAAAAAAGACAAATTTAAAAATAAATGTTATGATTCCCATTTTCTAATTTCATTAATTTGTATCGGAGTAAATTTTCAATATTCTCAAATGATTACAGTTTAATTTGATTTACAAAAAGCTTTTTCAGGAAATTTAAAAATAGAATAAAACTAGAAAAAAAATCTAATAAATAATAATAAAAAAATATTAAATATTAATTTAAAATTCTAATGTTAAAATATTTGAAATATTTTATTTTGAAATGTATTTTATATCAAATTTTTCACACAAAATTTTATTAAAATAGATTTCAATAACATTTTATTTTTTATGAATACGAGCCTTAGTATATATATAAATATTTGTTCTATAGGTTTTAAGGGATGTGGAGAAAAATATCAAAATATAAATTGAGTTAGAAGAAGATAAAGACAAGTATATTTTCAAAATGATCGATTGTGACAAGAAAATGTAATAAATTCTCTATTTGCTTTAACATATAACTGTAAATAGTATTTAATTGAGATTTTCATTTTGTAAAAAAATTTATAAAAATTATAAAAAGCAAAAAAATAGATATTTTTTATATTTGAAGAAATTTAATTTATTTTTAATTTAGTTATAATTTTTACACAATTTTCAATATAGGTAGGAAAGGGGGATGCAGAAAGCAGTATCTGCCTCCTACACCCACACTCGGAGAACAATAAGGTCCATTGCGTTAGGAATATATGTATGCTTTGTTAACGAAAATTAACAAATCACAAAAGAAACAAACATACACATACACCTACACCTACAACCGAAAATATAAATTTGTGTTTTTTCTTTCTTTATTTTATTAGTTAATTTATATTGAAAATATTTTCCAATTAAACTCCTGTTTGTTTTTACTCAAGGTTAACTCTCCTATGTTCTGACAATTTCACTAACCCTGTTTAGTGTTAAACCTTGAGTTTTTTTTTGAATGTATGTGTATGAAAGGTTTCGTTTACCTGATCACAAAGATCTGCGTCTTCTTCCTTTTTCTTCTATTGTTTCTCTTATACATTTGCTCTGATTTGGGAAAGTTTTGCTTTTGTTTACAAACAGAAATTATTTTTACAACATTAGCAACTAGAACAACTAGTAGCTATTGCAAAATGTTTAACCCTTTCATTTGTTTTTGTTGGGTGCGTGTGCTAGATTTCTAAGATTTTCTACATGCATTGTTTTGACTGCTCTAAATATTTACCACACTTAAGATTTTCCTTCTAACAACCCCTATCTGCTTTTTTTTCAAACGAAAAAAAAAGCAGCAACACAAACAATTTTTGGACGACTCAAATGCAAATCCGCGCCCTAATTAGTCTGAGGTTGTAAACTCATAAATGCGGTGCTTTAGTTGTACAGATTTGTTCGGCCTTTTAGTAGTTATTTTTATATATATTTTCTTTTCACTAAATTTATCTTAATATGTAGACGGCAACAATAGATCATGAGAAGAGGGACGAAAAGTAAATAAAATTATATTAAATATCCAAGTAAGTGTGAGTGCAAGTAACAAGGTTTCTGCTAGATACTTTTTGGGAAAAATTCCGACAACTTTAAAAACACATGATGTATTTTTATTTATGTATTTCAATACTATTATTCAATAAGGTTGTTATACAAACAATAAAATAAAATTTAATGTAAAACTATTGCACGTTCACCCAGCGAAAGTGTGTACTGAATGGCCCGCATAAAAACTGGACACATAGTTGTAACATTTTAAAGATTTGACAGATATGCATAGGTTATTATCGGTTAAAAGTATTGCTTGCATGGAAGCAATCCTATAAGGGAGACGACAATATTATGGAATCGCTTAGAAGGACGTAGTTGTTTATGAATTTTTTTTTTCGCAATGAAATGTTTAAAAGCAATAACAGTCTTATTTTAGTAGTCCGATAAAAACAAAACCAAATCGTTTGCCTTATTTTGTCGAATTTTTAGAAGCTTTAATTTTAAAATAAGCAGTGCATTACCTTTAGCAACTTCTACTGCTTCAAAAATTTATTTTTCTTATAGTTGGACAAATTTCATACAAGTGAAAAAGTCTAAATTACAATATTCCTTACAGACGAATGAAAAATAAAATATATAAATTACAATGAAACAATTAAAATTTTAAGATATGAAAAGAAAATAACGTTGAGTTAAATTATGTAAAAGAAAATTCTTCAAATTTGTTTTCAATGCCATAAAGTCCAGCAATGGTTGTTTTTTAATAAATTAATATAATTAAATTATCTAGTCAATGGACCACTTTATACATAACCTTGATAATGTAAACCAAAAAAAAAAAGAAGAAATTTCTAACATTCATTTACCTATTTAGGTGTTGTATTTAGTTACTGACGTCACAAATGCAGTACTCTTTAAGACACAATTGCATATGACTTGCTTCTTCACAGATTCCTTACTTCTTAAATTTGCCAAATTTAGCGACGTTTCCATGTTTCTTTTTACTGTAAGTTTTCTATCTACAAGGTGGTGCAACCAAAACGCACGATATTATTGTTAATAGAACAAAAAGTTTTTAGAAAACTATTTCAATATTTTTTATTCTGGCTACAAGAAGTCAGTTATCATCTCGCGACAGCAAACAACATTCACTATAACTACTTGGCAGACCTCATTTTCGAAAAAGTATGGCCCGATAATGCCGCCAGCCTATTAAGCGCACCAAACAGTCACTCCTTGTAAATGCATCGGCTTTTCAACAATCACTCACAATCACTTTGTAAGCGTGTAAATTCAAATCTTTCTTTAAAATTTGCATAAGTGATTAACGAACTGGGCGAGTGTGCACAAGTGTTTTCACTTTTCCTGCAGATTCAAAAAATTTGCACACAATTCTCCCTATTGTGGGCACATTTGGTAGATTATGCTGTCCAAAAAAAAAAAAACAAAGTGCACAAAAAGCATTTTGATTTGAAAGCCCATTTTCGTAAAAGGCTTCAACTATCTATGACCCGTTGCATAATTGTGTAACTCCCCATGGTTAAATTTATTAAACACTTAAACAAAGAAATGTCAAATTGGGCAAACAACGTTAAACTGTGACTCACAGTTGACATTATTCAAACTTGAAATATTTAATGGCGAACAAAACACTAGCATGATAAGTTTTGAATTATTTGCCTGTTGCAAACATTATTCAATTAACAAGCTTGAAAACTTTAACGAGTAACAATGGACATCTTGTAAATAATAATATTTTTTAATATTTATATCCAGATTTTGTACGAGCCACTCTTTATATGCAATATGCGATATATGCGTAATAGAAGAAATGTGATAACAGTTTTATTACTAAAATATTTATGGTTATTATTTGTGGGTTCTTAAGCACATGTCTTGACTTGATACACTGTCAGTATTACCATCCCGTTCTTTAGCTTTAAGAATTTCTTATTTATTTCAGTTTACTGAGAACCTCTGAGCAGGGTACACGTTTTCCCTTTTTTTTTTCTTAACTATGTAAAAACGGTTAAATATATTTTAAAAGTACATACAATTATTTAAAAATAAAAATCTTAAGAAAATCCGACATAGTTGTTGTTTGTGCTAATGGTCATTGGTTCAATACGACAATACCCTTTTCGAAAAATGGCTCTGTACACGTATTTATTTGTTGTCTTGTTTATATAACTATTTCATTTTTATTTTTTTCTTTTACATTTTTGTGTAAATAATTTGTTTAGTATTAAACCATTATTTGATTTAAAAACCTTTTTTATTCATTCGTTTAAGCCATCGGGGTATTTGTTTGTTGTTTAATAAATACAAAATGCTCCGTTTAAAAGATAGACCAAATAAACAACGTCCGAGAGACATGAAAATCATACTCGTGTAATCATTTAAACAAAACGAAAATATTTTAAAACACTACTACTTACATACTAATGTACGTAGTACATACATATGTACGTGTGTACATATGCTTGAATGTGGAAGTGAAAAATTTGTTCAATATGTCAGAAGTGTATTTGAATTGTAAATAAACTATAACATAAAATTCCTAGTATTCTGCAGAAATTGTATTGACAGATTTCATGGCTTATTTTTCACTTTAAGTTGAAACTGTATCGAGTTTGAATTATTTAAATATTTTATAGATTATTTTTTAAAATTTGTTAAACAAATTTTATTTTTTTTTAATTTTTTAGTTAAAGGGTTAGAAAATTACCAAAAACTGTTTGATAAATTGAATGCTTTATTAACATAATAATAATCAAATGCGAAGTATTAAACGCTACAAATGTAGGCTTTTACATTATAAGATAAAAATTAAAAAAAAACTTCACTTCAGGATATAGCAAATCATTTTGTTTTATTTTTTTTTTTTTTTTGTGGTTAAAACTATAATTTGAGTTCATTTAATCTTAAAGCTTTTTATTTTTGTTGTATTCCTTTTGTAAATTATAGTTTGCGTTAAGGTAATGTAACTAACTTACAAACACAATTAGATACATAGTAACCGGACTCTTAGTGGTAGGGAACAGTTGTAATAAACGTTTCCATAAAAGAGGATCAATTGACACCTTTCATACACAAATTACTTAGAAGACCTAATAAAACTAATGATATGACCGTAAGTAAAAAATCTTTCATTAAATTATTTGAAAATTTCATTGACAAATTTTCACATTTTTTTACATACATATTAGATATCATCATTTCACAAGTCACAAAATGAATACATTTAAATTATGAAGTACTTAAATATCAACCATACGGTTACTATGCTTTAATCAGTTTCCTTTTGCCTCCTGTAATCAGCCTGAGCAAGACGTTACTTTAATGCTTTATATGGCTAAATGGATTTAAACTTTAACTTAATAGAACTTATAGTTTTGCATTATTTCTAGTCAAAGAATGATAAAATTTTTATACCCTTCACCTGTAATGCCAAGGGTACATATAGATTTGTCATTCCGTTTGTAATTTTTTAAATTTGAATTTCCTACCCCCTAAAGTACATTTATTCTGAAAGTTTATAAGTCGATTGAGAAATATCCATGTGAACGTGTTTTAGAAGAAATAAACTTTTAAAAGTCCCCATATACTGCACATATCTGCATATCCGGGAATTAATCATTATTAAAATCCATACAAATCGCCTAACGTATGAACAATTAAACACTACTGCTTTTATTTTTTTCCATATTTTTAAAGCGAAAAATAACATTTTATATCCTTGGATAATTTTTACACATTTTTGGTACTATTTGTAAATACAATGTACCTCTAGAAATAAATTTAAAAAAATCTTTGATAAATTAGTCACTTTCCGGCCAAGTTATAGGCGAAATTTATTTCGAGACCTATATTTTTTTTAAATATATCAAGTTTCTCAAGCTTTAAAATAATTTTTGAACATATTTACGATATCAAATTACAAGCCGTTGCCTCAAAAATTCTATGCTAACGAGTTGGCTAGAAACTAACTGAGATATAAGCACAAAAATAAAACTACTTCACAAACGAAAATAGATTTTTTAAGCTTCGAAATAACCAACAGACACAACATGAGTATTAAAGAAAAGGGCTTGACTAGCGAAAAACACTATACGACAAAGAAAAAATTAAAATCCATAATGGCCGCCACTACAAAATGACGTACAATTTAAAAATGTATTCTCTTCAACCCGCTTAAAAATTAGTGTCAAGTGAAAGGATTTGACTAGTAAAATACAGCATAATATGAAAAAGTCAAAATTCCAGATGGACTCCGAAATAAATTGGAGGATATATGAGTCAAATGTAGTAATTACGACTTTGTCCACTTTAACCCTCACTACATTACGTCAAAGGAATGTTCTTGACTAGAAGAATATAGTAAACTATGAAAAAGTTAAAATCCAAGATCGTGTTCTGTATTAAATTGCGTATATATGAGTCAAATACAGTAAATTCTTCCTTGTAAACTTTAGCCCCCACAATATTGGTATTAAATTAAAGGACTTGGCCTGTAAAATATATTCTAAACAATGAAAAAATTTAAAATCCAAAAACTCAATATGGTTTTAAATACAAAATGGCGGATATTTTAATTTTTTCTTAATCAATATGGGTATCAAATGAAAGAGCTTAACTAGCAGAATACAATAAAGCATATGCAAATTTAAATAATGGTAATGTTGCAGGGTTTTATCAGATTTGTCATGTCGGCAAGAACATAACACTATTTTTTAACTAAAATTTATTTTTTATTGACGATATTGAGATTAATTTGGTAATACTGGACAAGTCAGTTTAGGGGAAAGCTTAAAAAACATATGACATTACTAGTCACAAGTTAGCACCGGTCTAATAGGCATTTATCGTATAATTTCTTTTATTGAACAATTACATATTATATAATTCTTTTTATAAATTAAATTTATTAAATTAAAATTTTTTATAAAAATTAATAAATTTATTAAACTTTAAACATTCTGACACATAGACAGAGAAAACAGTATCAGTTGTCAGTACCATAAACGTACCACCATTGCCAATCTTATAGCTTAGTTGTGACAGTAAAATTTTTTGTTGAATTTAAAATTTAGTTGAATTTTGTTTCGGAATATTAATAAGTATTAAATACTAACTATTGTAATCATAAAAAATATTTTAGGTTCATTAAGGACTTATTTCTGTGGCTTGGAGCTGAAAGGGCCAATGTCACTTTTTTGCTCTTTTGAGTTAATCATTGCATTAGATTTGTCCTCTTGCTCTATTTCATTATGGTAAAACAGCTAAAGTCATACTTAACCCAGAACAGCTTTATAAATAAAATGCTGGCCAATGTCACTATGAAAGCATCTATAAAAGTTAAAGTTCAATTCCAATTTTCTCAAAAGTAAATATTTTGACATTGGCCTTTTTGACTTTTAGCTCCAAGCCACAGATTTAATAGATGTTGCACAGAAATTAAGCATTAAGTTAAGACTTTAAGAAATTAATTAAGACTTTAAAAAACCTAAAATATTTTTTATGAATACGACTGTAAGTAAATGTGATTCTTGAAAATGAAATTTTACAATCACAAAAGAGAAGTTCGATTGCAAGAATTATACTATTCGATTGGCAATGGATTTGATTGTAGAAACAAAATCTTAGAGAAGAACATCAATTGTGATACAAAAAAAAAAAAAAAATAAAATAAAATTGTATAAATGTTTATGGAATATTAAAAAAAAAATATTTATTTTCATTTATTTGGAGTAATAACATTTTTATTAATCAGAAGATTTTTAACATATTTGATTTATTTAAAATTATTTTTTATTATATTATAAATTTAACATTTTACGAGTCACTAAATCAATTGTTTAATTATTCGGCTGAAGGTACTTTTAACAAAATGAAAATAATAAAATGATTTAAAAGTAAGTTAAATCAAATTTCTATTAAAATATTCTTGATACACAGATAATTTGTTTTTTCTTTCCTCAAAGCAAAAATTTGAGTTTCAGACATACAAATTTGTATATGCTTGCATGCATATTATATGCCAAGCGCAGATCCAAGAGGGCTGTGTGAAAAATAATGTTATCAACCAAACCAAACCAATTTTTTTCCTTTGCTAGGTAATGGTTATGACAGCCATAAAACTAAGCAGTTCATAAGTATATTTTAATAAATACTCCATATACCCCCGAAACGCGTTAGTTAGATCCTTGCTTGCATATGCATATGTAAATAATTATGTACCTACTTACATAAATATGGATGTATGGATGTATGTTTGTATATGTTTACTTGTGTTATTAAATACATGGTAAATTGCAATTCGAATAATTTTTATTTTATATTTTATTTTTATATAATTTTTGTTTTAATTGTTCTTTTACTTTTTCCTTTTTTTGGCAATAAAGATATGCATAGAGCATTTCATATGTATGTTTGGTTGCAAGATATGATCGGATTTTATAAATTTGATTAAATATATTAATCTATATTTTCTTTTTATGATAAATACAATATTTTTTCTTTAATTATTTTTTATCTGTTGTAACATTTTATAGATATTTTATTATATGCATTTATTTAAAATAGTTTTGTTTTCTTATTTTCTTTTTTTGATAACAACATCAAGATTGTGGGGAAAATGTGATAGTTTGAGTTGAGAAAACTATTTAAATAAAGTGCTTAGCAGGTTAAGAAATATGTTATTTAAAAAAATTATTAAACAATCAATTCAAAATGTTTTTCTTTAATAATTATAAGTGGTTTTGTTAGTACATATGTATATTCAATTATTTTTTAAGTTTTAACAATATGGAAGACATTTGCAATTATTTAATCTAAATATATTTTTTTTTTTTTTGTAAATTAGTTTTGTTTATCTTTTTATTATACATAAATATATAATATTTTGTTTTTATAATAAATGATATATTTTTTTTTTAATTAAATTAACTAAATAATCTTTACACACACTCTCTTTAAAATAATATATTTGTCTGTTTGTTTTGTATTTGCTTCTTTATTATTTCATAATTTACTCCATGTTGCCGTATTGTACCTTTTTAATTTTGAAATATCTAGAAACAAAAAAGTAACCATTATATTATATTTTCTTTATTTAAAAAAAAGAAATCAATGAGTGAATCAAAAATAAAATAAATAGTTCATAGCAAAAACTCTTACCAATCTTACATACGTTTCTTATGTAAAAATATGGTTTATCTTTGGTTTGATATATTAGGGACTAGAAAAAAGTTAAACTTACCTCCATCCACCATAACCAGAAATTGTTAAAAGTACGGCTATCGCTAAAGCTGTGCCCACAGCTAGTGGGGCTGTTTCATCCCGATATGAACCTGTAGCGCTGCAATGGAATGATGGCCCCCAATTACCACTTTCTTTAAACATAAAGCTTTGCATATGTAAATCTCTAAGATATAGGCGGGCAATGTGACCTGACTGGTCTCCTGAGTCCAATGGGGCGTACATTACAACTGTTTGTTCTTTATCGCAGATATACGATTTTCCCACAGGCGTTGGAAAATACATTGGCGTGTGAGAAGGTGAGGTTAGCATAACGTCTAATCCAGGACGATCTGGATGTTCAAATAATGGATTTGATGATGAATACGATAATTCGAATAGATTGATATACCATCCTTCACCACCAGAAGACTTTAAAGAAATAAACATGTTAATTTTTAATTTTATAAAATTGTTTTCATTACAATCACGCAGAAAACAAATTCACAAGAAGTCTTCAGTATCGTATTGTCATAGTTTTACAAAAAAAATGTAAAAAAACAAAAAGCTTTATATTGTTATTCGTAAAATTTTTAAATATTTTAAAAGTTTTGAAAAACTATGGCATTATGACAATACGATACTAGGACACCTGTGTTATAAAATCAATAATTTACTCCAAGGCATATCCAATAAGCTGACTATTTTTTTATGTACAATTTATTAGCGTTACCAACTTTTTTTTAGAAGTCTGTCTGTATTTGTCAAACTAATTTTTTTTTATTTTTTTTATAAAATAAATAATTTGCAGTTTCAGTTGCTTTTAAACGTTTTAAAAGATGCAAAACCATGAAGTTTCTAAAAAATTTTAAAATAAAAAAAGAAAATAAAAAAATTGTGTGACATATGCCGGCATATATACAAAAACAAAATGTATGTTTTTTCATTAATATTGTGTTCGTTGCCGCGATACATATACCTTATGAATATGCCTTGCTCTGACATAAAGTATCCACAGAAACCTACAAGCGCTGCAAGTGCATATCAATTAACCTTTTTAAATGTCATTTGCAATTTAAATCCTTTAAATTCCAACGACAAAATCTCCATATTCGATTCCACACATTCACCATTCAAAACAGGATTATCGGGCAAATATAGATCAGCCTCAACATCTTCATTTAATTTATTCCGATATTTAATGCTTATCAAGCCATCAACACTTATGAGGATACAGGTAATACCGTTGGTAGCATTAAAGCGATAAATGGAAGTTGTGGCATCATGATTCATAGCAGAAGACTGCAAAAAGAAATAAACGAGAAATATACAATTAAAATTCGTGTTATGCAAAAACTAAAACTTACCGCTGGTGATTTGGTTGTATACTTGGTAACCCTGGG
The DNA here is from genome assembly GCA_941918925.1 of Phyto melanocephala. Taxonomy (NCBI): domain Eukaryota; kingdom Metazoa; phylum Arthropoda; class Insecta; order Diptera; family Rhinophoridae; genus Phyto; species Phyto melanocephala. The sequence goes on along the minus strand of OW799235.1, from coordinate 1,358,584 downwards.
AGTTTTTGTAGTAAATGCGCTCAATTGTAGGCCATGACAGCATGTAACTTAATTAAATAAATGCGGTAAAAATAAAAATGCATTTTAAAATATAATTTATAAATAAAATACGCTAAAATTGTTTACGCGCTTTCTTTAAATGATTAAGTGACAAAGACAAACCCGGCTCCATTTTTACGTTACCACTATCATTAAAACGACTAAATAGACCTTTACATAACGCTTATTTTAAAATTATATTTATTTAAAGTTAGAAGACCTTCAATAAACGCATTTTAGCTCAAATCAAAACATTATTGAAAAAAATCGATTTTTCTACACGTTTAAAATGAAAAATATTACATTTAAAACCCTCTCAATCCACGACACCTTCCCTCCGTTCTATATTTATCACATTTTCTTTTCTTTACTTTCTCAATGTGCACGCACTGTATTTGAAGTGTACATTCCTAAAAGAATAGAATCCATTTCATGAACATTAATTAAACGATTTTTAGGCTAATGAACAATTTTTGAATAAAAAATTTAAAAAAAATTTTCAACATTATTTTATAAAGTTAAAAGAAATTTTAAAGTTCATAAATTACAAATAAAATGTAATTTATTTTCCCCCTTATGCAATAAATATACATATATTTTTTAATATTCATTTGGTAAAGACCCCTAAAGAAAGATATTTGTTATATATAAACTTTAATATTTTTTTTATTATTTTAGTAAAACTTGGAATATAATTAGGAAGTAGGCACGCAACATTTTTACATTATTGTAGTAACCGTCATAATATTATTTACTTTTGCCTTTAATCTACAAAGTATTTTACTTACTTACCCATTAAAGAGAAAAGTATACTTGTAATTATCAAAAAATTATAACGTAGTGGCATCAGTTTCGTTCTGCTCATAAAGTTTATAAATTTAGTCATTTTAGGAATTTCTCTGCCGTATTGATCAAAAGAAAGTTTTAGTATATTGCATTAAATTAAAAAAAAACAGATAGAAACTTCTTAATTTTATATATATTTTTTTCTTTTAATTAACTATTTTCTACAACAATCCCGTCTTAGGAAATCAAACTTTTCTTATACAAGTCCTGCGTACAAATGATGAATGAATTTATTTTGCATAAGAATTGACATTTGATGGATTAAAAAAATACATAAAATGACAGCTAACAGTATCCTTCTGATTAAAGGCGCATGTCCTTTAATTTGTTTTGTTTATTCTTTATTTAAATATAAAACACTTTATAAATTAAGTTGGTTTGTGTCTGTGCTAAATTGTTTTATTATAATTATTGACGTATTCAACCGAACAATCACATATTCACATTGGCAGCGTTTGGGCGTTTCTACACAATAAAAAGAATAACCAGTAATATTAGGGTTGCCAGAAGTTATTTTCTTGCTAAATTATTATAGTATTATGTAAAAAATTTTTTTTTTAACATAAAACATTAATTTCTTAATTTATTTAATCTTTTTTGTTAAAATCTCTTATTTTTATAATTTCAATTCTCTTAAATATTTTACGATTTATTAATTATTATCAACCTTAAATTGTTCATCAAGTGAAGGGAACTGTTTTGAAAAGAGAGTTTACTTTAAAGAGCTTTTTAACCCATTTCTACATTGACCACCACTATTATTCAATTAATGTCTGCTATCTTATTAATTTACTCTTTCTAGTCTGCTTTCTGGTCTATTTACACGACTATTGTCTATTATTTATTTGGTCGGAAAAGTGGGCAATGCTGCTCCCATTATTTTTTTTTCTACAATTATTACTACATTATTTTGATCAAACTTCGCACTCACTCATAGTTTATATGACAATCTTATAGTTAGAAATAAAATAATTTTTTTTTTTAACTAGCTCTACTATACTAATTTTTATTAAACTTGACACACATAAAGAGTTTATATCACAATACGAGTACAATTGTATGATTAGAAAAGTGGAAAGAGTATAAACGGTAAATATTATATATAAATTAAATTTACTTCGCCGATTTTTTGAAGCTTTGCACACACATATAGTTCCAATAAAAACACAATATATTGGTTAGAAAAATTGGAAGTGCCAGGCCTGTGTAAAATAAATGTCAATTTTACACCACCGATCTTAATCAAATATGTAGAAATTTGAATTTTATGATCCTTAGTTTCGTCCATGACTTTTATTTAAATTATTAATTTTATTCATTTTACCCGCTAAATTACTTTAAGGACTCAAAATTCGAAAACCAATGTTTTAACAGCTCTTAATATCAATAAGAATAAATAAATTTACCATTTATTTTATTATGTCTACTAAAATTACACTTACGCCGATTCAGATTGATAAAAATCCTTCTACTGTTTTATTGGATAAACACTATTCAAACCATTAAAAAAATTAACGTAATAAAAATATGGCAGTGAGATAATCATCATAGTTTTATTGTTATTATAATGTGTGTTATTTTTGTTTAAAACAGTAATTTATTTTTTATAATTTAATTTCTTTTTTTTTAGTTTATTTCTAAAAACCAAAGTAAATGTCCTTTCTTTTATAGTAAGTGGTAAATATTTATTTAATTTTTGATGATGCATTTTTACTAAATTGTTTTTATTTTTATTATAATAGTATAATAAAATTTTATAAATAAATTTTATAATTAGTAAAGCTTGGTTTAATATTGAATTTTATATTTGTTTTTCTATTTTTTTTTTTTTTTTTGGTTATTTTGGTTTTATAATTGCTTAAAATATTTATGCAAATGTCATGAAATATAAAACAATATCGTTAGAGAAAGAAGAAACACTTGTAAATTATATATTTACATTGAATTTTATTTAAAATAATATTAAAAAAAGGAATAATGAACACAATTATGCATATAAAATCACAAAACAATCATAAAACAATAACAAAAGTAAAATACGTATATAAAACAATTATCCAAATTATGCAAAAAAAAAAATTAATTTTTTTTTTTCTTATTCACACACGTTCACACGAAATAAATAAATAAATAACTAAATAACTAAATTTTGCCTAAACCTTTTTTTTATTTAAAAAGCCATCAATTTTCAAACATACATATAAATAAATTTATTTTATACAACAACTAATAAAAATAAATAAATTTGATTAAACGAAAGATTTTAAAATAAATAAAAATACAATTTCAAATTGTTTTTGTGGAAAAAATGCTTTGTTTAAAGAATTTAGTTTAAATATAATTAAATCAAGTATTAAATAACTTAATTGTTGGTTTGTTGTCATATAATTTGGTTTTATTCTAATCTAAAGATTTTTAAAATTTCTACGTATTATTTATTTCATATTGTTTATTTTTTATTATTAAATATTATTTTTATTATTACTATTATTATTATAATTATTATTTTTAATTATTATTAGTATGTTTTAATACTAATCGAATTGAACTGGTTGTTTTAAATATGTATTGTTTTATTATAAACTGAATAAAATTGTTTTTTTTTTCGTTTCTCTATGTTATTGCTTTCGTTTTATATATTTTTTTTTATTCTCTATTTGTTTTTCATTATTTCATTATTCAAAACGATTATTTTGTTAAGAGTTGTAGTCTACGTTGTGTTCTATTATTTTATGTATGTGGTAGTATTTAGTGTTAAAAAGAGGTACTAATTATGTTGTATAATTATTCATAATTGTTTTACTTATAAGAACTTTTAGCTAAATATAGTCTTGTCGTTTAAAAAAAAATAAATTAATAAAGAAATAAATAGTTTGAAATTTTCAATTTGAAGCCGCATTATTGATTAACTGATTGATTGCTAAATAAATGTTGATTAAATATTATTACTATTATTATTTTTTTCAGAAATCATGTTTTAATTAGTTAGTATATCATATTGATTGAAATGACTTTAATCTAAGTGTTTATACATGTCTTCCAGTTGAGGTTTAAAGTAACTCTTCAATTGTGGCCGTTTCGATTTGAAAGTCGGAGTCAATAAGCCATTTTGCACCGAAAATGGATCAGGGTGCAAATAAATGTCCTTGACCTGAAACAATGATATAATATTGTATTTCTTTAGTTTTTTTCCTTATATCTTACATATTAAAATCAATTGATTTAAAATGAATATTACCTGTTCAAAAGATTTCAAACCACTTTGCTTTCCATATTTTAACATATCGGTCATGATTAAATTTTTAACTTCTGCATTATTGCATAACACCGACAAAGTGCCTCGGATATTATTTTCTACAGCCCACTGCTTTAAAACTTCAACGTCAGGCACCACCACAGCTACTATACAACTCTGTTGTGAAAGCAGTTAAAACAATTATAAGCGGCTAAACAATTTAAGTTAAACAGAAGAAATTACCTTTAAACTTTCTCCGTACACATACACTTGATTGACATATTGACTTAATGTATATATATTCTCAATTTTTTCGGGTACAATATATTCGCCCTGACTTAGTTTAAATATATGCTTTCGACGATCAATAATCCGTAAAGTGCCATTTGGCAGCCACATTCCTACGTCACCAGTATGATGCCAGCCCTCAGAGTCAATAGCCTCGGCAGTTCTTTCGGGATCTTTGTAGTACCTATACGTTTATAGATAATAATAAATTATATATTTTTTATATATATAAATAGTTGACTATATGAGATTATATACTGCTTTTAGATACATTATTCTAACATCAGGTAATCGAAGGGAAAAAAATTTGTATATTTTTTATATATGAACTTTAACGTATGAAATAAATGAGCGGAGCGAGAAAATTGCTTTTTATTTTTTATTTGACAGCTGAAGTTAAAAATAAGTGAAGAAATAAATAATCAGCTGACGAATCAAAACCACCTGATAGGTAAATAATCATTCGTTATACAAAATATATTAATGGAAACATTTGTATAATACAATACAATACAATACAAGATTGTAAACACATACATATAAAAATAGTACCAAAAGTATGTTTAAGCGAGGGTTATGAATTGATCCTTAATACTTTTTTTTCTCTTTTTGAAAACACACATTCATGTATACGCATATTTTGGCAATTCATTAAAAAATTCAACATACCCATGGAATACATTAGAACCGCGAACACATACTTCGCCAGTATTTTGATTTGCGTAGTACTCCATTTCCGGAACATCTACCAACTAATAAATAAATAAAACTTTTTTAAGTATATTTTCTAAGCGAGAGCAATTTTGAAAGACATACCTTGACCGCATTACAGGAAACGGGTGGGCCGACATGATTTGGTATGTAATCACCTTGCACTGTTAGAGTTATGGCTCCAGTGCATTCAGTCTGGCCATAACCCTCTACTACTAAACAACCCAAAGCACAGCGCATAAATGTTAAAACGTTGCCAGCCAAGGGAGCCGATCCTACCACCATTAATCTTAAATTGCCACCAAAAGCTGTCAAACAAAATGTTTATTTGTATAAATATCAGTTTTTTTTTCAAGTAAATTACCAAGTCGTATAGTATAGTGGACTTACCTTGGTGAACTTTTTTGAACACTACTTTGTCCCAACAACCATTGCGTCTTAGTATACCCTTCGATATTTCTTTCTCTTTGGCTTTTAAAGCCATATTGAATAAAGCTCTTTTAATGGACGAGGCAGCTATGTCGTTTTGTATTTTATCATAGACTCGATTTAAAAGGCGAGGCACAGCCGGCATTACGGTTGGTTTAAGCATTTTTAGATCATTTGTTAATTCTTTGATTTCACCCGAATAGAATCCGACACAGCCACCAACATAGTACATGCCGTTTTCACAACAACGCTCGAACATATGAGCCAACGGCAGGAAAGAAATCATAACGTCGCCAGCACGAATACGATGATCACCTAAATGCACATTAAAGTTTTAGTCACAAAGACGATACATGTGTTGAAAATTCTTACCCATTTGTAAAATCACTGCACAAACGCCGGCCACAATATTGCCATGAGTTAACATAACACCTTTAGGATTTCCAGTAGTGCCCGATGTATAGCATACCGTGCACAAATCTTCTGTAGTTGGCGGCACCTCAACATGGTTACTTCTGGCGCCTAATTTTTCAACGTCTATAAACGAAAATATCTGTATGCCATGACTGCGTGCCTTCTCCAATGTTGTTTGTCTAATGGGCTTAACAGCAATAATTATTTTTAAGGAGCGAGGAGCTTTATCTAACAACATAATAGCTTTAGCATCATCTTCTACAACAACAATTGACATTTCGGTTTGTCGTATAATAAAAGCACATGCATCTGGTCCTAATGTATCATAAAGCGGTACCACTACCAACGTAAAACAGTAGCAGCCCTGTTCGTATAAAATCCATTCCGGACGATTCTGTGAATAGATGCCAATTAGCTGTTTGGGTCGCGCACCTAAAGCAATCAGACCCGATCCAAAATTTTTAGCACGCAGTAAGGCTTCGTCATAGTTGATCCACTAAAATAAAGAAAAGAGCATTTAACAAAGAACCCAATATTTCATATCAATATTTTCATATAAAACATTTAAAAACTACTCACCTGATATGGTGATGACAATGTCTCACGCCACCCCAGGCAAGGACCGTTATTCGAGGCATAAGCACCTTCACGAAATGTATGATATAATGTACGAACATTCTCTGTAATGTATGATACAAATTTTCCATTCTTGGACTCTTTGTAAAATTTTGAAACATGAATTTGTTCCGGACCCTAGAATTCAACATTTGCAAAAACAACAAAAAAGAGAAGAAAAAACATGGGAAGCAATGAGTGCAAAATATAAAATGACTTGTGTAGGTATAGGAGAATATAAGTCTGTATGTACCTATATGTTAGTTAATCAGGTACTGAAAGAGGGATATTGTTATTCTTCACATCGACCACAAGATTGTCACTGACAATAAATCTACAAGTGGCCAGCCCCGGCCAATAACATAAATTTTACAGTAAAAACTATTAATTAACATTTAGAAAATCGTGTGTTTATTGCCAAAATAAAAACATCAATAAAATACTTGACAATCATTCGTTTAATTCACAAGTACACGCAAATTGTGTGCACAAAGTCATTCATTATATGCATTTGACTGTGGTTTTATAAAAAAAAAGTATTTAAATGATTGCTTTGCGTCTTTTCCAGGTTTTATGTATTTATAATGCTTAACACTTGCTCACTTTAAAAAAATTTTTTCTTTATGACGTCGAGAACAAATTTTACATTAAAAAAAATATTAAAAACGTTATTTCGATAAGTGTTGATGGAAATTACTACATATTAAAGGCGTTCACATCGCCAAATTTAGAAATTGCAAAAAAGAAAAATATTTTCTTAAACATAGCAACAACTATGTATAAGATAATTTTACACCAACTTTTGCCTTTGCACTAAATATTGTGCGTAAATATTGAGTCATAGCTATTTTATTTGCCGAATGTAAGCGCTTTAAAAAAGACGACAGCCACGGTTATTATAGGCAGTCGCCTTTGTTCTTTGATTTTTTAACTCCTTTTTGTTAAAAATTGTGCTCAGGTCAACAAGATCTAATTTACAAAATTTAGCATTTTTGCAAGAGTAATTAAGGCGATGTGAATACCTTTAGTGATCATCAGAGAATGCATTTGCAAATTTCTCCTTCACTACTAAGTGATTTAAAAATAAAAACCATTAAGGAATAGCACTGAAAGAAACATGTGTTTGAAAATTTAAGGTTGCAGGATTGATTTAACAATTTTTTGAATAGAACCTAAATGGCCTTAGAACATTCAACAAATGCATAATTTACATCATTAACTATGAATGTGTATGCATGTAAATATGTATAAATGTGCATATATGTACATACAGGTATGCAACTAACTAATTATGAAAAATGTTAAATTTCAAGTGCTGTAAAACACATATAGACTTTAGCCTACCCTGCGATTTATATCTAGACGATGATCATATTTAATCTAAAATAAAAAGAAGAAAAAAAACAAAATGTTGCAAACAAAACTTGTCTTAAATATTTGCAAAACATTTTGCTACAATTATTAAATAAAAAAAAAATTCTACTTATTTAACAAACACAATTGATAATTTCCAACTACAATTATATATAAGTATGTAGAGCTAAATGTATTTACCTTTAGAACATCACTTTGGCTACCCATCTCAATGGGAAGGCGTATTGTAGTAACTTGGCCACAGCAAGACATGGTTTATGTTTCCCTAAAATGTACGACGAAATCCCTTATGTATCCCAATTTATATAAAAAAACTTTCACTTGAATCTTATAAAAAACGCCTTCTGTTATTCTGTATTTTGTTTTCTGAATTACAATTTCATAATTTATTTTAGTTTACTTTTAAAAAAATTCCTTTTTAGTGATTACAGACACGTGTTATTTTTTTTTAAATAATATTTTTTTCTCTTTAAATTGATAAGTATTTTTTTAAATCATAATTAATCAAGTCTTATTGTATAATTACACCCGCCAAAAAAAACAAAAAATACGGAAACAACCTGCTGTGTGGACTCTTTGGGGGGTTTATTTAAATTTTCTGAACTGGAGAAGAAATCGTATTGATATTTTAAATTGTTTATACAGTTATAAACATAATTAAAATAAGTTTTCCAATTATTAATATGTTTATAGTTTATTAAAAATATTTTTTTTTTAAATTTCGAAAAATAATTTGCAATTCTTAAAAATAATTAAACAAAAAACATTTTGTTTTCTCTTCTCATTCTGTTGACGTCACAATTGAAACAAAATCACAACAATTTTAGTTCGAATTCATATTTTTGTTTTTTTTTTTTTGTTTTTTGCCTAATCATTCGAGGTCGAGCTAATAAGTTAATAACGCTCTGGGACGGGCCCCATAACGTTTAGTTGCAAAAACAACAAATATATTTTATATACACAAACATACCTCATATATATGTATATGTATGGCTATATTTATGTAAGAATGTAAGTGTATTTTTAGAAAAATAGTGGTTTTGAAAACGCCTTGCTAAAGTTCAAAATTTATATAAAAACAAAATATAATAAAATACATCATTGTTTTTTTATAACTTTTATTAATGTACGTACATATGTATGTGTGTAGCATTCGTCAAAGGATTTTGGTTTATATTCATCACATTTTCAGTTACAAAAAGAAAAACGTCACAAATTTTAAACTAAAAAAATTTTAGAACTATTCAATTTAATTTTGCATGAAATCAACGTTGCACTAAAATTAAATTATATTGGAGAAATCAAATTTTTCACCACTCTTTACCAGCTTCTGGGAGTAATTTTAAAATAGCTTAAAAATTTTTTCTTCAAATTTCAAACTGAGTAAATTTTTTTAAACAGTTATTACACCCGCCTCCAAAAAATATGGTGGGGGTATATTAATTTTGTCATTCCGTTTGTAACACATCGAAATATCCATTTTATACCTCATAAACTATATATTTTCTGAATCGGGGTTTAATTTTATGACGATGTTGTTATGTCTGTCCATCAATACAGCAAAGAGTAGTCAAGGTTTGGTTAGTTGACTGAAGTTGCTTAAGTTTGGATTACTGCTCATGGGGACTACTATGGTACTAATCGCGCGAAATCCCGTTTAGAACTATTAAAAGCAAGAGCTCCAGACACTTTTTTTGAAAAAACCTAGAACAGATGATGTGAGTTGGATACATATAGAGTGACCAGACTTATGTGTGTGAAGGATCGGTTTTCCCCACCTTCTCTACGAATTTCTTGCCCTGGCTACCAAGAGACAAACAAACCAATTAATAAGCATATCTCAAAAAACATAGTAAAAGTTTTCACGGCCTCAGTTTTAGTTTTTCAAAATTGCGTAATTTTTCTGTTTTTCGACTTATTAATGACCGTATCTGCCAACTTTTATCAAATAGATTTTTAATCCAGCATTTGCACATGAAAGTAAATGTCTGAAATTCGCAATGCACTCACACTTCTTCTCTAATACACTCACAATTTTTTTTACTTTCCACTCAGATTTAAACAATATTTTCAAGAAAGTAATTTTTTGACGTTTTCAAGAAAGTAAAGTGGCAAATAGGCAAACACTGTTACCTACTACTTAAGAACACTTATACAAATTTACAGGATTGTGGTAAAATAATAATTGTAAATATACATATGTAACTTTTTCTTATATATAAGAAAAGATTTTTAGTATTTGTTCTTCAAATATGTATAAAGAATACAATTGATGTCTTTTTAAACCCATAATTCTATTGAAAATTAACAAAAATAATTATTTTCAACTATTGCCTTTTAAATTTGTGTAGGAAATATTTTTGGTAACTTTAAAGGCAATAAAAATGGAGGCAAATTAAGCCTCCAAGTACAATGTATAGGAATTATTACGAGTCTACGATTCGATGACATTTTTAAAATAAAGTTTCACTTTCCTGTGTAAACGAACAAGAAATTTTCATAAAAGTGGTAAATTTCATAGAATTTTTTTTTTTTTTGCAATACGTATACAGAAATTTCATGAAAGTACTTTCATGTGCAAATGTAGGATAAAAGAGAGAGTGCAAAAAGTAAAACCTAGAGCGGCTGACATAAATACTTTTGGTATTTAGACAAATTTTGCGAATACAAATATTCAACGAATGCGAATGTTTCTTAAAAAAGTGTGATTTTTTTAATGTTTAAAAAAATTTTCTATATTTCATGTCATCAACACTTCGAAGTAATAGTTTTTGTAAAAGAACTTTAATTAATTTTTTTTTTCCTCAATTTTCGTTATTATTTTTATTTTAAAAAGTAGTTTTTCTTTATTTACTTAATCATTATTTAAATATTTGTCGTTTAGCAATACGAATAATGTAATACACAATTACAGTCCACACGTAAATAAACCACAAATGTTTTTCTATAGACGATACCCAATACAAGAGGGTAGTGAACTGAACAGCTGTTACAAGTGATAATGACAACGAATTGTTTTTTTTTATGTCAAATATTTAAGTAATTTTTTTAATATTTTTTTTTTTTTCATTTTTGTTGTATTTTATTTATTTAAATACGAAGTATTTTGTTCCTAAAGGTATAGATTATTACTGCTAACAGATGGATAAATTTAAATTAGGTGAAAACGAGTGCTCTTTATTTTAAAATTGTCATTGATAAGCGTATAAGATTTGAAAATTTGTAAAACGAGGTGGATTGATGTAAAGTTCTTAAGCGATTTTTTATTTTTTTATCATTTAAAACCAAAATAATTTTAAATAAATATTTTGTTTACAAAAAAAAAAAAAAAAAAAAAAAAAAAAAAACACAATCTTTGTACCGCAGATTAAGTTTTTTTCTCGCTTAACTAAACAATTAGATTGTCATAAATATTGTTTTTTTTTTGTTTTCCCAATACTTTCGTTAAGTAGTTAATGTGTAAACAACAAGTATTAAGTAGTTTTTTTTTTTGTATATTAACTATTTTATAGATAATTAGTTGACATTTATATTGATTTTAATTTAATTGTATGACTTAAAATTTTTTGTTGTACTTCTTAGCATATGACAAAGTGATACAAACAATTTTTTAATATTTGTAAACAAACAAACAAATTAATCAACATTTCAAACACTCAACTAATAGTCTGTTAAAATAAACTTAATACAAAACACACATTGTACAAAATACATACAAGAACAATGTATGTAAATTTAAACAAGTTTGTGTAAAATATTGTTTTATTTTACCCAAGATATATGTACAACTTGAATAGCTATTACAATTATAATTAGATCATATCAAAAAAAGAATAAATATTTTATTTTACATTTATAAAAAGCCAATAACCCAAATATTAAAAATAACAGCAACGCTAAGAATTTTAAATAAAATAATAAAAAAAATCGTTTGGGGTCTACCTGCTACACAATCTAGAGAAATTAAACGTCAAATTATTTGAGATAAGAAAAAAATAGGCAACTGCAAATGAATTTAAAGACGTTCAAGTAACTGACTCATTAAGAAAATGTGTTGGGACAAATAATATGTATAACGACAGAATGAAGAAGAGAAAAATTCGCTTTTCGTTTATTTATTTCATTTTACTTTTTTTTAATGGCAAACAATTTAAATTTATTCATTCATATATCAAGTAGTATTAAAAACACTTTGTCGTTTTGTTTTTATCATTTTTTTTTTTTTTTGTGAAAAAAATAGTTTTTCTTAAAAAACGACACTATATTCTAGACTAAAAAAAAAAAAATTAAGTGTTACAAGTATTTCGAAATAATTATTATTAATTTAAAGAATAATAACTATAAATAAATTGTTTTAATTTATTTTTTATTTTCTTCAAAAATTAAACAAAAGAAGATTTTGCAATTAATTACGTATACGATTCGACTGCATTTCGAAAGTCTGATTTACGTAATAAAAAACTATCACAATCGATTTATGTGAAACTTTTTATTTCAATACTTTGTTAAATTGGCCGGATTTATTTATAATATTTATAGATTTTTATATATTTTTAAATATTTTTTTTTTATTTTTACATCTTTTGAAAACAATATTTTCAAATGTAACGCATTTTTTTTTTCTTTCTTTTTTTATTATATTAAAAAATTTGTTTCTTTTTCTTTTTTTTATTTGCTAAAAGGTTTTATGCGTTTCTTGTTCTTTATATTTATATTAAAAATTCGCAACACGCTAGACGTTCAGAATCGTACTGAGATAAAAGAAAAAATTCTTCAAAAAAATCCCCCAAACTATTAGATACTGAAAACAATATTTTGATACACAAATGCATGTACTGAGCATTAAAAGACAAGTGAAAGAAAATTTTCAAAAAATTTGGGAGAGCACGAGGTGTCGTAAAGATCATACGAATATTTTTTTAAACATACATATACAGACATACATATGTATGTATGTATGTAGGGTGAACCAACAGAATATTTGAATGAAAATATGTTTTGTTTTTATAAAATATTCTACTGTAGCAGATTTTTAAAAATTAATAAAACTAGGCTGCCCCGGTGGGCTAGTCAGTAGTGCGCTAGTCTGCCAGTATGGGGGTTGCGGGTTCGATTCCTGCCAGAGTCTCTGGTCTTGTTACACTAACATCGAGTAAAATGTTTTCAATAATCAGCTCATTTTATATTAAATTATATTATTATAATTTGTATTTGTATTGTTTTGTAATACAAATAAAATCAAAAATAAATATAAAAAAAATGAATGCTAAGTAAATACATACTCGTAGTATCTTTGGCTCATTCACAAGAGTGTTCTAAGTGTCGTCGCAATTTCCCAAAAATTTTAAAGTTATTGTTTGTTTTATATTATCTATTGTAAAGTTTTTACACCTTTTTAAAATTTTTAAAAATTATGACAATACGACACTTATGACCACCTTGTAAATTAGTAAAATGTTAAATTTGTTTTAAAATATAAATTCGATTTATTCCATAGAATTTGGGTTTCCTCTCCCTTAGTCCTTGTTAAATGAATTTTACGAATATATCTTACGAAATCACTTTAGGGAAATTCTTAAATACAAAAAATTAGATTGTTGGGTAGTTTGAGTACATACATATGTACATACAAGTTTACATACATAAGTACATATTTAAAAATATTTATTTATTCACGAGATATTTAATGGTAAGGGCACATAATTCTTTCTTTTATTTGTCATCTATATGTTTCATTTAAAAATCGGAATTATTTAAGGGAACACAATCTTTTTGTCGGCAGAGCGAACGCTTAGCTTTCATGGTATATGTGCTAGCATCTATTGTAGGTATAAACAGACATGCATGGGTAGTCAAAAATGTGCAGACTAAGTTCATGTGGGATATAAAAATTAACGAAAATAATCGAGCGACTGGGGAATCTACCATTGCACTGTTTGTGCAGTTTAACAGTCATCTGATTTGAATGAATATAATATCGTTGGTCACAGGTAGAATGGCCCTAACTCAAGTAATTGAAACTTTACTGGAGGTGGAAAAATCGTAATAGAAACTGTTTTATCATTATTGTAGTTTATTTTGTTAAATTGCTTTTAAAACTGTTGTTTTTAAAATTATTGCATTAAATTTTTGCGGTGTATTTCATTCATAATTTTTAAATAAATACATTCATATTTAAGATTTGGTCATCCTGATTGTATTAAAATTTATTTATTAAATGTACATACATACATAAATATGTATGTATGTACATATTTATTTTATACAATTTGAATAATTGTTTATAAAATATTGTTTTCTTTTTTTTTTTCTTTTTTTGAAAAGAGAAACAAAAAATATTTTCAATCAATTTATTTTATACACATGAACATAATACATACGGAATATGTTTGAATTTATATATGTAGGTGGAATACATTTCTTTAGTTTATTTGCAATTTCCTTGTCAATTAAATAACACAATAAACTGCTATCTGTACAATAACAATACTATACTTGACTGGGAAAATTCAACATTTTCTCATCATATTTACAAGAATATGATATAAAATGTAAATTTTTTATGTTAAAACATAAATAAATTTGTATTTATGCACATGTGTATGTATTTATGTTCATATATCTACACATTTAATGATCTTATTGACCTCTTCTACAAACAAAAAATCAATTCTCTATCAAATTAGATTTGTATGTAAATAGGTAAGCTAAATATTAAATCAACAAAAACAATACATCGAAAAATAATTGAGTAAAAAAAAAATTTTTTTTTTGTAAAAATTTCATGAAATTGGGTTCATAAAATCAAATCGAATTAGCACTTAATAAAAATCTTACTAATATAATAAGTACATGTGAATGTTTGTATGTTTAAATGTTTAGATGAAAATGTCTGAACATGGAACAAAATGAAATTTAGCACAAAGGTAGATAACAACCTAGGTTAACACATGAACTACTTTTTATCTCGAAGTTGCGGACACACTCATGTCATAAATATTTTTTAATACAAAGCTTAAAATTATGCAACTATCTGTTTTAAACTTTATTAGTAAAAGCCAGAATATGGCTTATCAATTCTAAATTTACTCTGTAATTTTTAAGATACTCTTTTTGTAGTTCTTTAAAAAGGCAAATCTTTTGTAATTTATCACAATTCATACAAATGTCTTCTCTTAGACAAATAACAATAATTCTAGTTCTGGTGATCTTCCGATTTGTGTAGTTGATTTTGTTCTAGTTTTGTATAAGCAATTTTTGTAGTATTTCCTATGGTGTCTACAAAATCAAGTCAGTCCTCAGGAAATTTGTTTTTCAATAAAAATGCCTTACACATGTGAATATTATTATGTGACATTGATTTCACTAAATATTTAACGGAATTTCTTCATTCAAACTTATGTTTCAATCATCTGTTTGCAAAAAAAAAAAAAAAACTAATAAGAGCGCTATATTCGGCCGTGCCGAATCTGATAATACCCTTCACCGTCATGTACATAGGTATAACGTTCACATCGTAGCTTAGCCTAGATTTTAGACATGTATAACTCCTTTTTATTTCTGATTTCATCTTTAATTTTGAATTTTTACAAAGTGAACTATTTTATACTAGTCAAGCCCTTTCATTTGATACCCGTTTTGTTATGGTTAAAAAAAATGTCTCCACAATATTGTTTTAGATGCCATCTTTGATTTTATACTTTTTTTTAGTTAACTATATTGTACTGGTTGAGCGCTTTTATTTGATACCAATATTGTGGGTGTTAAACGGGATAAAAACATAACTACTATATTTGACTGATATCTACGCCATTTAATCTAGGATGCCATTTTGAATTTTTTTTTTCATATCTTACTATATTTTAATACTCAAGCCCTCTCATTTGATCCCCATATTGGCTCTCAGTTGTATAGAAACTGAAAAATTCCGTTTGTAAATTTTAGGAAAAACACCGAAGCAGTTGTACTTTGGTGCTTATATCTCAGCTAGTTTCAAACCGATTTGTTAGATTTCTGAGATTACGGCTTATAATTTTGTATCTTAAGTGTGTTCAAAAATTATTTAGGAGTTTTAAAAATGTTTATATATTTAAAAAATATATATATTTTTTTAAGTAATTTTTGATTTCCAATACCGATCTGCTCCCAAATATTTCCGATATTTTGATACCTCACACGAGTCTTGGTGATGTCAGGAGATTTAAAAAAGTTGATTTCAATATATACGCGGACAGACGAACAATTCTTAATCGACTCCCCTATTTATAAGCTTTCTGAAAATGTATACTTTGAAGGAGGTCGGAAATAAATATTGTAAAAATTTCACACGGAATAACAAACCTTTTACACTATCGTGTGAAGGGTGTAAAAATGCAATTCTATTTGTTTATAAATTTATCTTGAATTGCATTATTTAATAAATAGTATTAAAAGTATCTGAGGCGTGCTATGATTGATGCAAGCAAGTATGTACATTAGGGTGGTAACTTTTGAAGAACTTTTTAACAAAAAACACTTATTTATGTCGTACAGAACTTGACAAGTTATGAAAAAGAAAAAGGTTTTAAATATTTTTTTTATAAAATAGAAGTTTGTTATAAATGCAATATTTTTTTATTAGGAAGACAGTAAAACAGTAGTTTAAGTTTTAATAATGGAAAAAATTTTTATCGATTTTCTTAGAATGGTTCCAAATGTGAATCTATATTAAGCTTTAAAAAAATTAAAAAAAAAATTTTTTAAAGTTTTGTCAAAAAAAGATTTGAGGTAAAAGTTCTTTCTTCAAAATGATAAAAACTTAATTATACCCTAATTCACATATTTATGTATTGAATTTTTCTAGTTTATAGTAGACAGTTTTTATGTACATGCATACATGCAAATAATTTAAAAATTTTGCTATAAGCAAAAACATTTAAACAAATTATGTGACTTTTATTATTTTGAAAATTTTAATTACAATGTTAGCAAAACTTAAAAAAAAATTTTAATATATAAATAATAAGGTCTACCACAAAATATCTCAAAGTAGTTTTCCCAAATAATTTAATTTAATACTTTTGTAAATATGTCAATAAAAACTATTAGCCAATGTTTGTACATATTAAAGTGCTTTGAAATTGTATAATTATTTAATAATTTATAATTGTTATTTTTTATATATACATATGTATGTAAATCTGTCATACAATTAATTGTGTTAGAAGTGCTTTATGAGACTCTTGACTTATTTGTACTAATAAATGATTAATAAATAAATAAATAATATAATGTGATTACAAATTAATATTTTTCCAGCTTTCTTAAATTTTTTTGTATATCATTTATTCTAGCTTAAGCTCATTTTTCTCTTATTTATTAAACTGCCTAAAATTTTTTTTCAATTTAAAAACAACGATGCTGGTCAGAACATTGCAGTCAATGGTGACGTATATAGAGTCATGATTACTTCCACAATTGATTTTTTAAAGGAAAAGTTAGTTAACCGTACAGTTTCACGTTTCGGACCAGTGAATTAGCCTCCTTGTAATTTAACGCCACTTGACTATTTTCTGTGGGGAAATGTGAAGTCACTAGTCTACGCCGAAAAGCCTGAAACAATTGAGCACTTGGAAGACAACAATTGCCGCGTTATAGCCGATATACGGCCACAAATGTTTGAATACAACTACGTCCGACCCAACCTTGGACATATGCCAGAAGTCATATTTAAACTATAATGCCATAAGATTATCTTACGAATAAATAAAGTAAATTTTATGTCAATTTAAAAAATGCATCTGGGTTTCATTTCATTTTACTGTACTATACTTCTTTAATGAACACCCTTTACTAAATGTGTATGTGGTAGATTATGTATTGTTTTCGCAAGAGTGTTTTGTAACTACTTACTTCTAATATTGGTGATTGATTCTCTAGAGGCACTAATGGTTTCTCCGGTATAGGACGTGAAGCAAAATAGTAAGCTGAAGCAGCCGCTATCCCCGTTAAGGTTAAAACTCCAGCTGTACCTCCAAAATAATAAAGATATCCATCGATTTCATCAACTGGAACAAAACAAAAATCAATGAATGAATCCAAATATTAACAAAAAAAAAACAATTAAAATCGAATAAAATAAATGCGTATTAACATACATCTATATATGTATGTAGATGTATAAGTACTTACATAAGTATGAAATGTTGCTCATTATAAAGTGATTAACGTATGCCCAAATTGACTTCTCTGGCGACATATGTATTGTTGGTGTAAGGACCTTATTAATTGACAACAAATACACCGAGGTACATCAATCTCTAATATTTTCTAATCCGTTTTAATTTCTTCTTTTTTATTTTATTTTATATAGACGAATGTTCAAAGCTGATCTTAAAGTTGATTTAGTACAAAAATGTTGATTTAATTTTTTTTCTCCTGAGAGTGACGTGTTAAAAAGTAAACATGTATTTTAAACGTTTCCTTTTAATAAATTATTTTTATTTTAACCAAAACAAACCTAAAAATAAAAATTTAACATTATATTAGAGTATGAAATTATTATCAAATTACTGTGTAATTGTAACTGACTTCGAAAAAAAACAATAAAAAGAAAACTTCGAAAAAATTTAAAATTGTTTTTTTTTTAACTATAACTACCAACTTCTTTATAAAAGTCACTTTTTGTTCAGTATAGCATTTTTAAAGGCACTTGTAACGGTAGGAATGCTGTCTTGAGACACAAGCTTTTGAATTTTTACTGTTTTACATTATTTCCCCAAATATTTTATGTTAAAATAATTAAACAATATTTAATTAGCGTGACTAAATACCATTGGTCACAACTGGAACTAATCTACAACAATAACAAAAACAGAATTTTATTTTGATAATTCATTCATTCATTTGTTTAAATTTTTTAAGCAAGTTTTTTAATGTAAGAGTGATAAAAATCTCTTAATTTAAAGTAAAACTGAGATCCACCATAGCATCTGCACTTTATTTGTGCTTGCCTGTGATCCTTAATATCATCTAAGCAATGCTGGACATTCGCATACTACATACGTTGCTGTCTTAGCATCCTCTAGGCACATTCTGCAAACATCATGATCCTAGATGTGTATTTTTTAAAATGGTATTTAAAGTTTACATGTCCCACAATCAACACAGATCCAATTAAAACCGTGTATCTTTGCTCAACTCCTGCCAAGAGGCTCTTTGAGCACCATACAGCCTGTCTACAAATTGTTCCCTACAAACACTTTTGTAGGTTTGTAAAGTATGCTTAGTGAAAGACTAACCAATCGCTTAAAATAATTCTTTGTTTTGGTAAACAGAATGTTGCGCAGATACCCTCTTTACAAGTTTGTCTTCCGTCCTTTATTCTTAGCTATGCCCCAGTGTCCCTTAAACAACATTAGTCTTTTCTTGTCTTGTCTTGTCGTGTCTAGAAGCACAACTATTAAGGTTTAAAATAAACTTAAGCACGAGAGAAGAGTCCACGTTATCCGCCGCATTCGTTTCATAAGCGACTAGTCATTAAGTGCAATAAAAATTCTCTTCTCTTGTACCCGACACTCCACCAGATTATCTTACTCGTGCAGCAAAAGTCTAACTTAAGTTAGTATACACTAGCACCTGTCTTCTCGTCCATAAGGGAATCATAGATGAAGGCGCAATTATAATATATAGATCCATTCATACCAAGTAGCACTTGTATATCAAAATACGTATAAGTATAGTAAAAATAAATTACTCACTTTTCGGCTTTAAGGCACTCATTTGAAACTTTTACCAAAAACTTAGTCCATTGACGCTTTCAAGTAAAGCTCTAACAGTGTTTTAAATTTGAATAAACTCACTTCAGCTGATTAGGCATGATTGATGTAGAAACAATCCAACAAAGCCATTTATAATATATTTAATATACATATGTAAATAGAAGTATGTATTTACTTACATACACGTACATATGTATTCGAAAAACTACATTTTATGTGGACTTTGCCTTAAATAACTTTTTAATATCCGATGAGAATTTTACCATATGCTTTCATACGTATGAATGTATGTAAATTTTCTGTTATAGTATAATTTGTGTTTAAAATTATTAAAAAAATATGTATGTATGTAAGTATCTATGTTACATTTAGATTTGAATTATTTAAAAAAGGGATCAATAATTCTACAATAGCACTATAAATATAAACTTAAAAATAATTGATCAAAAACACGCAATCGCAATAGAATTTCCAGTTGAATGAATTTTTTGTTGAACTTTCTTTTTAGATTAAAATTAAATCTTAAAATAAAATTGATAAATACATTAATGTCGTTACATTCATTATGCTGCTGTTAGTAGGTTATTTAAGTATGAACTACAGGATATTAAAAATTAGACATAAGTACATACATACATTTGTTCCTATATATTGATATTTTTAACTATTAAGTTAGAAAAAGTTCTCAAGCTAAAATATTTGATACTTTTTTTTTATTAAAATCTGAATTGCAAAATGTTCGATATGTACTTTCACAAATATTTTTATTATTTACAAGCAAAACCCGGAGCACTTTGCTGGCTCAAAAAAAGTTTTTGCATGGTATTCATTAGGACATAGATTTTAATATTTTCTGTCATCATTTGTTAGGTATGCACTAATTGACATATCGTCGACTTAATGTACAAACCTGCTAACTCCCTTTCAGGAAATTTTATAGGAGAGACAAAAAACTTCTTATATTTCATATTTGTAGCTTGGTTGAAAACCTAAAATATAGTTGGTTTATTTTATGGAATTCTTCATGCATGACTATAATCTACAAAAATAAAAAAAAAAAATTAAAAAAACAAATTGGAGTTAGTAATAAACACTAAACTAATAATGTACTGGATTTAGCAGTTTTTCTTACAAAAAAATTTCTGTGAGAGGACTTAGCATTTTTTCTTATCAAGCCTTTTTACACACTTCAAAAACTAAATGCTGGTTGACGAGGTGTATCTTTCTCTACTACATGGCATCAAAATCTAAAATTTACTTCAAAGGTGGATTTAGCAGGTGTGCATATTAAGCCAACAATATATAGTATTTCCTCCATATGAGGGTATCATTCTCCCTTCTCCGATCCTTACCATTTTTGGTGCCAACTAGGAGTTGTTATCAAAAGCAGGTCATACTAAGTTTAAACTAAACAGAGATTACAGTATTCTAAACATGTCATTGAAAGGTATTTTGTGGTATTGGGGCACCACGTCCTCTGCTCTGATCCTATCAAATTTTTAAGACTTTAGGTATTACAATACTCTGGAAATTTTTCGTATAAAATATTGTTGGATTTCATAGATTTGTTTGAGAACCGTTCTCCGGTGATGCTCCTAGCAATGAAAATTTCATTCATTTTATTTTATTTATATAGATATATGTACATGGTGGGCCAAAAGTCACCATGGGATTATAAAATTTAATAATTTTTGGTTTATATATATAGTTTTGCTTAGATTATAGAAGTAACACCTGGAAAATAAATAAGAATTTCACATTCTGAAGCAGAGATTCAATTCATCATCGTTAAGCTCTAAACTTTCCAATTTAATTTCAACGGTTAGGTGATTAAGCGCACATATTTCCTTTTGAATGAATTTGTTAATAAGCAGAGCTGTAGGTTCTGAGGCTATAAAAATTCAAGAGCCATTCAGAAGGGCCAGTTGCAACCCATTAAGTGCACAGTATGGTGTGGTATTACATCTGAAAAAGTCATTGGGCCTTACTTCTTTGGAAATGAAGATGGAAAATGAATGATATCGGTTTTTGATAGAACATTGTTTACGTCCTGCAGTACGAAGCCGAAGCATAATGACACTATTAAGTCAAACTTTGGGAAAGCAAATTATTTACAGAAATTCGTAAATTAAAGGCCAGCGCATTTGCCAGTTTTGTGAGAACCCTACTATTTTCTTTGGGATTATTTGAGGTAAAGGGTATATTTGTGACATTTTAATTTCTTTTGTCTTGAGATGACTAATGTTTTGAGATGCCAACTTTCGTCCGGCAGACGCTATACTACTCGAAATTTGTCTCTTTTGCCATTAGTGGATTAAATATTGTTAAAAATATTAAAAAATAGATATTTGAAGTTTATATAAAAATTTCGGTTTGTAATATCGTCTGCGAATTTCATCAGAATCGATTAATAAAAAAAAGAAACAAGTATTTATATTAGGTTGCGCCGAATCTTTTATACTCTTCTCAAAGATTCTACCATCATGACCAGAACGGACAATTATATTGTGCAACTTATTTGGGAAATCAATAATTTAAACTTTTTATTAAATTTTTTATTTTAATTTTTTAATCTTTTTTTCCTTTTTTGCTGATACCTTTATCGGTAATTGCCTTATTGAATCAAGAATTTCTGTTTATCATGCCAAATGTACATGCTTTAAATAAAAGTAACAAACTTTGCAAGATGTTCCATAAGAACTGCAAAATCTAACTTTTTTGGATAAGAAACAGAAGCAATCGCGTTCTTTTGCTTATATCTCAGCTCGTTATGTGTCCAAATAACTAATGTCCAATAGCAGAATTCTCGAAAGCATTTAATAAATTTATACCATATAAGAGTCTGAACTATAAGTAGGGGCTTCCAAAAATTGATTTTAACATACACGGATTCAACATCAATGATGAAACCGTAGCTGGTTTCGAAAATGCATTCCACTCAGCTAGTATCGGATAACTAACTTTTCCTAGATATTCTGTCATTATTCACATAGAACTTTTAGCCTAATATAAAATATAATACAAATCAATTTCTTTATCTATATGGATCTTAAATTTTACATTTAAAAAAATACTTATTGCACATAGCATGCAGACAAGAACCGAAAACTTCCATTAATTTAATCATACAAATACAGATAATGAAAATCTTGAAGATATTTAAATACTTACATATTTCATATCTTTTTTGCCAAGATAACAAATGCTTTTTTTTAAATAAATTAATTCTTATTATGTACATATATATGTATATGTACATGTAGGCGCGGATCCAGCTTACGTGTTTGGGGGGAGGGCGAAAATTAATTAAAATATATGATTTTTTTGTTTTATGGCTGTCAACACTATTACTTATCAAAAGAAAAAGAAACTTTCTTTAATATAATTTGTTACTCTTCTGCGGATTCGCGCTTGTTAAATGCATATGATTACTTTAAAGTTATTATAAAAGAAAACAAATTAAAATCAAAATTTTCAATTTAACTAAAAAAAATTGGACTTTTATTTTTTTAAACGATTTTTGAGGGCAATATTTATTAAATTAGGATCCTTTATCTGAATGATAATTTATTTTTTTAACCTTGACTGTTCTTATACGAATTCAGCTGACTGTGTCAGACAAACCCAATAACAATTTTTTTATGTTGTTTCTCTTACTATTTCCTTCTCATTCATTCTTTTTTTTTCTTCTT
Source organism: Phyto melanocephala (assembly GCA_941918925.1). Lineage (NCBI taxonomy): Eukaryota > Metazoa > Arthropoda > Insecta > Diptera > Rhinophoridae > Phyto > Phyto melanocephala. The sequence goes on along the minus strand of OW799235.1, from coordinate 1,335,182 downwards.
AAACAAAATCGATTTTTTGTAGGTATTTATTTTGTTAACGTAACTTTATACATAATGCATAATTTTTGTATTAGTTCAATAATACATTAAATTAATTAATAAATGACATAAACAATATAGCATATAGCGAGGATAAAGTGAACAATCACCAATACATGCATGCAAACGTACATTAAATAAAAATCCAATATTTAGAACACAAATTGTAGTTTTTTTTACCACTTACGAATACTTATTTGCTTCTTTTTGCAAATTTATCTCCTTTAGCTTTTATTTTTTCTTTTTAATCGATTTTTTTTCTACATTATTACATTTTTTTATTTATAATCTTTTATAGGCTTTTGTTTTAACAACTTTTATTTTCCCAGTTTTTATGTTTATTTTGCATTTACAATAATAGTATAAATATTTATAATTCTAATTTATTAGTTCAAGGATAATTTTACTAATTGTGTGCACATTTAAACAACAACGGTGACTGAAAGACATACATATATACTTGTATATTTAGGAAATACAGTACAGCATGTACGCACACACTTACACATGTGTGGTATTTACACACAGATCAATAAACATTTATACTTTTTTAAAAACAAACACTTCTTCTTAAACACACACATAGGATCTGTCAAATTCACTCAAACGATTCTGAAAACCAATAAATGAAGAATCGCTTGTATGGAATTAGTTTTAATTTTTTTTTTTTCTACAAAAATAAAAACCTGCACGTGAGTAAGAGGTTAGGTTTGACAAATTCAGTACGGTCAAAAATTTGAAACAATTAAAAAAAACATGCATGTATGTATGTATGTGTGTACGTTAATTACAAATTGTCATAGGATAACACGGATATAAATCAAATATTCGTATGTACGTACAAGCGTTTGTTCGTTTCTTTACATGTATTACGTACATATGCATATATAAAATTTTACATAAAAAAATTATAAACATAAAAAGATACAAAAGGACAAAACCTAAGCTGTATTTTTCCACAGTGTAATTAATAATGCAATCAAAAAATTAAGACACTGACTTAAAAGAAGGAAAAATCAATTACAGCAGCTGAAAATTATTTCCGAAGTATTCCTTTTTTATATTTTTGTTCTTATTATACTATAGAGTAAGTATGTTAAAAACAAATAATATTTAAACATCAAGCAATTTTAAAATTTAACAAAATTACTGATAGTTTTGGCTGCTTTAAGAAACTCCAACAAAAATTTTTAATAAAAAAAACACATAAAAAACAACTTTTTGGAAATGTATACACGCGTCGTCTGAGTTTAAACGACAAATTCAAACTAAGTGGAGTAGACCAGACGGGAAGAATTTTTTTTATTCAAGCCAAACAAATAGCGTTTAGCACATGTTTTGGAAGGTGGGTGCGCGTTGTTGTGTGCATGTTAAACAAATATTGAATGGAAATATAGGGGTTGCCAGAAAAGGTGGTTGATAACAACAACGGTGACTAGTAAATAAATACCCAAAACTACCTCTTGTTAAAAAAAATGTTCTCATTTTGAAAAACAATAGGCCAAGGTAGATTAAAAAGGTACTTAATCTAATCAGCTGACTGTTTATTATATACAATTTATCAGACAAACCAACTTCTTTTAACAGTCTGTCTACCATTAATACTTCGCAGTTTCAGTTGGTTGAAATCATTTCAAAAAATGCGAAACTGTGGATAAAAAGTTTTTGCTTCAATGTTTTTGAAAAATTAATGAAAAAATGTTTATGGAAAGGCATTTGCATCGTTGCCGCGATGCATATACCTTATGAATATGGCTTGCAATAGGCGATTCAATTAGTGAGTGACATAGAAAACATTTTTTTGATGAATTTTTTCTTTTGTTTTAATAGTTTGTGCGTTATGTTAAATTATATGTGGCTAGAAAGAATAACTGCTTAACTCAACATAAGCTAAAATTGATATAGTAACACCATGGTGATTCCACACTTTATTATTATTGTTGAAATCAGCTGTATTTTTTATTCAAAATATAGGTTCTTATTTTGATGTTTTTATTAAAATATAATTAATTATAATATAATTTAATATACTTCGTACACTATTATAGGAGAGACTTCTGTTTGATTTTGGATATTTTATATATTTTGTTTAACTTAATGTTTTGTTGATTTTTTTAACTTTGAAAATTTTTTTTACTCATAATTGTTTGAAAATACATTTTGTAGTTCTGCGGAAGTAAGATTTAATTCAATTTTTAGTTGCCTGACTTTTAATATTATTGAACGTATAACAATAAAACATACAATCGATACAGCAAACTGAACAAATGTCCCAAATAAGTAAGATAAAAATTAATAGTAATAAAGTTATTAAATTCTGTATTAAATCTAAATACATGAACAGATAGAAGATTTTAGTTGTTAAAAACATTTAATTATAAGAGATTTTATCCCCACCATCCGGCAAGGTTTAAAGTAAACAACATGTGCTATCGGTGGTGAGTGAAGTATAATATCCACTCATATACATAATTTTTTTCAGGGATGGAAAGTCATTTTTTCCAGCTTAGATTTTATTTATTTTTTAATATAAAATTAATTTTAAATTTTATATCTATGTAAGTATGTATGTATATGTTAACAAAAGATGTACATTAAAACCAACCTTTAAATGATATTATATTTAAACTAACAAAAGCGGCCAACATTTTTATATTAATGTAAATAAGATACATGATTAATCAAAATATCAGTCAACATATACAGAACAAATGTATTGTAGGTATGAAAAACTTATACTCAATAGAATCTAGTTATACACAAAGAGGTATTGATTGCCCAGCTGAAAAAAAATGCTTTTTAAAAATAAGTCAGTCGCTACACAGCCAAGCTTAAAGTTCATACATAAAAATGTTAAGGGCAACAGCAAAATTTTCCTTTCCCCATTGCTATCACCTTATAAATAATTTCACCGTGTTTTTTACTTCGTATTTCTTGCGTCTAATTTTTATTGTTTTTTTACATCTGTAAAAACACTTTAACGTTTCATATGTTTAGTTTTTGATATCTCCTTACTTTTCACATTTTGACTTTTTGTAAGAGTATTTTTTTTAATACCATTTTACCAAACTTAGAAAAAGGTTCGAAAACTGATTTGAAAAGTATAACTGTAAGATATTCTATTTTAAAATTATCCATCCCTGCTGAAATGGTATTCACTCTTTCGCTACCTTATTCTTGGGCGGACAAATATGGAGAGAACTTTTTAAATCCAGGTACCGGTAAAATTCGTTTTTGTGTTAATATGAAAAGTAAATAACAATCACATACATACAAACATACATATGTACATATTTATAATTTAAAAAAACTGGTTATACTCGTAAAGCAAAATCGACTACACTTATGTACTTACATACATATGTATGTATGTGTGTAAATTCTAACAAAGAAGCGAATGAATTAACTATGTGCTTTACGACCACTGTTATTCATGTCACATACAGTAAAGACTGTTTTCATTTATACGACTTTTTTTGACGTCATAAAGATAACCAAGATGTCAGTTCTTGTTCTGTGAAATGAAAAGTTTTTCGAATTAGGTATATGATATTGTTTGGCATCAACATATTGGGTGTATAATTTAAAAATTATGGCATATCTTCAATCATCTCATAATTTATTTTCACTTAGTTATTGGACATTATCAATAATGATAAAAACAAGATAACGCATTCCGACTTTAAAATTTTTTTCATTCTGCGCCTGTATGTACGTCACATCAGCCTCGCACTTAACAAAAGCAATACATAAACAGTGAGATTTGTATAAATTAAAGGAGAATAAAAGCATTATAGTTTCAAAAAATTCAAAATCAAAGATGGCGTCGTATGAAATGCATGGCGTTTTACATAAAATCTAAAATCTTGGCTAAGCTACGATGTGGTCATAATGTACATGACACTAAAGGGAATTATCAGATTCGGCATGACCGAATATAATACTCTTACTTGTTTTTTTTTATTTATTGTATATGTTTTGCTCTCCTGCAATATTTTAAAATTCGAAATAAGCATGGTGTAATTACATAAGGTGATAGCGTAAAGGAGAGCAGTTTTTGTCTTTTTTGTTTTTTATATAGAGTTTGACAATTCTTGGCACTGAAATCTCTTTTTTATACCCTTCACACAGTGAAAAAGGGTATATATAGGTTTGTCATTCCGTGTGAAATTTCTACAATTTTGATTTCCGACCCCATAAAGTATATATTTTCTGAAAGCTTATGAATAGGGGAGTCGATTAAGCGCTGTCAGTCTGTCCGTCTGTCCGTCTGACCGTCTGTCCGTGTGTATGTTGAAATCAACTTTTTGAAGCCCCCCGACATCGCTTGGACTCGGGTGAGGTATTAAAATATCAGAAATATTCGGGAGTAGATCGCTATTGAAAATCAGAAACATCGGTACATAAACAACTGAGATATGAGCAAAAACCCACGACCACCTCGATTTTTTTTTCACAAAAGCAACATTACAACAACAACATACATACAAACGTGTATACTGGTTAGAAAAAACGTGGCATCGAATCCCAGCTGAGCCAAAAAAATTTTTTTTTAAATTTTTTTTTTTATTTTTTTTTTATTTTTTTTATTTTTTTTTTTTTATTTTTTATATAATATATTATTTATATTTTTATTATTTTTTTTTTATTTTTTTTTTTAATTTTTTTTTTTTTATTTTTTTTTGTTTTATATATATTATATACATAATAATTTTTTAAAAAAATTTTTTTTTTAAATAAATTTTTTTTTTTAAATTTTTTTTTAAATTTTTTTTTTAAATTTTTTTAAAATTTTTTTTTTTTTTTTTTTTGTTTTTTTTTAACATTCATACGTGAATTTATAATTTTACAATGGGACGTTTTTATATATGTATGTTTTTATATGTATGTACGTATTTCATATGGGATAAATGGTGACACAAACCACTGTTATTGCATGAATTCACGTTGTGAAGGGTATATAAGATTCGGCACGGCCGAATATAGCGCTCTTACTTGTTTATATAGAGTTTGACAAACATTGGCACACAAAAAAATAATCAGCTGGGCTGGCACCGCCACCTGTATAAGTGTACCCTGGAAATAAGTTCAGTTGTTAAAATGCCACAAATACATGATCTTATACTGTTCTTATTATTGTGGATATTTTCTATTTTCAAGGAGATGTAAGATAGATATATCAAAAATGTCCCATCCATTTTCATTTCATTTTAATTTGCATACAATTCACAAAACGTGTACAATTATGCGCCGCAGAGAATTTTAATTACAAAACACTGCCTTGCGAATTGTATGGGTTTGCCTAAAAATATGCTCTTAAAACCCCTATTTTTAAAAACACACACTCACAACTACTACCCTACATTACATTATACAAAATATCAAAAATATCGGGCGCAGAATCGTTCGTCCTCCGCATTTGAATTCTTTGTTCGCCATACAAAAACAGCTGAAAATCTTACTTACACGTTGTGGGGATATATTTTAATAAAATTAAAACGAACAAAATATGTTTTATTAAATGCTTTGCCATATTTTAAATACATATGTACACATCTATTTATGCATATAATTTAAAAAATTTTTAGTTCGTTGTTCTTAGATCACATTTTCGGCTTTCCTGATTATTATTTGACCCTTATCATTTAAACCGCATATAGTATGTAAATATGTGCGATATGTAGGTATATACTATATGCATACATACATACATGTAAAAGTTATTTAACCACAATTATTTTAACAAAGAAATTTTAAAAATGTGTCTTTTTAAAACATTATGTTTTCTTTACACGAACAAAACACTATTTAAAACAATTAATTGTAAAATCATTTTTTTACTTTATTTTCATAAACTGTAACATTATGTCGACATCGATAGCCATAAACAGTGGACTATCAACATCAACGATAACAGAGCCATCTGCAAATGATACCGATATAAGTGACGATAGTGAAACATGTTGTAAGATTAATGAAACTTCAACTTCTTTTAAAAACACGAAAAATCAAAGTGAAACATCATATAAGAATGCAAACGACGAAAATAATAAAACAAACAGTTATGCTGGTAACAAAAACACTGCAGAGGGATTAATGGACATAGCCTTATTATCAGCCAATGCCAATCAATTAAGATTTTTAATAACATACAATCATAACGCTTCGACGTACTACATAAGCATTACCTTAGTAGCACTATCTCTAATAATGCAAATAATGGTTGGAATTGCCTTAATATTTAAGGTACATATGTAAATATAAAAGGCACTATCAAACATTTTTATTGAAATTTCCACTTAAGTTTGATTTATTTATTTATTTGGTGAATATACAAGGCCGTCCTAAGTGTCGTATTGTCGTAATGTAATAATTAAAAAAAAAAAAAGTTTAAAATTTTATAACACCGCAAAACTTTTTCGTTCTTTTTGAAATTTTATTTAGTTATGACATCATGACGATACAATATTTAGGACTTCTTGTGAAAACATCAATTATTTTTTCATTCCAGCGCCGTTTTCATAGATGTCGTAGTAAACGTTATAATGAATTAATATTGGGCGGCGTCTTTATAATAACGGTAGTAAATATTTTGCTAGCAGCTTTTACAACTACTGATGTTAAATGAACATGGAAGATAAAACGTGCATCTAACAATACACAAATAAAAACTTTTTATATGAAATTATGTATAAAGTGTAAAAATCACAATATTTTAAAATAAAGGATTTTTTAAAGTAATCATAAGAAAAAAATAGCTTCTGTGTAATAATACAAATATGTGGATAAGTATGTACGTGTCTTACTTATGTTTGTACACATTTAGTTCTAATTTATGTTTTATCTCCCTTTTTATTTGAAAGCAGGTGCAAAAGACAAAAAGTAATAAAATCGAATAGGGATTAGTAAGTATGTATTAACTTAATAAAAATAAAAAACTTGCCGAAATTTAATAATATTTTAAATGTTGAAAGTATTTTTAATATTAAATGAAAAAGAACTTTAATTCAATGCTGGCTACTGGATTCAAGTTTAAAACTACATTTATTTTTTCATGATTTTCGGTTTAATAATATTGACTATTATATTTACATAAAAACTCTTAAATATTAGATACAAAATAAATGCATATAAAATTATAAAACAAAAAAATTTATAAAAATATATGTATAGTTAATCATACAATTAAAATATTATTAAATAAATATTTCGTCAAATGACTTTAAATAAATGCACTCTTGGTATCTGTTACGATGATAAAAAACTGCAGCATTTGGAAAGAAAGTATTTTTATATTTTAAACTACATAGCTTATAGTATTTACAGATCTCGGTAACACTGAAGATTGTTATTTTTAGATTGGAAGTGCTTAAGACGAATAGTCCTTTTTAATTAACTTGGCAATGGTACTGAGTTGCATGTTGGTTGTACCTTCGTAGATGGCACCGATCTTAACATCACGGTAGTATTTCTCTTGAGGGAAATCTCGTGTGAAACCGACACCGCCCATCCAATCAATGCATTTGATGGTAACACGTTGAGCTACTTCAGAAGCATAGTATTTAGCCATGGCGGCTTCCTTAACAAATGGGATACCATGTTCGACCATACGGGCGGCATTGTAAGTCAACAAACGTGCAGCTTCAATTTCTGTGGCAATAGTGGCGATTTGATGTTGCATAGATTGGAAATTGAAGATTTCAGAGCCAAATTGTTTGCGTTCTAACAAATATGGGATTGTGTGATCGTAACAACCTTGAGCCAAACCAATCATCTGCGATGCAATGCCAATGCGACCTTCATTTAAAAATCCGGCAGCATATTTGTAACCATGGCCAAAAGTGCCCAACAAGTTCTCTTCGGGAATGCGAACATTGTCAAAGGTAAGCATGCATGTACCGGAAGCACGAATGCCTAGTTTGTCTTCAGGTTTATTGATAATTAAGCCAGGAGTATCACGATCAACGAAGAAGGTGGTGATACCGCGATAACCGTCTTCAGGTTTGGCATTGGCAAATACTACAAATACACCTGCCAAATCAGAATTTGAAATCCACATCTTAGAGCCATTAATAACATAGTGATTGCCATCTTTTTTTGCAACAGTTTTTAAAGAGAAGGCATCAGAACCGGAACCAGGTTCAGTCAAAGCAAAACTGCCAGGCTAAAATAAATACATGTTGTTAAGTAGAGCTTTTATGGTTTGACTCGTCAAGCAGACGCATACATTTTTACAATCGTTTATTTACTTACGTATTCTTGAGCCAATTTTGGCAAATATTTATTTTTCTGTTCCTCATTACCAACTTTCATTATCAAAGAGTTGACTAAAGTATTGTGAATATCAACCAAGGCAGCAACTGAAGGATCAACTTTGGATAGTTCTTCAACTGTCAGGATGGTAGTCAAGAAATTGCAGCCACTACCCCCCAACTCGGTATCAATTTCAATACCCATGAAACCATTGTCGAACATAGCTTGAACAACGGATGGTTCAAATTTATGCTGTTCGTCCATCTTCTTTACCAAAGGTGCAATTTGTTCTTGGGCCACTTTAGCAACTAAAATTAAAAAACACACACACATATGAAATTATTTTATTTAAATGTGTGTTATAATAAAGCTTAACACATCTTGTAAACAAGCCCATATTCTATTTAAAATTAGAATATTAAATAAGTAATAAAAATAAAAACCAGCAATTATTCACACCCTATTTGCTTTTTCAGTCGCATATTTAAAATTAATTGACAGCAACTGACAACGTTAATTGTATTGATAATCAAGTTTCTACCCAACAATTCTGCCTAACTAACATAGAGCCAGTGTATAACAAAAATTAGAATTGTAGGGTATACATATCTGTTTTTTATGCACCTTATACCACATACATACATTTATGTACATAAGTACATATATAGAAATCACTGTGGGTATTGAGATTTTATTAAAAAAATATTGCATTAACTGATAACAAGCAAAACAAAGTTATGTAATATAAATGAAAGCTAATTAAAAACTTTGAAATTATAACTATTTTGTATAAAGTGGCGATAAAGCCATTCCGGAATGATATTTTCAATGTTAAGATTAGAAAATTGTAAATATAGACATAAATATAAATTAGACAAACAACTTAATTAGATTAAGACAATACCACAAACCTACGATAACATTGGTTAGATAATCATTGTATTCCCTATCAAATAATACAAAAAGGAAATATTTTTATCAACTTCCCAACTAAGAATAGACTTTCGCAGATGTTATTCTATTCAACTCTCTAGGAAAGTTAGAGATAATAGTACTAAATCCATATGAACCCACTAGAACAGTAGGCAATCATAGGAGTAACACCAAAAACCCCATAAATTTACTCTATCACAAGTGTAACGCCATTTAAATTTATTGAAAAGTTTTTATCTTAACGAGAAAAACTGAAATTAAATCGCTGACTAGCTTGTGAAATAAACAAATAGGCGAAATAATGTCAGAGAAGATCTTATAAGCAAAAACATCCCCCCTTTGTTTTATTTTATTTCACGCCCAATTTCGGCATTGAACTTCGTTCAAAAACAACAATTTTGCGATGTGTGTATAAGTCTAACCCACTAGCCTATCAATAACAATTCGTGAATGTCAGAAAAGCAAACTTATCTTACTTACGTACTCAAGATAAAGAGAATCATTTTTTTTCCTCTTTCATTTCACTCACTTTATTTTGCATGTACACAAATAAAAACAATGTTTTGTTGTTAAATATTGTTTTTTTTAGACATAACTACTTGACAACAGTTTTTAGATAAGTTGATATAAACTATTTAAATGTATTAAATAAGTACATACAAATATATTATTAAGATATTCTTAACACATACATACATATTAATAAATTATTTGTCATATACATATGTACATTTATAAATAGTGTTTATAAAAATCTTGTCCTAACTAGGGATTGAACATGGATATGTAAAACTTTTTATTTTTAACAGTTTCACTCAATCTCGATTAAAATGTAAATATTTTAAATGAGTCAGTTTTTAATTCTCCTTTTCATTTTCTTGCTTGAAAGACTCATGCAATAAATGAAGGTCATATTTATTTAATGCAATCAATTTAAATTAAAAAACTATTTATCAAAAGTAGAGCAAAACAAAATAAATTTATCACTTTTTTAGCTAAACCAAGTAGGTATTAAATGATTTGCTAATTAAAAGGCCAGTTGGAGTTCGGCCTGAATATCTATTTGCAACAAAATGCTAAAATTTAGGTTTGAAAGTTTTTTCCGTTTACTACTAAATACGAAGCCAACAAGATTTGAACGGAATTTTTAACATTTGCTATCTTATATAGGGACGATATTGAACTTAACGGAGATTATTTCCGTCAACTGAAACAAAATTTTTTGCTCTAACAATAGTTCGCTCAAGGAATTTTTAACGCTTCGTATTTTTTTTAACATTCGTATATATTTTCTGGTTTTGTTTAGATTTCAATGAAAACATTAAAGTGTTCATGAACACAAGGCATTATTTGAGCCAACACAACCAGTTCGAACATACAAACAAGTTGTATTGTCTTTTACATGCGGTAATTGTTTTTGTTATTTTTTTACATTTATATTAGGATTGAATTATGTTTTGTGTTTATTTTTTTATATTAAAATATGTACATACATACATGGCATTTACATTTTCTAATGATTTTTGTTGTTTGCCAGTACTGTGTTTTATAAGTACGAATTTTGTTCTAACTATGCTGAACTGTTATTTGTGTTCACCCGTCTTTATGTTTATGAGAACATATGGTCGTTGGGGCTTATAGTATAGTAATTTGTTGCTTATTACGAGATATTCGATCTTCGTTGCCTTTGGAATTTTTCATTGATTATTTAACATCGAATACATATTAATATATCAAATTTGCAAATAAATCTTATTTAATTTTCTTTACAGCTGATACAAATTTAATTCTATAAATAATTCTGATAATAAAATTCGATTAGTTCTTTCGACCACATTCGAAGTTCGAACATTACTAATAATAATAAGGGCTCATATCGATAGTCACAAGTAGAGAGGCCCTAACTCGATTTTCTACTAATTTAGGTTTCTTAATGCTTCCAATACATTTCACACAAATACACCTCGACACAAAATTTAACAAAATATCATACATATTGTCGTGCATTATACATATTGTCGCGTACTCCAATAATTTACTTAAACTGTCGGCAATATGTTATTAATGACTTACAATGGGTCGTCGAGCGTACACACGCGTTTTCGATTACGTCTTAAAGACTTGGATAAATATGTTTACATACATACGTATGTACATACATACATATATATAATATTTTACCTCAAATATATTTTTCTCTCTAAGGAACAAATGCTGTGAAAAAACAGAATTTGAGATTTTTTGTATTGAATTGAGAAGCGAAACTTTTGTGGTTTTGTTCAATGACAAACACAGACCTAAACATTCATTAAAAACCAGAACTTAATTACGTAACGTTAAAAACACAGAATTTATTTATGAAAAGTTAAAAAAAATATATCACATGGCCAAACAAAAAGAATCACAACAAACATTGTATGTATGTTTATTAAGAATATATGAAAAGAAAAATTAAAACAAACAATAGTTTTTAAACAATTAGGCGAATTAACCATAAATATTAATATGATTTAATAAAGGGTGTTTTTTTAAGCCCGATAGAACTTGAAATTGTAAAAAATAACAAAAAAAATTAAATTGTAATCAAAATTTTTTTTTATTCGAAAGATCAATACGTGACATTAACATTTGAAAATGATTTCGGGCATTTGGGCACCGCGGCTGTTCTTGACGAAGCGCATTCTGGACGTCCAATTTTGGGCCACTTTTTCGAGCACTGCTGCCGTATGTCACGAATAACACGAACAATGCTGGCCTCCAAGGCGTCAATTGTTGCTGGTTTATCAGCATAAACCAGTGACGTCACGTAGCCCCACAGGAAATAATCGAGAGGTGTCAAATCGCACGACCTTGGAGGCCAATTGACAGGTCCATTTCTCGAAATTAACTTATCAACAAATTTTGATTTCAATAAGTCGATGGTTGCGTTCGCCGTATGGCACGTAGCGCCATCCTGTTGAAACCACATCTCCTCCGGATCAATGTCATCCATATTTTCAAACAAAAAATCATTGATAATGGTGCGGTAACGATCTCCATTGACCGTAACGCGAGCTCCGGCCTCATTTTTGAAGAAATAAGGTCCGATGATGCCACCAGCGTGAAAACCGCACCAAACGGTGCATTTTTCTGGATGTAATGGAGTCTGTAGGGTCTCTTGTGGATTGGTCTCGCTCCATATGCGGCAATTTTGCTTATTAACAAACCCGTTAAGCCAAAAATGCGCCTCATCGCTGAACACAATTTTGCGATAAAACAACGGACGTCCAGAATGCGCTTCGTCAAGAACAGCCGAGGTGCCCATATGCCCGAAATCATTTTCAAACGTTAATGTCACGTATTGATCTTTCGAATAAAAAAAAAATTTTGATTACAATTTAATTTTTTGTGTTATTTTTTACAATTTCAAGTTCTATCGGGCTTAAAAAAACACCCTTTACAATAATTATTCCATATTAAAAAAAATAGATTAATGAAATGAAAAAAAATATAAAATAAAGTACCTATGAATAAATGAAAAACAGCACTTACCAGTTTCTTTCATCATAATTTCATCTTCGGTAAGGTGGGTTAAGGGAGTCGGTGTACCGGAATTTCCAGAGGACATAACGCATTGTTGCTGCCGCAAGGCATTAGCAATCTAAAAAATTAAATTAAATTTACACTTACATAACACTGTCAATGCTTTTCTTACTAACTTTTCGTTTACTTTTTTTTTAATGTGCAACTGAATTAAATTAATTTCTTTAAGCTTCAATTGAATTCATACACGTACACATGTACAAACATACATTTGTATGCACATACATATGTTTTTATGTATGTATGTATGTATGTATGTAAAACCACCAACTGAAAACTTACCAAACGCGTAGGCAATTTTTTTAAAGCATTCATTTTGTTGTTTGTTTTCTTAGGTAAATTTTAATATAAGTAAAAATATTTATTTTTTTTATTTAAAAAAGTACACCAAAGCGGAAAGCCACTACCACTAAAGAAAACAACCTCTAACGTCTCGCAGTATACACTCAACTGATCCGAAAAGATCCTCCAGTACACGTATGAACTTAAATTCTTATAAACATAACGACCACACGAGTGATGACGACGGGCCCTCTTGTTATCATTTATTATTTTATATTTGATTAAACTGTTTTTTACGTTTTTTTTGCGTTTGAATTTGTTAAGTGATCAGTGTTACCGAAGCTAAAATATAAAATTATTTGTCTTAATAATATATGAATATTACTAGCAATATATTGGCTACTTCGTCAAGGCAGTACTAACTGTTTTTTCAATAAATATTAATTTAAAAAAAAAATTAATAAAAGGTTCTGTGAGGACATAGCGGGGAACTATAATTTACGCCTAACTATTTACTAAAACAAACATTTTAACAATAATAGGTTCGTTCGAGTACTTTTACTGGACTTTGTAGTAAATGAGTAATTATTGGGTAAATTGAAAATTTTACTCCCAAAAAGAGAATTTGTTCAAAAAAGTACTCGAACAGACATTTGTTAAAATTCGTAAGATTGAAGCAACAGCTGATGGCAAATAAATATTGTGTTGTTTAATGGGAACTATGTACATACATATGTGCAAATATGTATTTAAGTATGTATACGTCCGCCAGATTCAGGCAGTTCCATTCTTTCATCTGTAGACATTGATAACTAACTTCATTTCACAAACAATTTAAATTTAATAATATTTTGCACTTTTGTTTGGATTTTCCTTTTTTTTATATTTTTTTCACAAATTGTATACTTTTTGTTTGCTTACTTTTGAATCATGTTTTTTGGTTTTGCTAAATCTTACTGCAAGAAATTTCTGTAGTAAACATTTGCAAATACTCAGTCAAGAACTGTAACTTTTCGCTCTCTATTTGTGCTCTCATTTACTACAAATTTGTGTAAACGAACGCAATTTCGTGAAATGCAGTAAAAATTTGTACAAATTCGTACAAATTTGTGAGTTCTCGAACGAACCTAATGAAAGCTTCAATGCTGCATTCATACTCTTCAAAAGATACATATACTTTACATACTTATTACCAAGAATGATAGAAGAAAGATTACGACAATTCGAACTCAAAAATTGAATGTTCTGCGCAGGTGGGTTAAATGACGTCATGAAACAGTCTGACATTTAAACATAACAGTGGGACAATTTCTTAATTTTTCCCATAAATAATTTTATGAGAAAAAATTTTTTTTTATTACTCGTATTTTTTTCAAGAATAAAAATAGTAAAATATTGAATGAATATATAAAATTAAGAATAATTTCAAATAAAGATTAATAAATTTTAAAATATGAATAATATCTATCTATTACGTTAATGTTTTAGTATATTTTCTTTTTCGGCTACTTATATTTTGTTTAATTTCCGCATTAAGAGTTATTAATCTAAAATACATCCTACATCTAAAAAAAAGTTTTTCACTTCTTCGCTGGCTTTTACGTCCTTTGCTTCCAATAAATGTTTTTTTAAATAATCATTTGTTGGAAATAATTTGTCTCCATTTAGCCGCATAAAACTATCATCACAAGACTTTAAAATGTTCATTTAAGAGATTGATGGCTTACTTAAGCCACCTTCACTTAAGTGATTAACCCATGAATATGATGAGTCTTCTAGGGGCTTAATGGCAATATTAGGTTCTTTGTTTTTTAATTTATGGCAAATATAACCGGCCAAATTCTCTAAACCATCACAATTTATGTTTTCGACCTCACTTTCGTGATTTTCTTCTTGCAAGTTTTGTTGTTCGATGGCGGGATTAATGTGTTGAAGTATTTTACCTACTTACAAAAATCAGAAGCAAAATTAGCTCTGTACTACAAGTACTTAAAACTTTGAATTTACCTGTTAAAGAATATTGCTCATTTTCTAAATCAGGAGTATTATCTTCCTCAACATTTGCATCAGTGCCTAAGATCCCTTCGTTATACCCAATAATATATGATCTAAGTCTGTATTTAAATTCTTGATGGTCAGGATGGTCGTAAAGACCTCCCTTGGATCTAATTATACCAAAAAACTTTTCAAGAACATCCTGATTTAGGCGATACGTTAAGATATACTCAATATTATAACGACTCTTAAGTTCACTATACATGAGTCTTAACGCATTATTTGTTTGAATAATGCCTGTTCAGTAAAATAAATAGATTCTAATCAAACAGTTTTCAACATTCAAATTAAACTGTATACCTTTTACCTTAGTATTTTTATGGTGTCCTTCCGTTTGCAAAATGTTATCCAAAGCTTTCTTTGTTGCTCATTATTTTTTGGAAAAGTGTAAAAGGACACATCTAAGATAAGTTATATTAAAAACACGCACAATATTAGTTTTAAACACAATTTCTCACTTGATTTCTTTCTATCGTTTCGCATGCATTTGCCCACTGCGCACTTCATGTTTACAATTTGCTTCAAATTTTTGAACAAGAATTTTTTACACTTAAAGCTTTCAAATAGCCTCCACACACGGTTATTATAATAATAATTATTTTTTTACACAATATTTAATAGATAAAAACACAATATTCTTGATCTATAACGAAATATGATAAATTAATTTTTTGAGATTTGTCAAACTAATTTTTGTTGTAGGGTTACCAAGTCTTACATAACATATAAATTGTTTCGAACAAATTTAGGAATAAATCAAGAATATATTTATCTTAAATATTAATAATAAATTAAAAGTTTTATAATTTTTGATTTGTCTTGACTCTTCTTGAGTTTTAGGTATTTTTTTAATATGTTTTTTATTTTTTAAGTTCAATATTTCGAGACTCTACAGGAATAAGTAATGATCTTTATATAAAGATAAACCACAATTCTCTCATTACAATTGCAAGAAATTGTGTAAACCAAATTAAATATTTTTAATTTGAATATAGAAAATTATCAAAAACATATGTATGTACATGTTAGTAATGTCAGAAATTATTAAAACCAACATTGGATCCGCCTTGCTCATAAAAAAAACATTTAATGTTTATTAAGCGCTTAATTGGCGGATAACTGTAGGAAATTTGTCAAATAAGCCTGTATTAAACATAAAATATTTCTTGTGAATAAGGCAAATATACATACATTTAATATACAAAGAAACGCCAAAATCAGAAACTAAAAATATAGAATTAGGTTTTTGTCTTAGTTTGCTTGATTTTATTTCATTATTTTTTTATATAAATTATGTAAAGGGACCGCCAAATAATTTTTTTTTTTTGAAAATGCTACAAAAAAATGTAGCTTCGGCTGTGTGGCACGTAGCGCCAAATGTTGCCAATATCCTCCCGATAACGATCGCCATTGACTACGGCCACTCCTTGCTCATTTTCGAAGAAAAATGGCCCAATTATGCCTCTTGACCAAAATCCGCACCAAACAGCGACTCGTTTTGGGTGTATCGGCTTTTCAATGTATGCGTGCGGGTTTTCTGTGCCCCAAATGAGACAATTTTGCTTGTTTACATACCCGCCAAGATCAAAATGAGCTTCATCTGAAAGGATGATTTTTGTTTTTTGCCAAAATCGGTCAAAGTAATGTCACAATATTTCCCAGCGTTGTTCAAGCGTATACACAACTATATTCGTTCAGCGGAAGAATAAAACTAATTATCTGTCAAATCATACATGAACTGGTGTTATCATTCATGAAAAAGCACTAGTTGAAAAAAACGTTAAATAGCGGACCCTTTACAAGGTTTAATGTTATTATTTAAGTTAAAGAATTTTTTTTTATCCTATGGAGTTAATTTTCATATATGTAAGTTGTCAATTAAATTTCTGGTTCTCAATTTTATAAAATTTTCCTGAAGAAGATACACAAAGTGATACCGAAATATTGGAGTTAAAAAATAAAAAACAAATTAATAAAAAAAACACCTCAAGCTCATAAAAATATTCAAGAATACACACCTAGCCCTAAATATTTTGGAAGTACATAGAATAGGTAACCCTAGCTTGGGTTAAGCTACGTCATCTAACGGGAAGACATGCGCATGTCGTAATCTCTTTGTATATCATTCTTGCTTATTACCTACGTCCACATTAGACAATAGAAATGAATAAGACTATTTTTAACTGGTTTTTTGTTAATGAAATTTGACGTATGATTGTTTAGATAATTACTTAAATTTAGAAATAATATTAAAGTATAAAATACTTAGAAAGTAAAATTAAAAAGTTATTTTCTAAAAAGAAACAACTTCATATTTATTTGGTTGTTGGGTTTAAGCTGGTTTATATGCATTTCACTGGTGCTTATGCCAGATCATCAGTAAACCTTTACCCAAATTCTTGAAAAAGTTTAAAATTTTTATAAGTTATATTTTTAAATTCTCATTAACAAAATGAGAATTCAAAAATAAAACAAAAAAACTATAAAAAACTTTTTCAAAAACCCAACCAACAATTTTTCAATTTTAATTTATTTTATTTTTCTAATCTAAAATTGAAAAAATTGTTGGATGGGTTTTTGAAAAAGTTTTTTATAGTTTTTTCTTTTTCGTTATTTCTAGCGGTATATAAGTTCGAAAGTATTGTTATTTCAAAATCTTCAAACTTGTAAGCTGGGACACTTAACAAGGCATACGTAGTGGCAAATTCAAATGATTTAACCTCCTTCCAAATAAAATCATTTAAGAGCGCATTTATATTTGTGTACCCACAACCAAAAAAATGGTGTCATTACTTTATTTTGTCATTCCGTTTGTAACACTTCACAATGTCCATTTCAGACCCATAAAAGTGTATATTTTCTGAGTCCTAGTTTCATTTTAGGACGATATAACTATGTCCTTTCGCTTGTTGAAAGCACGATAAAACTCGAACCGAAAAAGTACATAAGAAATGTTCAGTGCTGATAATGGACGAAATCGGCATATTAGGGAGAGAGTAATGGCTTGTTATTTAAGAGTAGATAAAAAATGGGTTTCTTGTATCGTATAAAATGCATTAACATAGAGCGTTGAAATTTCGCAAGTATATTTCTTAATTAAAAAAAAAAATCTTTCCCATTAAAATTGCTCAAATCTTTACAATACGGAAGCAGTAACAGATCAAAATGTACGAAAATTTATACCGTACATTGTCTTTTCGGCCCGTTTAAAACGTAATAAAACTGATAAAAGAGATGTACGATTTTGAAATATAGCAAACATTGCTTTTTGGTCAACAGATTTGTAAAAACGTAAAATTATCCTTAATGTATATAATTACTCTATGGATAAAGATTTTGGAGGATTAAAGGAATTCTTGAACGTAACTAATCGGTTATGCTCTCTACTATCAACATCCAACTTTGACATTTATATGAGAGCTCTTTCAGTCGAATTCGCCTATACATATATCTTGTTAAGTGTGTGAACCTGCTTGTACGTTTAATTTTTCGAATATTTGATTTGAAAATTTTTAAAACACATTTACTCATTAACATAACGCATTATATTTCCATTAATATTCAGCACTTGAAACTTTATCCGGATTTCAAGATGATTAAGAAGCATCTACAAGTAGGTGGTTCATCAATAACTTTGTACATAATATGTTATGGCAATCTCAACAAATTTAATTCCACTTTCAAATCTTTAAGGTGGTTTTTACTCTTTAAAAATTTTTCGAGCACGTTAACATTTTCAGTCGAGCATTCCTATTAAGAATTTTTATTCAAAGCGAATCATTTTTAAGAACACTACCTACCTACTACCTCTATGGAGCATTTTACTCTGTAATAAACCGACTTACTAAGACATAAATTTCTTTTTATATACCTACTAAATTTCCCTATAACGAATTTTTTTTAATCATACATAAGTTGCTACAAAATTAATAGTAACTTAAATGCATATTTGTTTATTAAAGGCTTATTTGACATACATATGTGTTGCAGAAAAATTTTTCAAGCCTTCAATAAACCTAAAATATTTTTTATAAATAAAGCAGTTTAGTGAGAGATAAAAAAAAGTGCAGTAAACAAATGACGGCTTTGTAGCAAAAAAAAAAAAAAACACAATTTTTCAACTATTTGAAAGTTATATTTTTAGTTTGGTTTTTATCGAATTTTTTAAAATAAAATTAACGTATTTTGAATTCGAACGATTGCTTTGAATGAAAATATTTTATTGCAACAAATCAAATTGTTCTCAAAACTTTCACGCAAAACGTAGTCAATAAAAACAGCACATTATAATTAAATCTCTGAAAAATGAATTACACTAAAAATAAAAGCGTATAAAAATACGTTACATTTTTCCTTTGTAATAAATTTTTTATTTTATTTAAAAAAATAACATCACAATCACGGTTGTTTTGCTGTGATAAAAAAATGGGCACGCTTCTTCAGCCATTTGACATACAGGTTAAAGCAGAATTATGTATATTAACCTCAAATAGTTGGTTGCAGAGTTTAAGCAGTTTCCATAGGCTGAGCCGCACTTTCTTCTGTGTATTTGCCCTTCTCCTTTCCCAAAGCAGCCAAACGACCCTTGCCACGACGTTCCAGAATGGCTTTGCGGTCTTTGTCCAATTTCAATTTGACAATCAAACACTTTGATGGATGAATACCGACATAGACATTGGTGCCATTGGCATTTTCACGTTGAATCTTTTCAATGTAGACGACAAACTTTTTACGATACGCTTGCACAACCTTGCCAACTTGATTGCCCTTAAAGTGGCCTCGAACTACTTGAACTTCATCATCTTTGCGTATGGGCATGGAACGAACATTGTACTTTTGACGCAATTCCTTTGATAGTGGAGCGGACATAAGTCGACGGCGAATGTGCGAAGGAGCCTGGAAATGGCGCTTGCGATTCTTCCTGCGTGAAGATGTAACAAATTTGTTTAACTTCATTTTAAAGACTAGTTGTGTTCACTAAAACAAAACGAACAGAAAAAAACACTATTAGTTTGATGATTTCTTCCAGCCAAAAAAAAAAGCAAACACTCAAATTTGATTTTTTATCATTTTCAATTTTTTATGTCCACTATTTTTAGCACTAGTTTTGTTTTTAACATTTTTAAAGGAAAACATTTTTAAAAACTTTTAGATTTGAATGTTTCAGTAAGACTTTGTAGTGATAATTTTGTTTTAGGTGTTTGCTATATTACGATGTTTCTTGATAAAAAACAAATTACTTAAAAAACTTACACCAAACAACTATAGTGAAAATGCGAAAAAGAAAGAAATTGACAGCTGTGCTGACGGAAGTAAGAAGAAGTTGTCAAACAAGATTTCGTTAAATATCTCAACCGTCAACCTTTATACAACACTGTTCTTAACGAATCCAAAGAGTTGTATTTTATGCTGAGTATTGTGCAGTATTGTGGAATAACGTTAATACAATTCGTACCAAGGCCCATTCAAGCTTAAATGCCTTTTCATGTTATAAAAGCGTTGTTAAAACAAATGTTTAACCGTGTTAAACCAACAAGAAAACTCTAACATGAGCAGTCTACACTTAACAATAACCTCATATAAGTGTTAAGCATTTCATGTCTGTTGTGGACAAAGTGTTGATATTAGTCATTTTGTTGCTTTTTTTCTATGGCAACACAATTTTTCTTTCGAAAAGATAAAAGTTTGTAAAAATGTTTGTGAAAAAAATAAATAAACTAAAAATAAATATAAAATGGATAAAGATGTGGATAGATTTATCTGTATTTCTTTCGTCTGCATTTAAAAAATAATGAAAACTCTGAACATTAACATAAGTACGTGTACTCCACATAAAAAATTTAACATTTAATAACATAATGTTTTAACAATAATTTATGTCTGTTGTAGACGGGGTGTTAATGTCGTTCACACATATATATGATATCCATATGTATGTTTTTTATTTTATTCACCATGATACCAATTTCTTTTACTTTTTAGTACTCCTAGTTACTCCTGTACGATTTATTTTTCATATTTAACAAAAATGGGTAAAATTCATGTAATTTTTACTAATTTCTAAACTCTATGCTCCTAGTAAAATCTTTTGTGTTAACATATTTGCACTCGATTTTAAAATCTTAAAAACACATAAAAAGGTAAGTGTTACCGGGCTTACTAGCATGAGTAAAAGCATCAGGTATTTTATTGCATGCAAACCCTATCTTGGGTATTCGATATTTGCTGTAAGTGTATAAAAAAATTAAGAACAATAAAAAAACAATATTAAAAGAAAAATACGTATTTAATCACACGTGCCAAAAATATTCCACAAAATTGCCGATTCAAAATAAAATTAAAAAAATGGAGTTAATGGTTTGTAAAATATACAATATATGGATTCTGATGATAACACCAATTAAATTTTAGCAAGGAGCTTCGCTTTTATCTCGATCGGCTGAAGAATTTGGAAATGATGGTCTAGTAGAGGAAATGTGGGCAGTGAAGGCTATGGACCATGCTGAGGTGTATTTCAATGTAAGTCACGTACAATTTAAACATACATATTAAAGGAATTCACGTCACCGGTTTCGTGAAAATTGAGTTTTTTTTAAATGTATAAAATAGTATCGCATTAAATTGAGCCATACACAACAGCTATTTTTTGACCAAGGTTAGTACGTAAACTTGGTCGCTGTATAAAAACTACTGTAGCAGTCTGGTGACTTGAATATCTAATTTCTAACATCATGAAAAAAACGAATCTAAAAAAAATTCGTAATATTTTTTATTTATTTAATTATAAATAGACTAGCAAACCGATCGACTCACAATCTAGCTTTTCTGTTTCTTTTTATTCAAAATTAATCAGCCTTATTGTCATTGGCGTTGTCGTATTTTTTGGTACCGTGTAATATTTACGACAATGTAAAATGAATGAGACCTTGTCGTATTTCTGTCGTTTTCGACACAAAAACGACACGACAACGCTAATGACAATAAGGCCGAATATGTTTATTGGACCTACGGCGGTTCACAACTTTAGCAATAGCAACAAAATTGTTAACGCCATAAAAATTCAACTGAAAACTGTTGAAAAGTATAGTTTGGTTGTGTTAACTCTGAGACGTCCAAACTGGGCTGAGTTAACAACGTCAATAGGGGCTATAGGTATCAACAATTTTGTTTCTACATTAAAACAAAGGAATACTTATTAGTGATATAACGAATATCAGTTTTCGCGGATATCATTATTACCTTTATAAACCTTATATATATATTAATAATCTGGATGTCAATAAATTGATCAATTCAGATTTATTTAGTATAAAATATGTATTGAACTTTGTTCTTATAGTTGTAGTCTAACACTTTATACTTATTATTGTTTTTCTAGTTACTTACAAGTGTACATCCTTCCTGTATAAAATTGACACCATATGATGATCAAATCTATCAAACATTTCGTCAAGACTTTCCAAATCTAAAGGTGGATGTTTTGACGGACGACATCCTAAAATCTCCGGAAGCAAAACAAGAATGGCGTCTGTTTGCCGAAAAGTTTAACAAGCTGGAAGATTATTCCTACGGGACATTACTGAGGGCAAATGCATCGGAAGAATTTTCACCAGACAACTCTATCTTAGTAGTGCGAATTCAATTTCTCGCCATAGAAATTGCAAGAAATCGTGAAGGCTATAACAACGAAGTGTACAAAAAATTTCGATCCGCACCAATATCAAATTAAAACAAAATGTGAAAATAAGTTGCTTCAAGAATTATATAAATAGAATAAATACACATACTTACCTATTTCTAGATATTTATTAAATATAAGTTTATAAACGTAATACAATTTAACTTTAAAATGTTTCTGTTACACTATCGCAGTGGTTACCTGTGACGTCGCAAAATTGTGCTATGTTACAGTTGCTAGAGATTTCTATCAGCCAATTCAATTAACCACTCAGCTAAAACTTCATATAGGATGGCAAGGCTCAATTTACAAAACTAATGTCAGACAACATGGCATTTTGTTAGTTTAGACTCTGCCAACAAACTTTAAAGTTATAACTACAAAAATGAAATAATCGACAAACTTAAATTTTACTATTGCGAAAAAAAAACGCTTGAACTTTTAAAGATTAACTAAAAAAATTCCATTCGAATAAAAATATTTTCCTATTTTAAGCAAACACATTCGAGCAAATAATTTTTCAAAACAAATTCCAGAATAAGCACCTAGATGTTATAAAAACCATTACAATCTTTAAAAATTACTTTTGATTGTTCTCTGTAAAAATAACAAAATATTTAAAAACATGTACATACACAACGTAGAATAAAAAAAATTGTTTTCAGGTAGAAAATGAAACTTTATTTATTTTTGATGTTGTCAAAAGCAACAACTAGCAGAGTTACCATAATTTATTCTTATTTTTAGATTAAATCTGTATCTTCGATTATTCGTTTTAATTGGTGATTTTCATAAATTGTTAAAAAAAAGTAATAATGAAGTTCATACCAATTTTGGTAGTTGTTCTACAACATTTTGTTAAACAATCACAAGAGTAATGACCACCTTTAAAAAAGGTTTAAAAGTTTTTCGTTAGATGGTAAAATGTTTTTAAGACGCAAATAAAACAAAGCTTTTCATTAAACCGAGTACTTATTTAAAAATAAATTGCAAAAAAAGTTCACGATCAACAACCACCGCTTTGGTGTATACTCAGCTTTTATATTAGTATAGAATTATTTGTATTAGTTTTGCGTTAGTATTAATCAGATTTGTTAGTTGTAAATCTGACTAACGAGAACAAAAATATTTATAAAGTGTAATTGTAAATATATATGTATGAAAAATATATGTATGTGGCATCCATCCTTCCAGCTCCTTAAATAAAGTACATGGGATTTCTGACCAAAAATTCAGGTCTAATTTGACGTTTCTCGTATTCTCTGTTCAAGTTACCAAAATTGTTTGTTCTGAAATAGTAATTCATTTATGTATACAATAAAAGTTTTATCTTCTATTATTCTTTTTTAATTGAACATACCCTTCCAAATAAACGCGACCTCGGAATGCTACTAAATGAGCTAAATAAGCTGGGGCTGGATATGATACTGCTCGGTTGCAACGTGGAAACAAATGACAGAGATTATATGTCAATTTTTGCAAGAGATTTACATCGAAATTTGACTCATCCATAATTACATTATACCGTGTAGGCTTAGCTGTACCCTGTATCGACTGATGGCTCACCATGAAGAACTGAACTTCATTAGGATGAGTAATGTGTTGATCGACCACAGTGCCCGCCTGAACATTGTTAAAATCCCTATCGTGTTGCGGCTGTGTAAGTGGGAAAAAACGAGTATGATGACGTTTAACTACTATTACGCATGTCAGCTTTGCATTGCAGCCCTGCAAACAAAACAATCGATTATAGGTAATTAAAAAATATTTAAACAGTAACTTTACAATTTTTTTGCAAGCATTTTTAATGGCACGAATTTCTTCACGTTCAACTATAGGGAACTGTCCATCCGATACACCGTCTCGATAATATATTATCTGGCTGGGATAACTTTTCTGGTATCTATGGTAAACTTGTAAATGATGGCGCATGATCGACTCCATATCTTCAATATTTTCAACGGTAGAACGCTGTAAACGATACTGACAGTTGTAACAAGCACCATTTACGTCATGTGAGGCTGCAACACCAACAACACTCGGTATATGGCGTTGATCTGGAGAGGGATGCGTTACATCAGCTCCCAAATACATAACATTCTTAATAGGAGATAATAACTTTGTATCTCTTTCCTGTGCAATTTTATGATTGGTACCATTTAGTTTTCCATTTACTTTAAGCATAATATTTGAAAATACAGACATATCTCTCTTCGTTCGACTGAGAGTTTTATCTTTAATACATTGTGTCAATATGCCGACCTCTAACTCGGCGGTTTGCTTAATTTTCGAATATTGTGTACCTCTTTCGGATAGAACGACAAATACCTAAAATTGTAGATAATTAAAATTATAATTAAAACTCTTATATGAGAGCCATTTGATATTCTCTGGCTATCGATTTTTTTCGTGCTATATCGAATGTTACGAGTGTTAGAAAATATTAATCGAACGAATTTTCATTTGGTATTATAGCACACATTTGATAAAAAAAAAAATTAACGATATTGAAACATTTGAGTTTATGGTGGAGTTTGCCGTCGAATATTCAATTTTAAAATCATACCTCATTTTATGAATAAGCTACGCTATCGAAATTTTCGTTGTGTCAAATTTTCTATCGAACAGAATTTTGCTTTCGATTTATATTTTTTAAATATACAAATTGATCGCTATAGGTTTTGTTTTATTACTAAGTGACAATTCGTTAGATTAGTTCTTCCTGCTACGATTTTGGTTTTGAGTTTATACTATTTAACCCCAAATAAAAAATAAAAAAATATGATAAAAATAAAACTTACCAAATCATAGTTCTCCTTTGCAAGATCTTTAAGTATTCCTTGCAATTGACGAAAATTGAACGCTTTTATATTCGCAGTATTTTGTAAGTTCATACTTAGACTCTGAGATGTTTTTATGACCTGTTAAAGTTTTAACGTATTCATTAATTCAAAATAAAATAATTATATTAAATATTAGATTCTATACTAACATTAGATTTAAAATCTTCAAGATCGTGATAATTAAAAAAGCGATTATTATCTTCGTAAAGGATCGCCCATTTATGACCATTAGGTGGTTTTGAAGTCATTAAGAATTTAAAATTTGAGTCCATACGCCAGGCACCTTTAAAAGTTGTTACAGTTTTTCCTTGAAAATATTCCATAAAGGGCTGTGGCAACAAACGCATTGGAACCTTAATGAAGTTTGAACCAATGCGCAAACCAAACGCTTGTATTGTTTGATTATTGTTGTGCTCAAAAAATCTAAGCAATTCCATTATTTTCTGTTTACGTTTATTTGTTGAAGTTGCGGCATAACGAATCATGTTTTGTACTTGTCTGTCTTTATCTTTGCGCTGTAATGTAAATAAGCTAATTTATTACCTTATCTATTTTACTTATTTTGCGTGCTTACGTTTAAAGCCTGGTCACTGGGAATAGAACATAACTCCATTGGCAATGAGATTTGTCGTACACTTGAGCCAACAGTTAAACAATTTAGATTTTCGTAATTTAATTTAAAACCTTTAGATTTATAATAGTTTGCTACTGTTTGCTCTTTTCCATCTTCTGTTCGAAATTTATTTATTGATGCTGGATCTCCAATGCCCAAAACTTTGTATTTTTTGGGAACAGACCCAAAACATGTCGGAGGTGTATATATGATATTAATACCCGTCAAATAAGTAATAACATCTCTGCCGTTTCTACTTTGGTTTATGTTCTGATTAACATCAATATTTCGATTTTTAAGATAATTGAGTACAGTTGATTCACAAGGAAAAGATTTATGGGCAATATCGACATTTAATAGGGGTTCTTCACCCAAAATAGCCGCCTGAAATAAACCAGTCCATGCCTCGTAGCCATCATCTAAATTATATGCATCACTTGGTCTCCGGAAAAATGAACGCCCAACGCGTAGACCACGTTCATGATTGTTAGATGCCAACACGACTTCCAAAACTTGAAGAGCTCTCATTGGCTTATCAGACACTCTTTCATTTTGATAGCTAAATAGAAAATTTAATAAATAATTGATATCAAATATATATGTACATACAAATTTTATTTTAAGTTTTTATTTATTATTATTTAAATAATAAATTTCTTACGTTCGTAAGGAATTTAAATCCACAACACAATTATCAGTTTCCTTTATTTGGACATGAAACTCTTTCTTTCTGTTATTGGTATCCGGTACCTATTATATTATATAAATATAACAATGTATTAAAGACAAGCATAAAAATAAACTGAGTCAATTTTAAATGCAATTACATACTTCTACTTTTCGATCAATAGGAGTTTGCAAACGCTGCAAAGTGTATAAACTTTTCATGCCATCAAATCCTATAAATGTGTTTGGAAACGATTCAAGCCTCAACTGTTCAATAACAGGGCGTAAAAACTTTTTAGGTTTGTCAGGATTGATGGTAACATCATAGTGATATGCTTCACTTGGCATATTTTTCAAATCTAATTTCAAATAATTTACTTCCACAACACCTGGTTTGCCTAATACACCACGAACAATACCATTACATGATTTCTCTTTTACCGGTAACGGAGTTTCTACAATAATAAAATTTAACAATAAACATAAGCACATCATCTTATCAGGTATGTGATAAAAAACGTTTAGACGTAAAACCTTTTTGAAAACGATTAAAGGTGTGATGTATTGGCTATAATCGTTTTGTGAATAATTTATTTATTTATTTTTCAATTTTTTTATTTTACAGTTTTATTATATTGTTTATATCTATATCGGAATTCATCACACCTATTCAAAAAGATGGTTTAAAAATCGTTTTAAACCCAAAGTTTTTCACCACACCTGAATACTTTTTAGATGTGTTAATTTTTAAAACATCGAATATGTCCACGTGTTAGAAGACAGACTTATTATTTAAGTAAAATTAATCTTACCATCACTTATCGATAATTGCTCCATTCTTTTATTAAATGACCCTTGGCTCCCTGATCCACCCAGTTGAGATGTTGGTGGTTGACTTCTTGGAACTTGTTGTCGACCACCACTGTGTTGTCCACCACCCCATTGGCCTTTTTCAGACCTTGGCTGCTGCTGCTGTTGTTGTTGACCACGTTGTTCGTTACCTCTACCTTGTTGTCCCCCTTGTTGTTGACTTGAATCGCGATGCTGTCCACCACCCCATACACTTTTTTCAGACCTTGGCTGCTGCTGCTGTTGTTGTTGACCACGTTGTTCGTTACCTCTACCTTGTTGACCCCATTGTTGTTGACTTGAATCGCGATGTTGTCCACCACCCCATGCACCTTTTTCAAAGCTTGGTTGCTGCTGCTGTTGTTGTTGCCCACGTTGTTCGTTACCTCTACCTTGTTGTCCACGTTGTTCGTTACCTCTACCTTGTTGTCCTCCACCTTGTTGTTGACTTGAATCGCGATGCTGTCCACCACCCCATATACCTTTTTCAGACCTTGGCTGCTGCTGCTGTTGTTGTTGACCACGTTGTTCGTTACCTCTACCTTGTTGTCCTCCTTGTTGTTGACTTGAATCGCGATGCTGTCCACCACCCCATACACCTTTTTCAGGCCTTGGCTGCTGCTGTTGACCACGTTGTTCGTTACCTCTACCTTGTTGTTGTCCTCCCCCTTGTTGTTGACTCGAATCGCGATGCTGTCCACCACTCCATGCACCTTTTTCAAAGCTTGGTTGCTGCTGTTGTTGCCCACGTTGTTCGTTACCTCTACCTTGTTGTCCCCCTTGTTGTTGACTTGAATCGCGATGCTGTCCACCACCCCATGCACCTTTTTCAGAGTTTGGCTGCTGCTGTTGTCCACGTTGTTCGTTAGCTCTACCTTGTCCACGTTGATCGTTACCTCTACCTTGCTGTCCACGTTGTTCGTTACCTCTACCTTGTTGTCCTCCACCTTGTTGTTGACTTGAATCGCGATGCTGTCCACCACCGCATGCACCTTTTTCAGAGTTTGGCTGCTGCTGTTGTCCACGTTGTTCGTTACCTCTACCTTTTTCTCCACGTTGCTCGTTACCTCTACCTTGTTGTCCACGTTGTTCGTTACCTCTACCTTGTTGTCCACGTTGTTCGTTACCTCTACCTTGTTGACCACGTTGTTCGTTACCTCCATCTTGTTGGGGTCGAGGTTGCTGGGGACCTTAAATAGTTGTAAAAACCAAATTAATTTTTTTTATTAACTCAAATAAATATGTTTCAAGTATGTTAAAGCACTATATATTGTCCTTATTTTCAAGTTTAAGCTCATTTTCCTATATAAAAAATTATTTTATTATAATCCAAAAATAACAAAAAAATACAAAATAATCCGTAAAAAAACAAAGCAATGTTAATTAATAGTTAAATAACACAGTACAACACATGATTGTTTATGAAAGTAGACCCAAAAATAAGAACTTCTGCATCATTGGTTTGGTCAAGGCACATCAAATTATAATTTAAAAATTAATTTGAAGTTAGTAAGTATCGTATTGGGGAATTTGTCACGTTTAAGGCTCTTTTCTTTGTCATAACTCGAGAACCACTAGTACGAATAAGCTGAAACAAATTTAAAAAATATTAAATTACAATTCCTTTAATCTGTTCATACGTTTCGCTACATAAGCAACAGTTTCGCAGTTAAAAATAAATTTATGAAAAATAAATATTTTTTTTTCCAAAAACTTTAATTTTTTTTTTTTTGCAATTCGCCTTTGCATATACCTTATGGATATGCCTTGATTAGTAGGATAAATAAAAAAATTTATGAATTATAAATAAAAAATTTTAATTTTTTGGGAAAAAAATATTTTTTTTTTTCATAAATTTATTTATAACTGCGAATCTGTTGCTTATGTAGCGAAACGTTGTATGAACAGATTAAAGGAATTGTAATTCTTAATATTTTTTAAATTTGTTTCAGCTTATTCGTACTAGTGGTTCTCGAGTTATGACAAAGAAAAAGAGTCTTCATGTTACAAGTAACATAGTCTGAATGCCGTGTTAGTGGTTTTTAATAAAAGTTAAGCTCTTTTTTAGTATTTAAATTAAATAAATATATATACATATATGTACATACATATATAGGTATTTATGAAAGAAAACTTGTTCAATGTAAACGCAGGCTAACAATATGATGGTGGCTATGGGCTTTAATTAAAGCACCAGTTGTGTATTTCCCCATTTAAGTATGTATTTGATAGATTACCTTATCAGCGTTGCCACACATTTTTTTTATAGACTTTAGATGTGGTACAAAATTTGTCCAGAACTATACATTAATATTTTATTGAACATTCACTTCGCTTCGATGTATTATAACTTCAGATTGTATTAAAAACTCGTAGTTTGTTACATCACAACTAATAGAGTTTTCAAAATATTTAATAATAGGTTGAAAATTGGAAGTGTTTCAAACAAGGCATATTCACATATTCGTTTATCAGGGATGGAAAAGTTGTTATCCATCCCTGATATACGAATTGGCCTTGACAGAAAACACCTCTTAAAAATTTGCTTTGTTGTATGAATTCGCCGTTGCATATATCTTATGGATATGCCTTAAAATATATCATATTACTATGAAAATGTTACCAAAAACATTTTTTAACAGAAATTTTTTTGAGTGTCATTTATTTTCTGTAAACTTAAAAAAAAAACATTTGCTAAACATGTGCAAAATTCAAGAGCATATGAATGCGTGGGAATTGGTATTAAACAATTGTCTAACTAAACGCTCTATACTGTTTCATGGCTATTTGCAAGGAAATTTGGACTAATCGGTAAAGTGGTACCTAGGCAACATTTTTGAATATATCAAGTTTCCTAAGCTCCTAAGTAATATTAAACACGCTAGTGACACCAAATTAAAAACCGTAATTTTAAAAAATATTCCTAAGTAATTATCTAATCGGGCTTAAACTGAGATAGGTATAAGCACCAAATTCAAAACAGTTTTTTTAAAAACTGAAAACATTTTTGTCTAGATCACTAACCTGTTTCGAACATTTTTTGGCAATATATTTATGGGTCGATTATGGATAGCAACCGAACTTCAGTTGCGTTCTTTTGACTGTTGGCAGTTGCAATCTGGAATGCCTTTTTGGGCTACTGGCAACGTAACTGAGGTTCAGTTGCTATCCATAATCGACCCATGAGATATACATATTTTGAATTTTCTTTCCTATATGTATAAACTTTTTTTTGAAAACTGGAATTAATTCAATTTTTGTCAGACGAAATTTAAATAATTTGCCATGGTTGAACATACAGAAATAGTTAGCTGGGCTGTTACCTGCATAAGTACACTTTGATATATGCAGCATTAGAAAGTTTTGGTAAAGTGAAAATATATGTGTAGAAATGTGCTTTGTTCCCGACACATCTTCATTCACATATGAACCAGTGTACACTTAATTACACCATGCATATGAACTTAAAAAAAATAGACCAATAATCTCAAACATACATACATATATAAATGCTTAATATGGCAACCATGTATTATAAAACCACGAATAAATAAATAAAAAAAAAAATATATACGAAAGTAACTATATACTAAGATCTGTAAAATATTGTGAAATTATTGATGCACGAAAATACCTGCTTCAGATGTAGAAGGCTTCTCTTGTGATGGATTTTTATTATCAGATGAGGTATCTTTATTTTCTGGAAAAAAAATTGCAATGCAAGTAATTAAATTTATAGTAAATTGCACTTGGGAAGATTTACTAAACTTACTATTTTTTCTTCCCATTTTGAAAATATAACTCTAAATGCGAAATATGTATGTAGTTTTTTAAAGTTTAACAAAAAGATATCTGTAAATTTTATATAAATCGCAAAAAATTTTATTTTCTGTCTATATTTTACTTTGTTAGCTACTGCGTCAACTACGTTTCACGTACAATTTATAATTAAACAAAAAAGGAACCCCAAAGCAGGTTTCACTGCTGAGACGAAATTTTCGGCGGCGGCGATAGAAAAATAAAATCGGCGGCTCAAAAAATCAAAGTGACGTCACTAAGAAATTTAAAAAAAAAATTACATAAAAGTAATTTCATAAAATTCGCAATACACTCACACTTCTTCACTAACACACTCACATTTATTTTACTTTCCACTCTGATTTCAAAGATTTTTTTAAATAAGTAAATTTTGACGATTTCAAGAAAGTACAGTGACGAATAGGTTAACACTGTTGGCTACTAATAAAACTTATACAAATTTACAAGACTGTGGTAAAACAATAATTGTAAATATATATAACTTATTTTTGTATATATGAAAAGATATATAATATCTTTTTTTCATCTTTTCACATAAGGAATAATATTGATGTAACCTTAAACAATAATTTTTTTTAGAAATATTCAAAAATTATTTTTTTTAACTAGTTTCAAGTTTGAGTATGAAATATTTTTGTTAACTCCATAGGTAGTAAAAAACGGAGACAAATTAAACTCCTCAATATACACGCTTCGACGACAGAAACGGCAGCGGCGTTGACATTGAAAAAAACCAGGCGGCGGTGCACCGTCAGCTCTGACCCGTTCAATTTATTTCGCTGCCCAAAGTTGTTGTTCTCCCGTCGATAATTTTACATCAGCTAAGTTATGTGATATTCTAGCCACCTTTTTTAAATCCCGTGTTGCCACGGAAAAAAAAATATCAAATGCTACTTATAGTATTAATTTATTATTATACCCTTCACACAAAAGTGAAAAATGGTATATATAGGTTTGTCATTCCGTGTAAAATTTCTACAATTTTCATTTCCAATCCCATAAAGTTTATGTATTCTGAAAGCTTATGAATAGGGGAATCGATTAAGCATTGTCAGTCTGTCCGTGTGTATGTTGAAATCAACATGATGACGAAGAGTATTATAGCCTATCTAGATAAGACTTTGCTAATGCTTTAATATTTGAAATACAACTCTACACTTTGATAGATTTACTACAGTTTACGCGCAATATCCGCCGGACGAAGAAGTGCGGTTGTTTGTTTATAAAAACTTATTGCAAATCAAGTGTCTAAATAAAATAAATTTACTAAAAAGTAAAAATGTATTAAAAGTGTTGTGTTTAAACGAAATCAATCGATTTGTTTTTAAATAAAATTATCGCGTCTATAATGGTAAAATGCATTAGATGCTGCGTTATTTAAAGATATTTTTTTTTGCTCCATAAAATTAAATAATAAATATGTATAAATGCATGTGTGTATGTTAAATGCTGAATTGGATAAAGTTCTCTTTTTGCAGCAAGCTTTCTGTTCAATTAAGATAATTTAAAGCATATCTAGATAAGACTTTGCTAATGCTTTAATATTTGAAATACAACTCTACACTTTGATAAATTTACTACAGTTTACGCGCAATATCCGCCGGACTAAGAAGTGGTATCGTTTGTTTATAAATACTTATTGAAAATCGAGTGTTTAAATGAAATAAATGTATTAAAAAGTAAAATTGTATTAAAAGTGTTGTGCTTAAATAAAATCAATCGTTTTTTTAGAAAATATAATTATCGCGTCTATAATGGTAAAATGCATTTGATGCTGCGTTAAATAGAGCTATTTTTTTTTGCTCCATAAAATTAAATAATAAATATGTATAAATGCATGTGTGAAAGTTAGATGCTGAATTGGATAAAGTTCTCTTTTTGCAGCAAGCTTTCTGTTCATTTAAGCTAATTTAAAGCCTATCTAGATAAGACTGCTAATGCTTTAATATTTGAAATACAACTCTACACTTTGATGAATTTACTACAGTTTACGCGCAATATCCGCCGGACCAAGAAGTGCGATTGTTTGGTTATAAATCCTTATTGCAACTCGAGTGTTTAAATGAAATAAATTTATTAAAAAGTAAAATGTATTAAAAGTGTTGTGTTTAAATAAAATCAATCGTTTTTTTTAGAAAATATAATTATCGCGTCTATAATAGTAAATTGCATTAGATGCTGCGTTAAATAAAGCAATTGTTTTTTGCTCCATAAAATTCAATAATAAATATGTATAAATGCATGTGTGTAAGTTAGATGCTGAATTGGATAAAGTTCTCTTTTTGCAGCAAGCTTTCTGTTCAATTAAGCTAATTTAAAGCCTATATAGATAAGACTTTGCTAATGCTTTAATATTTGAAATACAACTCTAAACTTTGATAAATTTACTGCAGTTTACGCGCAATATCCGCTGGACTAAGAAGTGGTATCGTTTGTTTATAAATACTTATTGCAAATCAAGTGTCTAAATAAAATAAATTTATTAAAAAGTAAAAATGTATTAAAAGTGTTGTGTTTAAACGAAATCAATCGATTTGTTTTTAAATAAAATTATCGCGTCTATAATGGTAAAATGCATTAGATGCTGCGTTATTTAAAGATATTTTTTTTTGCTCCATAAAATTAAATAATAAATATGTATAAATGCATGTGTGTATGTTAAATGCTGAATTGGATAAAGTTCTCTTTTTGCAGCAAGCTTTCTGTTCAATTAAGCTAATTTAAAGCCTATCTAGATAAGACTTTGCTAATGCTTAAATGTTTTAAATACAACGCTACACTTTGATAAATTTACTACAGTTTACGCGCAATATCCGCCGGACTAAGAAGTGGTATCGTTTGTTTATAAATACTTATTGCAAATCAAGTGTCTAAATAAAATAAATTTACTAAAAAGTAAAAATGTATTAAAAGTGTTGTGTTTAAACGAAATCAATCGTTTTTTTTTAAATAAAATTATCGCGTCTATAATGGTAAAATGCATTAGATCCTGCGTTAAATAAAGATATTTTTTCTGCTCCATAAAATTAAATAATAAATATGTATAAATGCATGTGTGTAAGTTAGATGCTGAATTGGATAAAGTTCTCTTTTTGCAGCAAGCTTTCTGTTCAATTAAACTAATTTAAAGCATATCTAGATAAGACTTTGCTAATGCTTTAATATTTGAAATACAACTCTACACTTTGATAAATTTACTACAGTTTACGCGCAATATCCGCCGGACCAAGAAGTGCTATTGTTTGATTATAAATACTTATTGCAAATCGAGTGTTTAAATGAAATAAATGTATTAAAAAGTAAAAATGTATTAAAAGTGTTGTGTTTAAATAAAATCATTCGTTTTTTTTTAAATATAATTATCGCGTCTATAATGGTAAAATCCATTAGATGCTGCGTTAAATAAAGCTTTTTTTGCTGCATATAATAAAATAATAAATATGTTTGTATGTGCATAAATGTATGTGTGTTATATTTAGCAAAGCTTCCTAAGTTGGGTTAGTTTGTTTGTTAAAGCCAGTGTTTGAATTCGCCTGTTTCAAAGAGTACATTGAAAAAAACGTGTTAATAAAAGCATGTTTAAAAATTAAAAAATTAAAAAAAAAGTTTCTAAATAAAATGTTTATATAAAAATTTGTTTTACAAATCTATTAAACTTCAAAACTAATAATAAATATTTCGGTAAGTTTTCATACACAAATTTAAAAGATATACAAAATTACGTACATAATATAATAATATTTAAATTTAATTAAAAAAATGTTATAAAATAAGCTTTACACAATTTAAAAGTAACTATAAAAACAGCGATGCATCCGATACCGATATAGCACCGATACTTCATGTTTTCTAAGATATTTGCATCAGCGATATTTTTATTATAGATGCAGTTTCTATCACCTTTTACTTTCTCCTCTAAAAAGTAACAATTATTTGAGTTAGGGCCTTTCTACTTTCGACCATCGATATATATAGCTTTGACATTTGTCTGACGTTTTTTCCCTTTTATAATTTATTTTGCCCTTGAATAATTTATAAGCCCGCTTGATATATATTTTTATCGATGCTCGTAAAAAATGTTTGACAGTTGATGCGATTCGCTAACTTTTAACGATCCGACAATCGTTAAATTTGTCGACACTTGTAATTTTTAACTATACTCGACAATTATCATATTAAAGTGGCACCTTTTTCATAAAAGTCTTACCACTAACATCACTCCCTCACACAGATAGTTACGCCATAGCCGAGCCTTAACCAAGAGGTTTTTAGTCAGGTAAAAGGTTAAAAAAGAACAACAAAGCTTATGTTAGATAACAGAAACAACTATAGTTAAAAACTGTAACCGAATATCGAAATCGATAAAATTGTTGTTAACTACACTACTGATCGCCAAAGTTATAGGCAAAAAATATTTGAAAAAGAATATGTATCTTCTCATAGCTTTGTTATTCCCTCTTGTTTTGGTTGTTTGAAAAATTTATACATATATATAATTTGTGGTATTTTTAGTCTTCTTGCAATTGTGTCTTAGTTACAACAAAAGTAACATTTATATTTAAAAATAAATTCAAGTTACCTTATTTTCTAAAATTACACAAATAAGTTAGCAAAGGTTGAGAAATAATTAATAGTATTATTTATTTGGTTGCTGGTTTAAGCTGGTTTATATGCATTTATACCTTCTACCCAAATTTTTTGCTGATGATCTGGCGAAAGCACCAGCTAGAACCCAAATAAATAATATTGAAAAATTTTGATAGCATATCCAGAATAATTTAGTAAACAATATAAATAATAAGTAGTAGTTGAAAAACAAAAAGTAAAATTAAATAAATAATAGGAAAAACACACTCACATTTATTTTACTTTCCACTCAGATTTCAAAGATTTTTAAAAAAAGTAAATTTTGACGATTTCCAGAAAGTACAGTGACAAATAGGTTAACACTGTTGGCTACTAATAAAACTTATACAAATTTACAAGACTGTGGTAAAACAATAATTGTAAATACATATAACTTATTTTTGTATATATGAAAAGATTTATAATATCTATTCTTCAAATATACATAAGGAATAATATTTATGTAATTTTAAAACAATAACTTTTTTTAGAAATATTCAAAAATTATTTTTTTCAACTATTGCCTTTAAAGTTTGTGTATGAAATATTCTTGGTAACTCCTTTGGTAGTACAATGTATAGCACAGGGAAGGAAAATGGCTTTTATGATTTTGTACCAAGTATGAAAACAAAATGTACCTTTTAGGCCATTACGGTACCATTTTTTTAATATTTGTTAATAAAAATATAAACTTAACAAAAATGTTTATAAAAATTCAGAAGTATACAATAAAAAAATATTAAACATTACATTCATAGGTGCATACGTAAAAATCGGTTATTTAACAAATTTTATTTATTATACTTTTAGATAATGAATTTTCTGTTATTTTAAAATTAAAGCAACAAGAATTTGTTGACTTCAATAAATCTTTTGTTTGTATCAGAAGAAACGTATTTCTTCCTAAGCTTTAATTAGGTTTTGAAAAGAAAAAACTCGTTCGACGTTGGCCGATGAATGTGGAATAGATAGAATTCCTCTTACAATTCTTGGCCTTTAGACCAAAAATAGGAAATATTTGAATTTTTGTGTGATCTAAGTTCAATAAAATCGGTTTGTGCTCTGTACTGATTATTTATTGCTTTAATATTTGTTTGTTTGTGTGGAAACATTTTCACCAGAAGAGGTCCTATTGAATTTGTTTCTCCCATAATAACATTTTCTGGAGTAAACTTATCGAACCATTTTAGTACTTCATTATTAAAGTCCACCTTACATGCTTACGAATCATATGTAAAATAAAATACATATAACAACAGCTAAGGCGAATTCATGTAGCAGAGAAGCGGACAGTATAAAATAAAACACACACAAACAAAATTAAAGAGTACATGGACAAATTTTTAAATTGTACCAAGTAGCTTGCGGTAGTACCACGGTACCAACAAGGTCAAAAATGTACCATAAAAAGTACAATTGTATCATGATTTCCATCCGTGGTATAGCAATTATTGCGACTCTACGCTTCGACGACAGAAACGGCGGTGGCGTGGACATTGGAAAAAACCAGGCGGCAGATGCAGAATTGGATAAAGTTATCTTCTTGCAGCAAGCTTTCTGTTCAATTAAGCTCATTTAAAGCCTATCTAGATAAGACTTTGCTAATGCTTTAATATTTAAAATACAACTCTACACTTTGATAAATTTACTACAGTTTACGCGCAATATCCGCCGGACTAAGAAGTGCTATCGTTTGTTTATAAATACTTATTGAAAATCGAGTGTTTAAATGAAATAAATGTATTAAAAAGTAAAAATGTATTAAAAAGTAAAAATGTATTAAAAGTGTTGTGTTTAAATAAAATCAATCGTTTTTTTAGAAAATATAATTATCGCGTCTATAATGGTAAATTGCATTAGATGCTGCGTTAAATAAAGCTTTTTTTTTGCTCCATAAAATTAAATAATAAATATGTACAAATGCATGTGTGTAAGTTAGATGCTGAATTGGATAAAGTTCTCTTTTTGCAGCAAGCTTTCTGTTCAATTAAGCTAATGTAAAGCATATCTAGATAAGACTTTGCTAATGCTTTAATATTTGAAATACAACTCTACACTTTGATAAATTTACTACAGTTTACGCGCAATATCCGCCGGACCAAGAAGTGCTATTGTTTAATTATAAATACTTATTGAAAATCGAGTGTTTAAATGAAATAAATGTATTAAAAAGTAAAATTGTATTAAAAGTGTTGTGCTTAAATAAAATCAATCGTTTTTTTAGAAAATATAATTATCGCGTCTATAATGGTAAAATGCATTTGATGCTGCGTTAAATAGAGCTATTTTTTTTTGCTCCATAAAATTAAATAATAAATATGTATAAATGCATGTGTGTAAGTTAGATGCTGAATTGGATAAAGTTCTCTTTTTGCAGCAAGCTTTCTGTTCAATTAAGCTAATGTAAAGCATATCTAGATAAGACTTTGCTAATGCTTTAATATTTGAAATACAACTCTACACTTTGATAAATTTACTACAGTTTACGCGCAATATCCGCCGGACCAAGAAGTGCTATTGTTTAATTATAAATACTTATTGAAAATCGAGTGTTTAAATGAAATAAATGTATTAAAAAGTAAAATTGTATTAAAAGTGTTGTGTTTAAATAAAATCAATCGTTTTTTTAGAAAATATAATTATCGCGTCTATAATGGTAAATTGCATTAGATGCTGCGTTAAATAAAGCTTTTTTTTGCTCCATAAAATTAAATAATAAATATGTATAAATGCATGTGTGTAAGTTAGATGCTGAATTGGATAAAGTTCTCTTTTTGCAGCAAGCTTTCTGTTCAATTAAGCTAATTTAAAGCATATCTAGATAAGACTTTGCTAATGCTTTAATATTTGAAATACAACTCTACACTTTGATAAATTTACTACAGTTTACGCGCAATATCCGCCGGACTAAGAAGTGGTATCGTTTGTTTATAAATACTTATTGAAAATCGAGTGTTTAAATGAAATAAATGTATTAAAAAGTAAAATTGTATTAAAAGTGTTGTGTTTAAATAAAATCAATCGTTTTTTTAGAAAATATAATTATCGCGTCTATAATGGTAAAATGCATTAGATGCTGCGTTAAATAAAGCTTTTTTTTGCTCCATAAAATTAAATAATAAATATGTATAAATGCATGTGTGTAAGTTAGATGCTGAATTGGATAAAGTTCTCTTTTTGCAGCAAGCTTTCTGTTCAATTAAGCTAATTTAAAGCCTATCTAGATAAGACTTTGCTAATGCTTTAATATTTAAAATACAACTCTACACTTTGATAAATTTACTACAGTTTACGAGCAATATCCGCCGGACTAAGAAGTGCTATCGTTTGTTTATAAATACTTATTGAAAATAGAGTGTTTAAATTAAATAAATGTATTAAAAAGTAAAATTGTATTAAAAGTGTAGTGTTTAAATAAAATCAATCGTTTTTTTAGAAAATATAATTATCGCGTCTATAATGGTAAATTGCATTAGATGCTGCGTTAAATAAAGCAATTGTTTTTTGCTCCATAAAATTAAATAATAAATATGTATAAATGCATGTGTGTAAGTTAGATGCTGAATTGGATAAAGTTCTCTTTTTGCAGCAAGCTTTCTGTTCAATTAAGCTAATTTAAAGCATATCTAGATAAGACTTTGCTAATGCTTTAATATTTGAAATACAACTCTACGCTTTGATAAATTTACTACAGTTTACGCGCAATATCCGCCGGACTAAGAAGTGCTATCGTTTGTTTATAAATACTTATTGAAAATAGAGTGTTTAAATTAAATAAATGTATTAAAAAGTAAAATTGTATTAAAAATGTAGTGTTTAAATAAAATCAATCGTTTTTTTAGAAAATATAATTATCGCGTCTATAATGGTAAATTGCATTAGATGCTGCGTTAAATAAAGCTTTTTTTTTTGCTCCATAAAATTAAATAATAAATATGTATAAATGCATGTGTGTAAGTTAGATGCTGAATTGGATAAAGTTCTATTTTTGCAGCAAGCTTTCTGTTCAATTAAGCTAATTTAAAGCATATCTAGATAAGACTTTGCTAATGCTTTAATATTTGAAATACAACTCTACACTTTGATAAATTTACTACAGTTTACGCGCAATATCCGCCGGACTAAGAAGTGGTATCGTTTGTTTATAAATACTTATTGAAAATCGAGTGTTTAAATGAAATAAATGTATTAAAAAGTAAAATTGTATTAAAAATGTAGTGTTTAAATAAAATCAATCGTTTTTTTAGAAAATATAATTATCGCGTCTATAATGGTAAATTGCATTAGATGCTGCGTTAAATAAACCTATTTTTTTTGCTCCATAAAATTAAATAATAAATATGTATAAATGCATGTGTGTAAGTTAGATGCTGAATTGGATAAAGTTCTATTTTTGCAGCAAGCTTTCTGTTCAATTAAGCTAATTTAAAGCATATCTAGATAAGACTTTGCTAATGCTTTAATATTTGAAATACAACTCTACACTTTGATAAATTTACTACAGTTTACGCGCAATATCCGCCGGACTAAGAAGTGGTATCGTTTGTTTATAAATACTTATTGAAAATCGAGTGTTTAAATGAAATAAATGTATTAAAAAGTAAAATTGTATTAAAAGTGTTGTGTTTAAATAAAATCAATCGTTTTTTTTAGAAAATATAATTATCGCGTCTATAATGGTAAATTGCATTAGATGCTGCGTTAAATAAAGCTTTTTTTGCTGCATATAATAAATTAATAAATATGTTTGTATGTGCATAAATGTGTGTGTTTTATGTAGCAAAGCTCCCTAAGTTCGGTTAGTTTGTTTGTTAAAGCCAGTGTTTGAATTCGCCTATTTTTAAAGAGCAAATTAATAAAAAAAAACGTGTTAAAAAAAGCATGTTTAAAAATTAAAAAAATTAAAAAAAAAATTCTAAATAAAATGTTTATATAAAAATTTGTTTTACAAATCTATTAAACTTCAAAACTAATTATAAATATTTCGGTAAGTTTTCATACACAAATTTAAAAGATATACAAAATTACGTGCATAATATAATAATATTTA
Source organism: Phyto melanocephala (assembly GCA_941918925.1). Classification (NCBI taxonomy): domain Eukaryota; kingdom Metazoa; phylum Arthropoda; class Insecta; order Diptera; family Rhinophoridae; genus Phyto; species Phyto melanocephala. Next base: position 1,293,894 of record OW799235.1, on the reverse strand, counting down.
AATTTAATTTAAAAAAAATTTTTATAAAATAAGCTTTACACAATTTAAAAGTAACTATAAAAAAGCGATGCATCCGATACCGATATAGCACCGATACTTCATGGTTTCTAAGATATTTGCATCAGCGATATTTTTATTATAGATGCAGTTTCTGTCACGTTTTTACCTTCTTCTCTAAAAAGTTACAATTATTTGAGTCAGGGCCTTTCTTCTTTTGACCATCGATATATATAGCTTTGATATTTTTCTGACGTTTTTTCCCATATTTGAACCACATAAAAGAGAATTTTTTAGCCCTTGAATAATTTATAAACACGCTTAATATATATTTTCATCGATGTTCGTAAAAAATGTTTGACAGTTTGATCACTGTGATGCGATTCACCAACTTTTAACGATCCGACAATCGTTAAATTTGTCGACACTTGTAATTTTAAACTATACTCGACAATTATCATAATAAAGTGGCACCTTTTTCATAAAAGTCTTACCACTAACATCCCTCCCTCACACAGATAGTTACGCCATAGCCGAGTCTTAATCAAGTGGTTTTTTAGTCAGGTAAAAGGTTAAATTTTCTGTGGATGAAAAAAACAACAAAGTTTAACAGAAACAACTATAGTTAAAAAATGTAACCGAATATCGAAATCGATAAAATTGTTGTTAACTTTTTTAACGATGCGATTATCGTTAAAATAAGATAGTGAATCGCACTACTGATCGCCAAAGTTATAGGCAAAAAATATTTGAAAAAGAATATGTATCTTCTCATAGCTTTGTTATTCCTTCTTGTTTTGGTTGTTTGAAAAATTTATACATATATATAATTTGTGGTATTTTAAGTCTTCTTGCAATTGTGTCTTAGTTACAACAAAAGTAACATTTATAATTAAAAATAAATTCAAGTTACCTTATTTTCTAAAATTACACAAATAAGTTAGCAAAGGTTGAGAATTAATTAATAGTATTATTTATTTGGTTGCTGGTTTAAGCTGGTTTATATGCATTTATACCTTCTACCCAAATTTTTTGCTGATGATCTGGCGAAAGCACCAGCTAGAACCCAAATAAATAATATTGAAAAATGTTGATGGCATATCCAGAATAATTTAGTAAACAATATAAATAATAAGAAGTAGTTAAAAAACAAAAAGTAAAATTAAATCAATAATAGGAAAAACACACTCACATTTATTTTACTTTCCACTCAGATTTCGAAGATTTTTAAAACAAAGTAAATTTTGACGATTTCCAGAAAGTACAGTGACAAATAGGTTAACACTGTTGGCTACTAATAAAACTTATACAAATTTACAAGACTGTGGTAAAACAATAATTGTAAATACATACATATAACTTATTTTTGTATATATGAAAAGATTTATAATATCTATTCTTCAAATATACATAAGGAATAATATTTATGTAATTTTAAAACAATAACTTTTTTTAGAAATATTCAAAAATTATTTTTTTCAACTATTGCCTTTAAAGTTTGTGTATAAAATATTCTTGGTAACTCCATAGGTAGTAAAAAATGGAGACAAATTAAACTCCTCAATGTACCATGGTACAATCATCCTAAATGTATTTTGTTGCTGGAAAACGACGACTTAAATGTCAAAAAGCAAATGTGTGTGCGTGTTTTTTTGGCGGTAGAATATATACGTACACAATATATACACATACATAAACAAAATTTGACATCTTAGTTAAACCTTAAGGTAGAGGAAAAAATAATCAGCTGTTTTAGTGAGGCTACCTGATAATTTTACCATGCAATGTACAATGTATAGCAATTATTGCGATTCTACGCTTCGACGACAGAAACGGTGGCGGCGTTGACATTGGAAAAAACCAGGCGGCGGTGCACCGTCAGCTCTGACCCGTTCAATTTATTTCGCTGCCCAAAGTTGTGGTTCTCCCGTCGATAATTTTACATCAGCTAAGTTATGTGATATTCTATCCACCTTTTTTAAATTCCGTGTTGCCACGAAAAAAAAAAATATTAAAGGCTATTAACTTATATTAATTTATTAATATACTCTTCACACAAAAGTGAAAAATTGTATATATAGGTTTGTCATTCCGTGTAAAATTTCTACAATTTTCATTTCCGACCCCATAAAGTATATGTATTCTGAAAGCTTATGAATAGGGGAATCGATTAAGCATTGTCAGTCTGTCCGTGTGTATGTTGAAATCTACATGAAGACGAAGGGTATTATCAGATTATAGCATTCTTACTTGTTTTTAAAAGAACATATATTTACACCTTTATCCGAATTTAAAATTCACAAAACAAAATTAAAATTTTAGATCAATTGATCTCAAGAGTAATAAATAAAACAACTATTAATATAAATAAAAAAGATCGAAAACATTTACTTAATATTTAAAAAAATTGTAGTTTTGAAAAATTAAATAAAGTATTGTATGGTGAAATGGGAGAATAAAATTGGGAGTAGGGAAAAAGGCGATTCCTTATCATGAGCAAAGGGATTTCTGATAATCTCCTGGCATCACTGGATCGCTTGGATTGTTACAACAAAAAAATATTAAATATTTTTATTCGTCTTGGTTTGTATTTTATCACAGCTAAAAGTGATATAATGGAGCAAATAGAATATACACGCACTGTGGTACCCTCTTCAATGCGTAGTCCTTACTGGAGGTACTTCGGATTTCCCTCTGATAGCGACAACAACATACTGACACGCCAAAAAATCGTTTGCACACTTTGTAATACAGCAATTGCCTACAACAAAAACACTTCAAATTTAAGGACACATTTAATGTCTAAACATGTTGAGATATTTCACAATCTCATTATGACACCAAATTCTGTTAGGGCTCCAAAACGGAACATTATAATTAATCAAAAAGTTGAGACGCAAGTGGATAGTCTTGAAGAAGGGATCGAGAAATATGATTCGGTGAGTGGTAATGCTATCAATATTATCGATACCAAAAAAAGATGCAATGAGACATATAATGAAGAGTTAACAGAATCTTTACAAAGTGAAAACCATTTTGTTGAACCCTTTTTAACGATACCAGGATATAGTACCAATTATGAAAACAAAAGTAATATTTGTGAAGAAAATTCTTCACAAACGGAAATATCAAAACATAACACTGATTACGTTAGATTTATACCAGTAAACGGTTCCGAAATAATAGAAGTCTCTGAAACAAATAGTGATGATTTATCTTTAAATTGTACAAACAACGTTCATATAGATATTAGAAGCGAACAAGCATTTGCGAACGATGATGGTCAATCCCATGAGATGCAGATGAACTCAATGGACTTAATGTTGGCCGATATGATTCAAGCTGATTTACTATCCTTAGATATATTGGAGCGGTATCAAGGTTTTAGTAGATACAATCAGCAGTTGTTTGGGATGAAGATAGACCATGAGACAATAAAGCGTGTAATGAAAGTGATAGAAAATCGTTTTATAAATAGCAAGCATATTATCACTTCCCATGTTGAGTGCCTATCAAAAGTCCAACCATTTTCTTTAAGTATTGAAATCTACGAGGACGATGACGGCCAGGATGTCCTGAATGTTTATTATAACTACTTGAATGATAAGCAAGTGGAATTGATCAGTATTCTATATACAAGTACTGTTATTTTCTCTAAATCAATTAACATTTCTGAACTCCTTAAGGATATAAATTTGAAAAATTGTAGCGGTGTGGTAGTAACATGCCTTGATGATTTGCTTGATTTTGTGGAAGAGTTTACTAAATGTCATGGTTGGTAAATACATAATCAGACAATTTTAATTTTATTTATTTATTTATTGATAACAAATAATCAATCGAGCCTATAAGGCCGTATATAACTTAAGACATTTGTTTACAGAATTACCTTTAATTGAATGTTTGGAATCTATGCTAACTCGTTGTTTGCACAAAATTTTCGACGATAGTGTCTTTTTAGAAGACTTTAAAGAAATTAATAAAGTAATGCTTCAGAATATAAACGTATGTACATATATCAAAGTTAAAATTAAAAAAATCGCTTTTTGAATAAATATTTTTATATTTTAGTCACAAACAAACGTGAACAAGTCCATTCTTAGACAGCGAGATAATTGGGGAAGATTAAATTGTATGGAATACATATTTCAGAATGTTGAACAAAATGAACCTAAACAATGGAGCGAAATAAAACGGTCTTTTGAATTCCTTAAACCATTGAAGGCTTGTACAAATATGACTCCGTTAGCTTAGAATGCAAAAGAATTTACACATTTTCTTAAATATTTTACAAGAAAAATATTTTTTTTTGTTTTCCTATTGGTTAATTAGATTCTATATTTTGCATACTAAGTTAATAAAATGTTTTCGTAACACCCTTTCGTAATGCCCACTAATGTTTTTTTTTTTTTTTAACAGATGGCTTTGGATGTTATAACAGACGAACGTTTGCCGTTATGTACTCTCATTCGGCCTTTAATAATTAAACTGTTTCAAGAAGATTTCTGCTTATCAAATCAAGAGCAACCACTAAGAATATTAAAAATACAAAAGATTTTGGAAAAAGAATTACACGAAAGGTCTGTTTCTGTTTAGCTTGTTTTTTCTTTTGAAAATACATACATACTTATAATTGTGAATTATATTAAATCGTTTTTATAGAACAATGAAACAAGATGTTCTTAATGTTGCAACATTTTTTGATACGAGATTTCATCGCGATTTCGCTTTACAGGAACCTATCTTCGACATAATAAATTTGAAAACTCATGTAGTCCAAAATTTTAAACACATTTTACAAGAGACTTGTATAAATACGACGCTTAACACTAAATCTGAAATCAACTCAACAGATTTATTATCGAACGCTCAAAAATGTAGTAGTAAGTATTGTGCTAAAGTGTAGTTTAAATTCCTAATACATATAATTAAATTTAAAAAAAGAAGTTGTAACAGATGTTTTGCATATTGAAATATTTTTTTTGTCACGGAAAATACGTATGTATTGTATGTGCTACTCAAATATTTTTTAAGAAAATTATTTTTATTTTAAGGTTTGAAGTCTTTTTTCAAGCGAGAAGTGTCGTTGACAAATAGTGAAATTTCTACGGATTTAAAAACAAACATTGATTTGGAGCTTAAAAAATATCAAAAGGAAGCATGTTTGGATTTAGACCAATCACCGGCTTTATGGTGGCAACAACAAGCTGCTAACTACAAGCAATTGTCAAAAGTAGCCAAATACTATTTGACTATTCCCTGTTGTTGTTTACCGCGTCTGTTCCGCTTAAATTTAGAGCAAAGAAGTTTTATACTTGATCGGCGAAAAAAATTGAGCCAGTTTTGCTATATTGAAAGCAAATTATGGTATTTATATTATAATGATGCAGTCGCTGAACTCATATAAAAAATAATATATTAAAAGAAATGTTTTAGCATTTTTTAGGAAATTTGTTTTTTATTTTTAATATGATGTTGTTAGTTTTTGTTTTATTTTTTAATATTTATATAATTATCGTATTGTAATGATTTTATTATTATTATTACTATTTAAATATATAAGTTAAATAAATTACAAATACTCACTAGTAAAACATATAAATCTTTTATTTTTTAACTATTTTTTCCTGTTTCATTTATATCTCAGGGCTTTAGGTTTCACTACAAAATCTTAACATTTTTTTTTTATTTTTATCGTTTTTTCAACAATATTTATATTTCATATAAAAGTTTGTATATTATTTATATTGCTTTTGTGTTTAATTTTAAATTTATCAAAAAGTGTACGCAAGTCATTGATTGAAAAATGTATTAAATTTATTTTTAAAATTATTAGTGGGTTTGTAACGCACATGAAAATAATTACATTATAGTTCAACGTTTTATTTTTGCTTTAATTCCATTAAAAATTGTGGTCTTTAGAGAATATTTTAAAATATTTTTTTTAATGAAAACAAATCGCCGTTGCTCTAACAAATTCATTTTCTAACTTTTCACTATTACACTTACGCATGACGACTATTGTTTATTCTTGAACATATGAAGATATACTTAAAACATGTCAGAGCAGCGACGAAATAAAAATTTGTTCATTACTATTGTATTTTTTAAAATAAATTCTTTTTTTTTTTAAGATATAAAAGGCTAGTCGGACAAACGTGACAACGAAAATATCGTATTGCGAGTAGAATCAAATTAGTCCGAGTTGTAGAAAAATGTTTGTTATAAAAAGAACTCGGCAATAGTAATTTCAAACAAATGGCGGGGTATAAGTTGGTACATTTTTAACTTTTTACGAGTGTCGTTGTAGTAGTCGATGCCGTTGTCAAAAAATAATTGAAAAATACGATCGAATTTTTCGCTACAACAAAACTTTTAATGGGACCGATTAGGTCTGTTAATTAATACTTAATAAATGCTAAACAAATACCAACATATCTCTTGCTGTTCTGTATAAAATAATAGATATTTATACATCAATGTAAATATGTAATTGTAAAAGTGTTGATATTTTCTTGTAAAAGATAAGACAGTCGAAAGGGAGGATGGTAGTCAAGGGGTTTAGGTTGTAAAGATGTTTTTATACGAAAAATTTACGTATGCAAAGGCTCTACATAATTGGCGGGATATAAGCCAACTCGGCCATTCATGCGTCCCTTACACCAGCCTTGTTCGTCTTCATCTTCCAATTTTTCAAAAACATCACCTGTAATATAAACAAAAGGTACGAAGGGATAGATTGTGCGTGCAGGGGAAGTAGATTTGATCAATTAAATTTTAAAATATTTTTACCTTGTTTAAATGTCAACTCGTCACTTTCAGCTCCCTCGTAATCATACAGCGCTTTAACGGGAACACCGGGTTCACCATTATCGACTAAGACATTATCCCCCTCGTCCCATTCTTCCTCTTCTTCGAAGGGATTCGCCTCAGTGGAATTTGATTTACCATTACTGAATGTGTAACATAATGAAATCGATATGAGTGAGGATTAATAAAGACAGTTATATAGAAACAAAAGTATGTATGAACGTATGTATGTATTTACATATGTATGGCGTGCATGTGCATATGTAGAATGTAAATGCTTAAATGACAATAATACTTACGTTACGCTTGAATTGCGATTATGAGCATTTGGCATAGTTTTATTTGTCGTTGTTGCTGCCGCCGTTGACGTTATTGTTGCTGATGTAGTTGTTGGCGAGGTAGCTATAGACTCTGATTGCTGTGGTTTACCCGTCGATTTTAACGTTGAAGACGAATTATTTGATTTTTTCAAACTAGAGGATCCCGAATATTCCTGCATTTAACAAATAAATAGAATATAACATTTTATAACCCCTTTAATATCTATAATACTAACGTGTAAGTCTTCATTAACAGGCCTTTGATTAATTAAGGTTATAGGAGCTGCTGGCAATGCCTCCTTCGACTTACTTCCCTTGGCTATATCACGGAACTCTTCTGTATATTCCTATCATAAAGAAAATGTTACAATGTTACATCAAACAATACAATGTAATAAAAAAAATATATAAGCAATATTTCAATTAGATTTACCACAAATGCAGGCCAATTCATAGCCATATTAACACCATGATTGTTCGACCACCATTTCAAGTCCTTTTGATGATCAGCATTGTAAATAGTATGATGGAATTCTTCATAAATCTGTTGTAAGCTGTTAAAGTGAAATAAAATTAGACTGTTTGTCATGAAATAGAAGTTATCATATAAGAAATTTACCTTTGTTCCTTGGATATATCAAGCACAGCATGCAAGTTAAATAAGACTTCTTTAAAGAACTGCAGACGGGTCTTTTCCATTGTTTGGCACTTTTCGAATACCGACGTCATATCTTCTATATACACGGAATTATATTTAGTTATTTCCGCAATAGCCTGCTCATATTTTTCTCGACACTTTTGTACTTGATCTTTAGTCTTCTGTACACGATCATGCATCTTTTTAACCTTCAAAATATAAAAAAATAATTTTTTTATCTCTACGATTTTTCAATAAATTACTGAGTATTGATTGTTTTAATTTCTTTAAGGACAGAGTAAAACTATTATTTTAGAGTTATAATTTTATTTTTTCATTGGGACAAATAAGTTTTTACCTGATCGGGTGATAATGAACTATCGGCGGTGGCATTACGTTCTTGGTTTGTGGCACTTTTTTCTGTTTTGCAAGCAGCATGGTATTCAGCTTTAGCTTTTTCAACCTTAGCCAGTAGTTTTGCCCACGACTTTTGGGCCTTCTTAAATAGATCCTCCATGTCTTTGCGTTCTTTGATTTGCATTAAGGTGTGGTGATAGTTATCTTTTTGCCATAATTTTATTTGTGAACTTACATCACTATAAAGGTTTTCTTTAATTTTCATATGCACATCTGAAATACGTTCTGATTCGGTAAGAACGCTCTTCCATGCAGCCTCAGTAGTACCATATTCAGGACCTGATATGAAAAAACAACAACAAAAAACATCAATAAAGACATATTAGAAAAATTAAGTTACAACAATTTTCATAATTACAATGCTAGTAATGCACTTTATTTCAAAAGGTTGTCGTGCTAAAAATTCGTTGAAAAGAAAGGGGTACTTAAATAAATCTTTTCATACAAACATACATTTCATATTGTTTTCTAGCAGTATGTTTGTATGTATCATTTATTGATTTTTGAAACCTTTTTGATGCAAACAATGCAAGTACTACATGAATTAGACGAAATTCACGTAGTGTTAGAATGGAAAAAAATAACGTTATGGACATGATCGAAGTAAAACTACTGTACACCCTACATAATTATTTTAATATAAATATGTTTATTTTAGTTTCAGATACGACCAACTTTGAATCGTAGATCACTGGACCGCTTAAGCTAATCGCTTTTTAAAAATAATCGTTAGAGCTCAAGTTACATATTTTCTTAGTTTCATTATTAATGTGGTTATTAAGGCTTAGTGGCACCCAACGCTTAATGTATTTATGTTAGAAATATCCACTCTTCGTTTTTATTCAGAACAACTGATTTATATATTTTTTGTTGTTTTTGAAACCATTATGGGATACTTTAGGCATTCGACGGGATGCGCTACAGTCAAAAAGGCATATTTATGTATCAAAACAAAATACATAGATAACTTTGGTGTAAAAAAGAGCAAAATCACATAATTTGGATGCGATTAAAAAAGCAAAAAAAAAAAAAAAAAAATCAAATAGAAAAGTACTTTTTACAAATTTAAATTATATAAAATCTATATTTATTTATTTATTCAATTTCTAATAAAAACAATAGAAAATTATGTTAGCATCCGTAGTGCATTCCGGATTCAGCTTTTATTATTATAAGAAAACAAAAATACTGTCTTTCAAATAAAGCAAATGCATACACCTGTATAAACTTCATACTACATATAAGTTTAAGTGAAAAGTGTTATTTTTGCTTATAGGGTAAAAAGTAAATGAGGGAGGAGAAAAATATAATATTTTGCCTTTGCTCTTCTATGGCTGTATACTATTATGATTATGCATAGTTGTCTACAAATAAATCATTTGCCGTTATTCATTCATATTATAATTCGCTACGCGGAGCTCGTCTTACATATTAAACATTTTGCAAATGACGCAACCTAAATGATGCATTTTGAATTTAAAGTTTAAATAATATATCAATTAAATAGAGATGATAGCTATTTTATTTAAATACCATTGGACTTAACTTCTATTACAGGTTATTCAATTTAAATGATTAATTTTTGTATGTAAAAAGAGAGGTTTATAAAAAGATCAAGAGGATTTTAGATCACTAAAATATTTGTCACTTTGCATTATATAACAGCATATTAATAAAAAAACCGTGACCCGAATAGAGTAAAAAAAAAAAAAAAACAAATAAAAAATTTAAAAAATAAAGACTCAATTTAAATGAGAAAACTGTTAACAATAACTGATAAAATTTAAACGAAACAGTAGTGAGCAGCAATAACAACAAAATATAACAATAATCTGTGGTATGTATAAAATACCAAAATATGGTTTTTTGTCAATCTACGTTTAAATCATACGTTGTATACTTACATATACATACATATAAACATAAGTATGTAAATGTGTAAATACACAAATTAATACATTTAGAATTTGTTGTTTTAAAGTTTTTACTTTATTAAGAGTAACAACCTTGTTTTATACATAAATATCTGTAATATTTTAGCCGAAATAGCTTTTTTTACAGCCTATCGTTTTGACTTTTTAGATTTATAACGTCCAAATTCTTAACATTATCGTTAATTTTTTTTAACCAATTAAATGTAAACTAATAATACCGAGTACATATTTTTTAAATACATTTTTGTCCATATCAAACACATAAATAGGACAGGCTATTTTCATAGGTACATATTTACTTTATAACCCAACGACAGTCAATTAAAAATTTTATCAATACAAAATATGTTTAGTAAAACATTTGGAAAACCAATAATGAGATAACGAGAGAGAAGTTTAGACAGAAACATAAATTGTTGGATCTAAGTTTTTTTTTTTTTTGTATGAGACAAGGAGATATGAATAAAATAGTTAAGAACGCTAGTAATAAAGATCACTAAATTATTTTTTTTTAAATACAAACAACATATATTACCTTTTTCTATTAGTTCACCCCATTTTTTTGACCAAGCTCGCAAACTTTTCGCATATGACTTTTCAATATCTGCCCTCTCTTGAATTAATTGTTGCAAGTCGTTACAAAGTCTAAAATTGTACGTTGTGTTGCAATGCCCATTATTGATTTCGCTATTGGGATATGGAAAAAAGAGTTTGTACTTACTTGTAGCCATCTTCTATACGTTTTGTAGTTCTTTTATAATTTCCAGGTTCCCAAAATGAATCACTACCTGCTTCTAATAATTGATCATCGCTGTGGTGTGACATTTCTCTAAAAAGAGAAAATCAAGATCTATTTTATTTATTTTTTATTTTATAGAATAGAAAAAAATCAAATTTAAAAATTGAAATTTGTATAGGCAAATATATTTTTTAGTCATACATATACATACATACATATTTAATTTAGGATGAAGCTGAAGCTAATACGTTGCTTAGTAAGCTCAAGATAAAGTATTGTTTTCTAATACTTGTTTTTAAAATACACCTTGTAAAAAAATATTAATTTGTCAGTTTAGTTATTTTGTTTGACACTTAGTACATTTGGCATATATTTAAAAAGCTTTAACCACTCGCACATGATATGACCGTTTCGAACGAGACGGTAATCCTGGAATACATATCTGACGATTCCGAATAGAACGACTAAATACACCAAATGCATTAGAGTACTTTTTATCTATGAAGTAACACCTCATTTCTAACAAAAATATTAAAAAATGGTTTTTAAAATCGTAGTAGAGTGGTTAAAAAAATAAATGCATAGGTATAAAGACACGACAGAAGTATTTGTATTAAAAAAAGACTATCTTAACATTGTTGGGGCTAGCAATGCAGACCGTGTTTTTTGTACATACCTAAACGTATGTAGATCTATTTTAAGTCAAATTTTAAAATTGCTCATGGTATAACCACTCTAGACTTGTAAATCCATAATCTTAGCATACTATTTTTTTGGAATGTAAAAACACAAATCTACACATTTTGAAGAGTTGCTGTCCATTCTTGTAAATTTATTTTTTGCAACATAACCACATACATATAAAGGTGCATTACCAATTTTATATGTATGTATGTATGCACAAACTTGATAACATGTTTTGTAGCAAAGGCTTTTTTAATAATAACTAATTGAAAATTAAATTTGAATATAAAAATATCTACTTGCTTGCTTGTTGAATCAAATAATTTGAAAAAAAAGAACGGTGAGGCAATAGATAGATACATTTAACAATTTGTTCGAAGAGAATATTATTATGGAAAAAAGTGTTATTTTAATGTATTTTTTGTTGCTCTTTTAAGTACATACCTATAATTTTATTTTGATTTTTATTTGTGAGAACAGCAATTGAATCTTAAGTTTATTAATCATCAGTAGAAAATAAATATTATAATAATAGTCTCATAAAATGAGTCTTCTTTTTTTACATATGTACATTTGTGTATGCATGTAAGTAGATGCAATTTTTCTTTACTATTTCACATGCTAGGATGAAGCAAATACAGAAAAGCACAACATGTACCATCGTCCAAATACTACTTGGCGCTAAGTTATTATAAAAAATATAACAAATAATGTTATAGATATTTTACCTTATATTTTCAGTTACCTACTTCGTTTCAATAATTTTGTATAGTTTTATAATACAAATCTTACATAATATGCGTAGAATTTTAAAGGCTGTTAAAAAAATTCAATAATGTTAGGTACTAAAAAAGTAAAATAAATAAGTAATATTTTCAAATATTTCGTCAATAATTTAAAACGAAATAAACAAACAAGTTTATCAAGTTTCTCAACCGATTGCTAGTTTTCCCAATAGAGACGTCTGACAGCAAAACGTTAAAAGTATCACTCGTTTTACTGACCACTAAAAAGAAATTTTTGTTTCTTTATATTTCTTGTTTTTATATTAGTTAACTTTTGACGTATTTTTTCGTTTATTTAGATAATTTCTAATAATACGTACACAAATATTCTAATTGGCAGTCACACCAAAATGATTTTTTTATTTTCACTAATTTATATCGCACCGTACCATTTATCTATGTATATAAGACGAAAAAAAAAATTCCGCAACACCCAAAAACCAACGGCAACACGTCTAAGCAAAAACAAAATGAAAATAACACGAAATTAAAAAGTTACACACAAACTTTTAGGTTCTACAAAAAAAAAACATGAACGAAAAGTGCAAATACAAAATCAGAGATGTTTAAATTTTACTAACCAACTAATATTCTTTTATTTGTACACAAACATCCACTTTTTAAAATTAATAATTTTCATGAACAAACCTTTGTACAAGTTATAATTAAATTTTTTGTTAAAATTTAATATAATAAATTTAATGTGGAAGAATTTTTCTAAAGCTTTTTCTTAGCTTATTTTCTGTTTTTCCTTTACTCGACTCACAGTGTTGTATTTGATAATGATTACTTTTGGTGCTAAGCAGTGATGTAAATTCAGCTATTTTCTAATTAAATCTAGCGACTCCGAAAACATCTCAGCGAATAAAAATTTTTAAGGCAAAGCGAATTCAATTATGGTGTTGCGTTGACAACGCAGCAGATCTACATTTTTTCTTGTTTAAATGTTGGCTGGATAGTTACAAGTTATTTATGTTTACATGCTTTGCAAGTTTTTGGGAAAACAAAAGCAAAAAACAGGTTTTAACACATTGGCAAAGTTACATAAAAAAATGTTGTTTTTGAATGTTGTAGAATTACTGCCGCCTGATAATTGAATTCGCCTTAGTTTAAGCTATTAATGGGAAATCTATAAAACTCTTTACATAAAAAATTATAATAAAAATTGTGCTACTCTCTGTGACGATTCTCATAACATCAATTTCGAAATATTAGCCACTACCTAAGAAAATTTTCAGGGCACTTGTAAAGCTTGGCGACAATATAAAAAAAAAAATGGTAGTCAAAAGAGATTAAAATTATTACATTATATATTTATAGTTTAAGTAAAAAGCATTGTTAATTTTTTTTGTAGAAGTTTGTAACCGATTATGGAACAGAGGCTAGATTACCAAACTTTAAATAAATAAATAAATGAATAAATAAATATATAAAAAAAAGTGAATGAAATTTTTAATGATTTTTTATATTACATTCTACAGCTCGGCTGGATGATCGGGTACAGATATTGTCGGTAGAAGCAAAAAAGCGGTATAAGTCTTTGGTAATTTGAACAATTAATTCTAATGTTCTATCTACATTACTGTTACTATAGCTTTTTAACATGGATTGATATATATTCTGCATCTATTTCAATTTTTTTTTTAAGTGAAAAGCAATTTTAATAAATAATAATAATTTTTAAAAGAATAATGGTCTCTCTACACTGAATTATTATTCGTTCATCATTGTAAGATATATAAATAAACGCTCGACGATTTTTGATCACCTCACTGATTGTGATCACATTGTGTTTTTTTTTCAAAGTCAAATATTCGCAACAAAATATTCGTCATTCGTCCCAATTGTGTTTAAAACATAATCAATCTAACATTTTCTATCGTTTTTAGCGTATTTGTTGAAAAAAATTCCCATCACTGGTGGCTTGTTAAAGCTTAAATACGTTAGATGGCGCACGATTGATATTTTATAGTTTAGTTGGTTTAGTTTAGTTGGTTTCTTATAAATATAAATTTTTCAACAATAAATTAAATTTTTATTAATATGTTGTCGCTAAGGAAAAGGAAGGTAAGAGAAAACAATTTCTCATATATTGTTTATATACATATATATTTGACCACTAAAAAAGGAAATTAGGAAACGGTTTTTTTTTGCAAAACGTTAAAGTTGATGAAGTGCTCACAATACTTAATGGAGATCATTTCTGTTATTGTGATAAATATCTCTTAAATACCGATTTTTAATTATAAATGCATTTTTTAACTTTACTATGTATAAAATTCAGCTAGTATAATTCTTAAAGTATAAATAATTTAAATATCAATAATATAACACTAATATTTGTGCCAATCTGGCTTATGCAAATAACGCATCAGTGTTGCCAGAATCCTTGTGAAGAAAATGTATGCACATACATACTAAAAAAATCAAACGAAAAAGTGAAATAACTTAATTTATAGTACATACATACTTCCGTCATCATAAAAAATATTTTAGGTTTATTAAAAACTTATTTTATAGATGTTTCACAGAAATTTTTTTAAAAAAAGCCTTCAATAATTATTTTAATTTAGAAACGCTTAACTAACATTTTAAAAATATGCAAAAGAGAAAATACACTAAGTAAAATAATTGTAAGCTAGTCATATCTGTTATTAATAACTAAGAAAAAAATACGGTTTGTTTTTTTTTACATTTTAATTATATCTATAACTATAAATAAGTAAGTTATTATTTTTTTTCATTATACCCTTCACACAGTGAAAAAGGGTATATATAGGTTTGTCATTCCGTGTGAAATTTCTACAATTTTCATTTCCGACCCACCCCATAAAGTATATATTTTCTGAAATCTTATGAATAGGGGAGTCGATTAAGCTCTGTCAGTCTGTCCGTCTGTCCGTCTGTCCGTGTGTATGTTGAAATCAACTTTTTGAAGCCCCCCGATATAGGTTGGACCCGAGTAAGGTATTAAAATATCAGAAATATTCGGGAGTAGATCGCTATTGAAAATCATCGGTGCATAAACAACTGAGTTATGAGCAAAAACCCACGACCACCTCGATTTTTTTTTCACAAAAACAACATTAATAACAACAACATACATACATACAAACGTGTATACTGGCTAGAGAAAACGTGGCATCGAATCCCAGCTGAGCCAAAAAAAATTTTTTTTAATTTTTTAAAAATTTTTTTTAATTTTTTAAAAATTTTTTTTTTAATTTTTTTAAAATTTTTTTTTAATTTTTTTTAACATTTTTTATTTAATATATTATTTATATTTTTATTATTATTTTTTTTTAAATTTTTTTTTATTTCTTTTTGTCTTATATATATTATATATATAATAATTTTTTTTTTAATTTTTTTTTTAATTTTTTTTTTAATTTTTTTTTTTAAATTTTTTTTTTATTTTTTTTTTGTTTTTTTTTAACATACATACGTGAATTTATAATTTTACAATGGGGTGTTTTTATATATGTATGTTTTTTATATGTATGTACGTATTTCATATGGGATGAATGGTGACACAAACTACTGTTATTGCATGACCACACGTTGTGAAGGGTATATAATATTCGGCACGGCCGAATATAGCGCTCTTACTTGTTTTTATTTTATATTTTTATTATTTTATTTTGTATATTATTTATATTTTTATTAATTTTTTTTTATATTATATATTTAGATACGTCTTTTTTAATTTAAGATATCGATATGTATGTATATCTTTAGAAACAAAGAAATTAAACATTTTAACATATTTACATTTAGAAAGAATGCATGAATATGCATACATAATTACTAATAATGGAGACTTTGTTATTTTTAAATTACAGCAGGCAAATTTGTTAAATGACAAATAATCTTTTGAATATACGATACCTTTAAGGTTGCTATTATCTAATCTTTGCTTTTTGCTTTATTTAAATTTCATGAAAGCTCTTTTAGAAAATTACAGTTAAAATCAAATCGTTTTTTTATTTATGAAATACAATTTTCAATAAATTAGTTTTTTTCGTTTGCAGTAAGTTTTGAGTTAGAAACAAATATACAAATATTGGTAAAAAC
Organism: Phyto melanocephala; assembly: GCA_941918925.1. NCBI lineage: Eukaryota > Metazoa > Arthropoda > Insecta > Diptera > Rhinophoridae > Phyto > Phyto melanocephala. Next base: position 1,277,497 of record OW799235.1, on the reverse strand, counting down.
TCTTTTTTTTTTCAAAGACAAGCTGATTATTGAAATAACATAGGTTGGATTTATAAAATTATCTAATTTTTTAAGATGTAGGCGTTGTATTTTATCATAAAAAAACTATATATATATATAAAATCGTCATGTCTAAAAATAAAAAATCATCATTTGAGAAAAAAATCATTTAAATAAAATGTAATAAAAAATATGATAAATTCGTCATTCTGGCAACGCATCAAAAAATCCTAGTTCTAAGGAAATTATTTTGCTTAAGTTTTTATTATATCGAGTGTCCCAACTAGAACGCAATTTTTAAATTTTAAATAAAACACAGATATTTAAAAAAAAATCGTGAAACTTTATTATATCGTAAAGTAGACAGAATGAGGTTATGTATGGAACAATATATCGTGCAGATGGCCGCCGCGGCATTGCTGGCACACACGCGATCTTTTAATAAAGTTTTCAATGACCGTTTTGCATAAATGCTGCGGTATTTCATTAATGCAGCGTCCACTTTCCTCTTTTAGGGCTTGAGTTCATCTTAATGGCTTCGTCAATAGGCAGAATTGTCACATTCGAGTGATTCACAAGAAGCAAATGCATCCTCAACGTGTCTCTGTGTGGTGTTGTTTTTGGGCTTGAGGAATCATTAAACCTTTTTTATACCCTTCACCTGTGGTGCACAAGGGTATATATAGCTTTGTCATTCCGTTTGTAATTTCTACAATTTTCATTTCCGACCCCATAAAGTATATAATTTCTGAAAGCTTATGAATAGAGGAGTCGATTAAGCCCTGACCGTCTGTCCGTCTGCCCGTCTGTCCGTGTGTTGGTTGAAATCAACTTTTAGAAGCAACTATATGTTCCTCAGATCTCTATATGGTATCAATCTCTTGGAAATATTCAGGAATGAATCGCTATTGAAATTCAGCACAATCGCCCAATAACTTTCTGAGATATGAGCAAAAAACCACGACCACCTCGTCTTTTTACACAATTACAACAACAACATACATACATAAATATATGTAAAAACCATACAAAAAAAGAAAAAATTACAAAAAGAAAAAATATTAAAAATAAAAAAAAAATAATAAAAAAAATCAAAAAAAAAAAAAATTTAAAATAATTTAAGAAAAATTTTAAAAAATTTTTTCAAACAAATTTTTTAAAAAAATTAAAAAAAAAATATAAAAAAAATAATAACAAAATATAAATAATATATTATATAAAATAAAATTTTTTTGGCTCAGCTGGGATTCGATGCCACATTTATTCTAACCAGTATATACGTATGTACGTATTTGATATGAGATGAATGGTGATACAAACAATTGTTATTGCATGACTACACGTTGTGAAGGGTATATAAGATTCGGCACGGCCGAATATAGCACTGTTACTTGTTTTTTATGAAAATGAGGCAGGTCAAGCGCAAACAGTCAATGGTGTTCGGTATCGTGAAATGATAACCAGTTTTTTTTGCCTAGAATTGAAGAAATGAATGTGGAGGGCATGTGGTTTCAACAAGATGGCGCCACAAGTCATACAGCTAGAGAAACAATTCAATTGCTGCATCAGTCATTTCCCGGTCGTGTTATTTTGCGTTTTGGTGACCAGAATTGGCCGCCTAGATCGTGTGATTTAACACCTTTAAATTTTTTTCTTTGGGATTTTTTTGGTTTACGCGAATAAGCCGACGACGACTCAAGCCTTAAAAGAGGAAATTGGATGCTGCATTAAAGAAATACCGCAGCATTTATGCAAAACGGTCATTAAAAATTTCATTAAAAGATCGCGTGTGTGCCAGCAAAGCCTCGGCGGCCATCTGCACGATATATTGTTCCATACATAACCTCATTCTGTCTACTTTACGATATAATAAAGTTTCACGATTTTTTTTTTAAATATCTGTGTTTTATTTAAAATTTAAAAATTGCGTTCTAGTTGGGACACCCGATATATGAAGTTTAACACAAGAATGGTAGAATCAAGACTATGATTTCCCGCTCACAAAATCAAAACTTTCTGGGCATGTCGTGTCAATAATGCCACTCAAGCTGTGTTTCTATTGGCTAACAATTTTAATAAAAGGGTTGTAAACTCAAGATAATACATACAATTTTCACAAAAAATTCAAAATTTCACATATAGAACAAGTAAATGTACTATATTCTGAATTTTTGTTACCTACCAACAATGCTTTGTACTTCTATAGCACAACATTTATTATTTTGTTACACTTACTTAATATGTTTAACTTTCTTTGTGTAACTTCAATTTAGTCTTACAATGAAACATTAAGAATTTCTACATTAGAACTGTTACTACTGACTCTTTTTTTAAATTTTTACGGAATCTGAAGAGTATAATTTGGTATCCAGAGGCAGTTAAAAAACAATATTAACTTTGTGTGGGCATGTCACCTCCTGATTTTAAAATTATATAATTAATGTTTGAATTCAGCGTTATATCGAAGGTGAGTGTTAAAGTGGGTGAGTAACCTTAATTTTTGGGCCTTGAAGTAGGCGTGTCAAAGTAGTTTCTACTGATAAAATCAACTTAAATAATTTAATATAGAATCCTTTATTCTTTCAAAATTTTTGTCCATAGAGAAATTATATGAATTTGAGATAAAGCGTTATATGGGAGGTGGGTGTGTAATTTCAATTTCTCGTAATTGCAAGTCATTTGATCAAAGAGGAATTTTTGCAAATTTTTCAGAATCATATATTTAATTTTGTCAGTTTTATTACGGTTTTCATTTAAAATATACTGAAAAAGACACTGTGCGGCATAAAATTTCGTACATTTTGATCTATAACTGCTTTCGTAATATTTGGATTTGAAATATTTTCATAAAAAAATATACATTCAAAATTTCACTGCTCTACGTCAATGCGTTTAGATACAATTACATTTTATTCGATGTTGGAAGGACATGGTTTTTAGACCTTCTCTTGCATTATGAGCTATAACCTTTTTTCTAATTTACCGAGTTAGACCATTTTCAATACCAAACAAACCTTGTGTATAAGAAATATTCTGGAAAAATTAAAGCTCCTTAGCTTTTTCGGTCCGACCTCTATCGTGCTTTCAACAGAAGTGCAGACGGATGGATATAACTAGATCGTCCAAAAATGATACCAGGACTCAGATAATAGAGGGTCAGCCAAATAACTTTTTTTTTTGAAAATGCTATAAAAAAGTGTAGCTTCAGCTGTGTGGCACGTAGCGCCGTCCTGTTGAAACCAAATGTTGCCAATATCCTCCTCTTCAATTTTTGTAAACAAAAATTCGTTCAACATGGCCCGATAACGATCGCCATTGACTACGGCCACTCCTTGCTCATTTTCGAAGAAAAATGGCCCAATTATGCCTCTGGACCAAAATCCGCACCAAACAGTGACTCGTTTTGGGTGTATCGGCTTATCAATGTATGCGTGCGTGTTTTCTGTGCCCCAAATGCGACAATTTTGCTTGCTTACATACCCGCCAAGATCAAAATGAGCTTCATCTGAAAAGATGATTTTTTTGACAAAATCGGCCCAAGTAATGTCGCAATATTTCCCAGCGTTGTTCAAGCGTATACACAACCATATTCGTTCAGCGGAAGGATAAAACTAATTATCTGTCAAATCAGACATGAGCTAAGTGTTACCATTCACGAAATAAGCACTAGTTGAAAAAAAAACGTTAAATAGCGGACCCTTTATATACTGTATGAAGCCTAAAATAAATATTTTGATGTGTTACAAACGGAATGACAAAATTAATATACCCTCTCATAATATTTAAAAAAATGTAAATTAACAAAAAAAAGAAAAAGGAATATTTAAATATACAAATAGCAGATGATAAATTCATACTCGTGGAAAAATAAACCCCACAAATGCCATCAAAGTAGTAGTATAACTAATTGTTGATGTAGATAAAATAGGTTGTTTGGTAAATATGAGGATTTCTTCTTGTACACATGCACATGCGCAAGCTATAAGCAATTTTAATAAAAGCAGAACTAATTGTTATAGATATTTTTAAATGCATCAGTCAGCCAGTCAGTCAGTCCATTCATTAATTTCATTATAATGCTACTGTAACTGTAAACCTTTTTTTATACAGACTGAATTTTAACAAGGTCACTGTCTGGATTGTGATTAATTTATCAAAACGCTTAAAAAATAAATAAACTACTATTTTTGTGCTACATTTAAAAAAGAGAGGAGGGTTGAACAATTTCCACCACTCTAATTACAAGCGCGTCGCGATGAAATAAATCACAACAGCTGTCATATGTACGATTATAAATAAGTCTAATTTTGGCAAAAGCACTTGATGTGTTTAGGTTTGAAAAGGGTTTGTTTGATGCGGTTTTGTAATAAAAACTTGTTTATATTTTCTATTGTAGTATGATCATTTTTAAAACTTACCCTATAAGGCGAAATTGTATTAAAAATTCTATCATAGAGTTTGAACTGAATTTGAGTTGCTACAAACAAGAATTTGCTACAGAAAATTTATTTCAAACTACATATCGCTGGTCACAAGTAGAAAGGCCCTAACTTGTATTTTTTACAAAATTTCACACTAATATATGTACCTCGACACAAAAATAAGAGTCTTTTACAGGCAATTTTACAAAAGCAGTAACATTATAATATCTAATAAAGTTTCTATTATGTTTTTGCCGAATCCTGTAAAGTTACAATTATTTGAGTTCTGGTCCTTTTTACCTGTAACCAACGAAATGTAGGTGTACACTAGACATGTGTGTTATAATATTTGAGGATTATTTAATCGACTTCTAAATATTTGAGCACTATTTGAGATTTTTTTCTAATAAAAAATGCATGCATGTAAAGGGTGTCTCAGTAAGAATGAACTTTTTCTTTTTAAAATAAAAACGTGTACTTTTTTAAATCGTTGTGATCTTTTATTGAACTGTAAAGAAGACGTGTTTCGATTGAGTTTGGAATGAAATATAAGTCAAATGGCCCTCACTGCTCCAATGACAGGACATTATTCTTGTCATGAAATTTTCAAGAATTTTTTCACAACGTTGACTGTGACTCAGCGTTAATGCGTTGCATCTCGGACTTGAGTTTAGGAATTGTTTCCGGTTTATTCGCTTAAACCAGTGATTTAGTTTGCATAATCAATGTAGCCAATTGACATTAGAATTTCTTGAGATAATTTGTTTGAAAAACCATTGCTGAAATAAATGGGTTGTTTTAGGCTCGGTGTGACGGATGGTGCCGTCTCGCTGAAGCCACATGTCTTTCAGATTCATGCCGTTAACTTGAGATTAAAAGAACTCCGTTATCATGATCCTGGAACGAATGCCGTTCACAATCACTCCAATTTCAAAAAATAAGACGCCTGACCGAAATCTGCAGTAGACAGCTGCTTGTGTGGGTGCATTTGTTTCTAATAGACTGCATGAGGAATTTCTGAGTCATAAATTCGACAGCTTTATGTATTCCTTAAGCTTTTTAGATGGAAATGCTCTTCATTCGAGAAGATGATTTGTTTCAAAAAATTGGCATTGATTTTACCTTTTTATAGTCTGCTGGTTTGAGCTCATGAGTAAGCTGAATTTTTTACGTATGAATGTGGAGGTCTTTTGTCTAAACTCACTGCGTAGTGCCTAATAAAATTTTAAGTTGAATTGATGTTTTCGGGGACACTCTCGTTAACAAGAGCATTGTTTTGAAGAGATCGACGGATACGTTGACGTATAGTAGTCTTAAGGCTGGGGCACAATGAATCCGTCGTCCGTCAAACTTCAACTTTTTCAACTGACAACTTAGTTAAAATACATGTTTTCTTATGAGTGTTGTCACATTCAGTACGTCTCCGTCAACGCAAAGTACAAAAGTTGACCAACTTTTAACTTTAGGCGTACGTCGAGTACTTTCACAACTACCATATGGTTGTGCGCAAAAAGCGAAGTCAACCGGCTTTACAGCAGCCGCCGTTGTTTTTTGTGATGCATGAGCCGCATACAGTTGTTTTCGGTTCAAAATTTTTTTGTTTTATTAATTTTTTGTTATTGTAAAGATAAGTAAAAAAAAATTATATAAATATTATCGGCCTTCAGCCGGCGCTGTTTGTTTTTGATTTGTCGCAGCAGTCAACAATTTAACTTGACTTATGATCCGTCAATACAAAGTACTGATTGTGCCAACCCCCCTCCGTCAATACGTTGATGTCAGTTAAAAAAGTTGAAGTTTGACGGACGACGGATTCATTGTGCCCCAGCCTTTATTGTCAATAACCGACCCTGTTTCTGGGAAGATCGACGGATACGTTAACGTATAGTAGTCTTATTGTCAATAACCGACCCTGTTTCTGAAAATTTTTTAACATTTTTCGAATAAGTGTTAACACATTAAGTGCACTTGCTCGACTGATAATCTTAAAGTTCAATTTTTACAGTAATAACGCGTTTTTATTTCATAAAGCGCTCCATTTGAAGTAATCGGAATAAACAAATGTGACAGTTACTAAATTTTAGAGTTGCCACTTGCTAAAAAAAATTAAACTAAGTTTAAAAAGTGCATTCTTACTGAGACACCCTTTATGATTTTAAAATTTATAATGAACATAAATAAATAATTACACACTGTAAAAAGAGATAAAAAAATATCCAGTAGCCATGTGAAAGTGTCACCAAGTCTACATGAATCTTGAAAAAATAAAGGCTTCTTTTCATTTTTAATTTCACATTAACGAGTTTAATTTAAATATTTGATTAGAAGTTTTAAATAAATCAACTATTCTATTATATTTAAGTTTTTTCTTTTAATCATTAAGAAAACATTTTTAAAAATTCTTAGAAGAAAGTTTATGTGTCCATTGAAAATACCTTAAACCACAATCGTTTACTGTTTAAATACTGTTACAGCGGACATTGATATTAGTTTTTTTTAAAAGGGCTTCAAAAAATCTTCTTAAACAAGTAAAACGATTGAAGTTTGAAGATCTTTATCTTTATTTAAGGATCTCCTTAAAAACAATAAAAAAAAGAAGACCCATGTAAAGACAGAGGTAACATATCAAATTTATTCTCAACTCGAAGTAAACTATGCCTGTACTTTTGTGTGTGTGTGTGTGTTTTTTTTTGTTTTCTAAAAAATTGATTTAAAGTGTTTTCGAGAAAAAAAATCTAAAAATTATTTGTTACACTAATCCTATTTATTCAATATGGTATTCAGCATGACAATAATAATACCTTGTAGAATGACTGACATTTCGAATGCATGATTAGACAACTTTTTTGACAAGCTACAATACTGATGATTAAAACTAAAATAACAACAATTACTTTTCAACATTTTGGCGGTATGAAATCAAAGTTTTTGGGTTTTTGTTTTTGTTGCGCCTGCATTCGGTTCTCAATTGAAATTGATATTTAAATTTCAAAACATTGGAATTATGTGTATCAAAGTAGTTAACGATGATTATTTTTTTTTTTTTTTTTAAAAACAATAAAATTACTAAATTTAAAAGTGTGTACATTTTCGAGACAAATTGTTACCAAACGGCTAAAAATATTTGCATACAAATTGCAATTGTAGATAAAACTAAAGAGAATCGCCAAAAACTAATTATTGTGAATTAACAAATTAAAAACAAAAGATACCGGGAATAATGAATTGATTAATTGTATTAATGATAACTAACTCCCTCTCACACATTTACATTGAAATAAATATTTTTTGCTGTGCATACTAAATAGAGGTAATGGAATGAGCAAGTAATATTCATTAGGCTTTGATTCAACATCTGCAGCTGTTGTTTTCCATTCCTCTTATTTGCCCGTTGTTTGGTACACAACACTTTAAGTTTGGCTGGCCTATGTACGTCAAGATACAAGATTAGCCCATTTATGGCAATTACGCTTTACAAGCCAAAAACTCGAGCCTGGAAAATTGTGTAATTCGTACGAGCACGAAATGAAGCAAAAAAAGGCTGAAACAAAAAAAAAAAAAAGAATTAATAAAACGTTAAGAGTTCAAGCATTACTTATCAATGCTGAAATCTCTGGCGCGTATTAAAGGCTGTTAAACGCGTTCTCTACGTTTTTTCTTTTCTTTTCATCTTCTTCGGTTTCTATGCGCTTTTTGGCCATACATATTCTTAATCAAGTTGCATGTGCATTTAGTGTTGCCTTGTTTTTGTTTGTTTTTTCTTCAATTTCCAGGCTTAATGTTTTCTAATAAAATGTGGTATGAAAGAATTAAAAAAAGCTTTCAACGCATTTTAGATGATGATTTAAATCGCAAACGCGTGTTGAAATTCTAATGTATTTCTATGGATTTTTATTTTCCGTTTAACTAAAAGAAATATATTCAGATTATATCAAGATCGACTACGTGACTCTCCTCTCTCTCTTTTCAATTATTTTCGTCTCTTCAATTTTTCCCAATATCTCTGGTAGACTACAATCGTGTTCCTCTGTAACAAAAAAAAAAAAAAAAAAAAAGATTGCTTAATTTATTGTTAAGAAATTGCAAAAGAAAAACATTGCTAAATAATAATTCTGCGACTGCAAAAGCAGACAACCTCATTTGTTCTAAAACATACTCACATATTCATTTCATTCAACTCTTAACAACAGCGATTTAGAGCGAAAAAAAAAAAACACTCTCGGTTTGGCCGAATTTTTTATACCCACCACTTATGCATTGTAACCCTGTAAACAGACATGATTAACTCATGAAACATGGGTTTCTTTCATCTACTGTGCATGCGTTCTATGTACTTTTTAGAATAAAGCGAATTTTGTTAATATATTCATATTAAAACATGCTCTCCAATGACACGTTAATGTAAAAATCATAAATAGAACCACTTCATCATGGGTTGAACTCATGCATTCACTTTTTCTTTTGCATGTCTTTTTTTTAAACAGTAATTATATCTGCATAACAAAGGAAGAATAAATATTAATTAAATAATTTTCACTATACGGTTTTATATTTAGAACTACAAATTACAATTGCAATTAAAAATCTTTGACAATACAAAAAGGAAATACCCTTTATATGGTAGGTGGACTTCTCAATAGTCATGTTAAACTAATTTCTACAGACGAATTCCATTTGGATATTTTATAATAAAGATGTCTTTTCATTTAAAACCTTTGACCATAAAGAAATTATATATATTAAAGGATTAGCCATATGTCATTGGGTAATGTTACCTTGACAAATTTTCCACGACTTGGTGTTGTTGCTAGTCCGCAGTATATAGGTAACATCTCTGGCTGAAACAGAGAGACTCAGATGCCGATGGTGCCCATAAGTGGAGTGAATGTGGTCGAGGGTCTGTTTTGTATGCTCATAGCGAATGTATCTTTGCACAATGAGGGCAGGAATAGTAGATAGTTTTTTTACTTATGGAGCATAGACTCAGATGCCTATAGAGCCCAAAGGTCGAGTGAATGTGGTCGATATCTTTTGTTTTTATAAAATTTAAAAGAAACCAAAGAGAATACTGTACAGGATAAATTTTCGCAGTTTTTTTTTTATTATTTTTATGATCGACGGATTAAAACAATTTTTTTACGATGTTTTTTTGTACCAAACATATCTGATAAATTGTATTAAAAATATTTTAGCCAAATTTCATCCTTATGCTAGGCGCACAATTGCGACGAACGACGAATTTTTCGTCGCGAATATTCGACATAAAAAAAAACACATTTGTGTATATGAGAATGCATACAATTGTGGCATCAGTCGAAGTTCGCTATACGCGGAGAACTCTGCATTAGATATATTTCTATTTCTTACGCCGGCGAACGACGAACAAATTGATACAAGGTGACCATTTTTTATTAAATTTGGGTTTACTTCTCAACTTTTTAAGGAAATAAAGTTAGTTTTTACTCTAATAATTGTTTTATTTTTTTATTTTAAAACATTTAAAATAAGTATAAAAAAGTTAATTACAAAAATTTGTTTTTATTTGTGTTTTTGCAAATGTTTAAGTTTATTAAGAGATCTTTTTTTCATATGGTCACACTATTAGCTGTTATACACAAACAAAATTTTTATTATTGTTTAATGCACGTACCCACAACATTCTTTGCAAACGTTTACTTATACGTAAAAAAGTTTTTATGATTACAGAAATTATATATGTATATTGTTTTGTTGAGTTTCACAAAAAATTAAATTCTTCATTATTTTTTTTTCTTTGCACAAACAGTAAACAATTTTATCAACTATAAAAGAAGTTACTTTTTCGTCTTTGTTGTGCGTCACACGACGATTTTGCACTGCGAATTTTTATCGAAGAGTTCGTCGTGTTGGGCGAAATTCGTCGTTCGTCCCAATTGTGCGCTGAGCATTATATATATTTTTTTTGATCAAGCTCTATCATGCTTTCAATAGATGATATCAACCTATGTCATCTTTGAATGATATAAGGATTTAGAAAACATTTGCTTTATGGAGTTACAAACGAATATTTCTTTGGCCCATACCTAAACAAGAGCGTTGAGCGTCAAGCGTTGCAATTTTGCATGTATTTTGTTATTGTAACAAAAACAAAACACATGTAAAACTCCAACGCTTGACGCTCAACGCTCTTGTTTAGGTATGGGGGTTTGCGTTACAAAAGCTATGACAGAATGTGTATACTACCCCCTACTATTTTTTCGTGATGGGTGTAAAAAACGAAACAAAGAAAATAGAAAGTGTTTTACAATTTAAAAAAAAAGTTCTTTAATATTTAAATACATACCTTATCGGTGGTTAAAATTGTTTTTCGTTTTAAGCATACACTGCAGGTAATGGTGTCTTGACAGACGTATCAGGAAATAAGTCATAAAATATTCTTTTCATTCTAATTTACCAAACAGTTTTGGCCACATTGGTTTCTTTTCGCATCTCGTATTAGGTATTACTGTTAAGTTTTCTAAATAACCGTAAATAATTAATTTGTGGCGTTAATTTGCTTGTGTTGTTCTTTTTCTTAGTTTTCTTTGTGTCACAAAAAATATATTTTTTTGCATTCACCTTGAAATTATTTAGGCGAAAAACAAATAAACAAACAAATAACAACTTTGCATCAAAATAAAATTTGACAGTATGAAAAGATGATAAACAATAACAAAAACCAGCAGTGATGACGATGACCATATTGTCGCATAGCGAAACGGCAAAACTGTCGGAGAGACAGCAGCAGGCAAGCAGACTGATATCCAACTTGTATGCCTGTTTTGTCAGCCACCGATTTATGTTGTATAGTGCGTAAATTATAAAGTGTCTTTGGTATCGCTTGAAGTGACAACCCCAGGGTGCCATATGGCTTAGCGCTTAAAGGTTAATAACCATAGGCGGCATTATTTCAATTTTGTTTTTCTTTTTTTTTTTTGTTATACATTTTCGATGGACATTGTTGTTGGTAAATTGTTATTAGAAAAATATCATCTGTGAAATCTTTAAACAATTCGGCAGGCATTTTTCAATTTGTTACAGTTACTTATTGGAATATCAAAACAATACTGTAAAATTACAAAAAAAAAAAAAAAAGAAAATTTAAAGGACATTTTTGTGTTTTTTCGTTGACAAATAGCTGATGAGCAATTAATTCATTTTAAGCCATATTTACTGGCATATTTATTCTACTTACATATAAAATAACTCAGCTTAAGATTTTGAAGAACATAATTTTTTAAGCTCTTGCCATCCCCAGAAAATAATTGTAGCTACGCCAATGCAACGTCAATTGTTGCTGGTTTATCAACATAAACCAGTGACTGCATGGGGCTCCTTAGGAAATTATCGAGAGGTGTCAAGTCATACCCAAGGTCGTATGACCCTGAAATCCATTTATTGTCGAATTTTGATTTAAATTAATTGATAATTGCTGGCGCTTATGATACGTAGCGCGTATCAGTCGATTTTTTTTAAGGTGAGTTTCAGCTCCATACAAAAAACGGTTCGATGATGCCACCAGCATATAAACCGCATCAAATAGTGAATTTTTTTGGATGCAATGGTTTGTTGTGGGTTATAGCATGTTCACACGGACAGAAAATATCGAGGTTCGCTCTCTCATTCAAGGTTCGCGACCGAATCTTGATTAAATCTACAAGATTCGCCATAAAAATTTTGAGAGCGAATCTACCTGGTTCATTTGAATCTTGCTGCGAATCTCGAAGAATTTGCTATTATCTCTAATTTTGATAACAAAAAATCGCTTATTTATCTGTACTGGCTATCAAAAACAAAAAATAAAAATGTCAAAGTGAAACAAGATCTATCGTCTGAACGGGAGGGTTCGCATTCGAGATACAGAGAGCGAACCACGAGATTCATATTGCCGTGTGAACATAGCATTAGTTGCACAACATCAGCGGTAATTTTGTGTATTAAGCCAATTAGTCTCATCACTAAACAAAGTTTAACGATAGAACATAAAGTCAAATCGATGACTGATTTTTAAAGTAAATTTGTATTATTTGTTAGAGGTAATAAATCCGTGATGATTTGCCAGAATACATATAGTGATCACAAAGGATGATAAATTTTTTTATCACTGGGTGTGTAGAAATGAGTTTTTATTTTAACAGCGATAGTAAATGATGATATTTATTCTTTCGTTCACAATTTCAGATTGTTTAATTTAGCAAAGTATTAAATTAAAATTCATAATATTTTGTACGATAATTTATTCATTTTTCTACGTAATGAACTTTGAAATATTGAACTATTGAAATCCAAATTTAATCCGATTTGTTCGTTTAATTTTAACTAGCATTTTCTGCGGTCGACCCATTTGACCTATACTGTCTTTGTTTTGTTCTGTTTTTTTGCCATAAAAAAAACATTTTTACAAAAACAATTTGTATTTACAATGTTGATTCAGCATGTTTTGTTTCACATATATGTTGTGCGCATGTGTTAGTAGCAACTTTAAGCGCCTATTACTTGCAAAGTACTGAACCAATTTTAATAAGATTAAGATTGTGCACATCTGCAGGAAAAATCCTTTCAAAAGGTATGGATGGATTTTATTAAAATCAGCTGTATAATGTGAGCGTAAACTGTGTAATGAAAAATTGACTTTGCTTTAATGCACAGTCTGTGTACGAGTATTTTGTTTTTCGTTGCATGTCACACAAACTACACGACCTGAAGTAATAACTATGCTGTTTGAGTGTATTTTTAAAGCATTTTATGCAACCCTTTATACTCTATTAGTTTATTCAAATTAAATAAATGAATTTTAAGTTAAAATTTTCCGATAAAATAAGAAATATTTCTACATCAAACTACAATGAAGAAGTTTGTGTTATAGGAGATAAATAACAGGAAATAATCATGTGTATGTAACCATGTATATTCTGGTGGAGAGTTCTGTTGTTGAAACTTAACTGTGAATAAAATACATAGAAAATCGGTCTCGAATCATTATCTTTGATTAGTTTATTAAAAATGTTTTTTTAATGAAGTATATTTTACACCTCTTTGTTCAATCACCAGCGAACGAATATCGCTTTATATTTATTTGGTTTTGATATTGCATTTGGGTCAACTTCAACATAGTACACAATTTTGTATCTTCTGTTTGTTATTGTATTGAAAAATTTAAATAATTTAGAATTCAGAATCTATAAAATCTCTCAAAGATAAGAAAATTATATTAAAAAGGGATTAGATCAAACGCCACGCGCCATATTTAATTTTCAAATATTAATTTTTATGTCGAATAGTTTAAGAAAAAAAAAAGAAAAAGATTTCGTTAGAATATAATGTAAAAGATTTTTTAATAATTAAGTAGCAAGAAAACTATTCAGGTTCTTATTGATTAAGGCGGGCTTTTACGAGTATTTAAATTTTAAAATAAATAATGTAACCTAACTCGAGTACACCCGTAATCTTCATAATTATGATATTTTCAAAACATTTCACAATTTATAGTGAAACTTAAACGAGTTGAAAATTAAGAAAATGTTTTTGAAAAATTTAAAAAGAAAAAACAATATTTCAAAACGAACACATTTTTAAAATTGTTTAATGCATTTTAACTGCATAGAGTGCCAGAATAAACAATTCAATGTTATTGTTTGAGCCCTTTATATAAGTACAAACAATTCTTTGTTTCAAAGGACATTTTATTGAGCACTATTTTTATTGATTTTAATTGCTTTCACTGCCATACATACAGGCTTCATTAAAAGGTACTATTGTACGTTTATATTTATATATGTGAGCGTATGTGTGTGTGTCCAAAAGTCAAAAGAAATAAAATTCCACGTAATATTTGCTCTTCGACAAACGAAATTCATTTTGATTTGTGGTGTTTAATTGTTCTATGTGTGTGTTCTAAAAGGATCACCATCATTTGTGGTGTTGGATTATGATTGTCACAATAGCAAAACCAAACGTATCAACAACTGAAAAATTATATTTATTCTACTAGTCTTACCGTTTGTCTGCATTATAAGTTTTTTTTTTCCTTTATTACGCGGGATAAGTAAAATATTTGAAAAAGGTAGACAATCCTATAGCAACCATGTGAAGACAACACATCTGTCTGACAACAAAGAACTATTTTGGCTCAGTTTTTTTAGTTTGAGAATACTTTGGAGAAGAAACGATGATTTATAGTTTTTTGTTTGTTTTGTTTTAAATAATTAACTTGAGATTAAAGATGGAGAACAAGAAGAGAATTAAAAAAAAAGAATTGTGTCACAGTATCAATTGTCAATGTCAGTGTTGCAGGACACATTTGCTAAACAAAACATGTTAAAACAAATGTTTTGAAAACTAAAACAGCACGATAACAGCAAATTCCACAACAATTCATTATGCCCGAAATGTGTTGGTACTAAATTTACGGTTTGATTTTTAAACAGAAGTCATATGAAAAGTTAAACGATGTATGTTTTTATGATAATCGAAGCATATCTCCTTCTGCAGCTACACGACAATGACTTGGAAAATCTGATACTCTAAATTCAAATAATAATAATAACATCCAAAAAAATAAAAAAAAAAAGAACTCATCTCTTTGAAATATTTTAAGGGAGTTGACTTGTAAAATTGAGTAAGAGGTCTCGTTAGAGTTTACTAAATACGTATGTATGGTCACTTAAGTGATTGCGATGCCAGATCGCTTATAAACTTGCCTTAAAAATATTTAAAAAATATTTAGCTATGATCGAGTTACGACATCAATTCTAAATAATGTTTTTGTAAAGCGAAATGCTAATGCGATTTCAAATAAAAATGTTAATTAGTTGATGCTCTTTTAAATACGGTGGCTACTCTGCAGCATTAATAATACTCACACTGATATACTGACATAATGTAAGGACATGGTTGCTTTAAATATATTTATGATCAACGCCTCTGGCGTCTGTATCTGTTGGATAAATATTTTTAAGGTTCAATATCAAAAGTTCCGCATTGATTGTTTTCAAGCATTAATTCTACTACGCCTGGAAACCGAAAAATCAAAATTGATAAAATAAATACTTGTGCACATGCTTTAAAATATTTCCTCATCTTCTTTTGCTTATGTTCTTTCCTTTTTGCGTTTTAATATTAAATATAGAAATGATTAAAAATTTACTTAATAAGAGCAAACAAAAAATAAAGGCGTTTATTTTCTGTTCCTCTAATTTATAGTACGATGAGGTCGAAATTAAACAAAGATATTTAGTAATTAATGATTGTTTTTTCTTGTTTATTTGCTTGTTAGCTAAATACGTTTGTATGTGTGTAGAGTGTGCATATGTATATTTAAGGACTCCTGCTGATGTTTAATCATGTGTCTATGGCGGATTACCGATAATTTTGGCTTGTAATTCTCTCAAAACAAATGTCATTGTTCCTAAATATATTTAAAAAAAAATAAAACGAAAATAATGTTGACACGAAAAGTGTTCATAAATTAGAATTTCAGCTTTGTACATTAAAGATCCTCCCCCTTTTCTATGATAACATTTGACTTTTACCGAAATAATAAAAAACAAGTAAGAGCACTATATTCGGCTGTGCCGAATCTTTTATACCCACCACCAATTTTGTGTACATTTAAAGCACAATATTTATTATTTTGTTAATCGCTATGGAATAATCTCTTTATAATAAAATATGTATCACTTTCTTTGTAGAGGTTGGTTAAATTTTAAGGGCCCATGTTGAAGGTGAACTACATCTAGTCTTTAAATTAGTTTTCTGCATTTCATTTTACATTTCTCAATCTCAAACTTACTCAATTTGATCCGTGGAAAGATACGCAAATGAGCAACGCTTTAAAGTTATTTAGGTTTTTTATGAAAATGGGCGTTCAAATCAAAATGCATTTTGTGCACTTCGTAATTCTTTTGATCAACATAATCATTCAAATTCATCCACAATCGGGAAAATTTTAAAAAATATTTAAATTTCTGCAAAACAGGTCTGTATAAAATGTTAGAAAATCTGTGAATGCCTTCTTAGTGCGTTGAATGGGAACCACTGCTGGTTTTTGCGATAGTGTGGCAAAAGAGCAGTCAACCTCGACTCATCATCGTGCCCAACAATTGAGCATCAACATTGTCATTGAAAATTTGGACCATCAGATAGAGGAGTGGCACCAAGGATGGAGGGGCCATTTGGCCGATATTTTGTCAAATACATAACTGAACCATACAAATATTATCATTATAAAAAGAAATGATAGTAATTTCTTAAATAATTTGTGTTTTATTTAAATTCAACATCGGTCCTTAAAATTTAACCACCCTTTATAACTTCGATATGCTACTAAAATGCTTTTGTAAATGTAGTCTTTCAATGAAAGTGGGCGTTAAAGTAGGCGTGTCAACAAAGTTTCTGCTAATAAATACAACTAAGATATTTCAATATAGCTCTTTATTTTCCCAAAAACTTTGTCAATAGAGAAATTACATGAATTTAAGAAAACCCGTTATATGGGAGGTAGGCGTTATAGTGGGCGTGTCACCTAAACTTTTTGGCACAACAACTACATTGACTAGAAGGATATATGTAGTAAATTTCCTCATCATACCTCTAATTTTGTCGGTTTTATGAGCTTTAACATTTCATTAACGGTAGATAACGTGAAAAGTGGGCGTTATAGTAGGCGTGTCAAAGTTATTTTTACGCATGAGTACATTTTAGATGTTTCAATATAGCCTTTTATTATTCCAAAATCTTTATTAATAGAGAAATTATATGAATTTTAGGTAAAGCGTTATATGGGAGGTGGGCGTAAAAGTGGGCGTGGCACCTTAATTTTTTTGTACAATAATGACACTTCCTAGGGGGATATACGTAGCAAATTTGATCATCATACATCAAATTTTGGCGGTTTTATGAGCTTTGAAATTTCATTAACGGTAGATAACGTGAAAAGTGGGCGTTATAGTAGGCGTGTCAAAGTTATTTTTGCGAATGAGTACATTTTAGATGTTTCAATATAGCCCTGTATTATTCCAAAATCTTTTTTAATAGAGAAATTATATGAATTTTAGGTAAAACGTTATATGGGAGGTGGGCGTAAAAGTGGGCGTGGCACATTGATTTTCCGTTAAAAAAAAGCCTCTCACCAAAAAGCAAAGTGTGCAAAATTTCAGAGTCGTACATCCAATTTTGTTGCTTTTATGACGTTTTTGCTTTTAAATATACCGAAAAATACACTGTGCGGTATAAATTTTCGTACATTTTGATCGATAACTCCTTTCCTTATGATTAGATTTAAGTAATTTTTCGTGAGAAATATTGTTTTGACTCGAGAAATATATATTCGAAGTTTCATGACTCTACGTTAATCCGTTTGGACACAATACCATTTTATTCGATGTTCGTAGGACACGGTTTTTTCGACCTACTCTTGCATTCCGAGCTATAACTCACTTCCTAATATTCCGATACCAAACAAACCTTGTCTATAAGAAAGATTCTGGCAAAATTTGAGCCTCCTAGTTTTTTCGGTGCGACCTCTATCGTGCTTTCAACAGACGGACAGACGGACAGACGGACGGACATAGCTAGATCGTCATCAAATCAAACCCTGATTCAGAATATATATACTTTATGGGGTCTAAAATGGATATTTCGATGTGTTACAAACGGAATGACAAAATGAATATACCCCCACCATTTTTTTGGTGGCGGGTATAAAAACATGAGTCCTGGTTTATCCTTGTTTTGTTTGACCATTTGTTAGCCTTTTGTGTACAACTATTTGTTGTGGTCACTAGTAAGTGGTGCGGTGCGGTGTCCTCTACAGACAATGGCTGATGTGTTTGGGTGCATGTTCGTAAATATTTGTTCGACCGACTATGCTTTTGTGAGCGTTAAATGGGGTAATTTTTCTCTATAACTGGGATATTTAAATTTACGACAAAAATGTCAAACCACAAGCTAGTTTGTATTATTGTTTAGAAATCGTTAGAATGAAAGAAAAGTAAAGCTAAAATATAAAAATATAACATCTGCTTGATGTACGCATCGCTTTTTTGAAATAATAAATTTTTACGTACAAATATTATGGAAACCTTGGTCTTGGATTTATTTCTCGTTCTGTGACACTCAACAATGAAAAGTCGTTAACGTCTCAGATTTTTAATTTATTTTGTTTGTATTTGTTTACACCCTACACAACCATAATTGGAGGAGCATTATCTGTTTTTGTAGAAACTGTAATGGAAAAAAATAAAAATATTCATCAACACACCTGTTAATGTAACAATCGACTTTGAACATTAATTTTTAATTAGAAGTAGCGATGTGTCTGCTTCCTTATGCAAACCTTATTATTAAACTACTTTAATAAATTTGGGTATATATGTACATACATAAAAATGTATGGACCGAAGGACAGACCTTGTTGATTTTGGTTGTAATTGGTTTATGATTATATTTAGCCACCAAAAAAATCTTCTATATAAATAAAATCAAATGTCGTTCGTTGTTAATAGGAACAGTTGCAGCGATTCTATACATTTGTTTTCTAGTTTGTCGTAACCCAACTTAGGCTTTTACGGAAGGAATAATTAACCATGTCCTCTTTTTTATCTAAAATTGGAGAATAGCTGGACCAAATTATTACTATTTATTTTTTAACAATCTGTCATAACCAAGAATAGTTCTTACATAAATTTATTTCTAAAGTTAAAAGAGGGTGTGGCACCTCCCATACTAACACAAATTAACAGTTCTTGCCGCCCGTTTAAAGTACTGTAAAACTTAAGGCCTTAAATATTAGTTATAATAACTTAAACAGTTGAGTATAAAATGAGATAAAAAATAATGGGCGTGGCACATTCAGTATATTTTATGAGGTATCTATTAATCTTTTACGTGTATAATATTAAAACTTTGTTTGTTTTATTTTTATATCATTTGCTTTATTCCAACCAATTGGCACGATCGGAGCAGGGGAACTGATTTACAAAAAAGTCGTATGAATTTATTATTTTAGGAACAACAAATGCTGGAGTTTTCAATCCTTGAACTAGACACTATTATAAAAATTGTACAATTGATTTTAAAAATTATACAGGATTAAATGAGGCGGCGTGTTACCTTCCATACAAAAAAAAAATATATATAATGGCATATCTAAACAACTAAAATTTATTTTTAATAATAATTTTTTTTTTTTTACTTTTTCGGGAGCAAGGGCAGAGCACGTGTTGCCGCCTCTATAACAAATAATGAATCTGATGTCATTTCTGGAAACTTTTATTGTAAATAATATATTCTAGCTTAAGTTCTGCTAGTGTTTAAATAAAAAGTTTAAAGTTTAAATACGTTTGTCAAATTTCTTAACGATCCAACAGTTTTTTGTCAATATTTGATGTTTAACTGACTGTTGTTGAAGACCTCAACTATCAATATTATTGAAATATCAATACTTTTCCATTTAACTTGCATACAAACACATTTTAATTAAATAATCCCATTGATATCACATTGATTTATGAGCAATTTTCTACGGCTTTTAAATGATTTTTTTTAACACTTTCAACTTATAGTTGGCAAAATAATTTAACAAATACTCTGATACATATGAATGTATTAAAATGTTTATTAATATGTACATATGCGACACATACGCCAATATAAGTAGTTTTATTGTGGCACTATTCACATCATAAATTTTTGGCCATTAATTTGTCAATTTATCTCTTCTAATTGATTTATTAATTGTTAATTTATTGCCCTTGTATTTGTTTCGAATAAAACAAAAAAAAAAAAAAAAACAACAACAGATTCTTAATTCTTTTGATTAAAGAATTAAAAAAACTAATAAATAAATTAGCATAATAAAATAAGTTTAGAAAGAACAACTAATAAAAAAAACATATAAACGAAACAATGAAAGAAACCTCCTCATAAATGATACGGTTCATATGCATGTGTGTATGTTGCTTATAAATTTTATTTATTCTGAATGTATATTTTCTTAATTTAATTTTTATTTAGTTTTAAGACAAATATTTTGTTTAATTTTTGGATGTTGTTTGAAATTTATAATTTTTGATGTTTTCGAGTGACATCTCTCTCGTTTATATTTCCAATGACTTTTATAGATTTTTTTTTATTTTTTAACAATTTTCGTTCATGTTTTATGATAATCAATGTAATTTATTGATTTTTAAACATTTTCAACACGAATTCTCAAAAGATCTTTTATTATTTCACTGTATTTTGGATATAAAAACAAATTAACATAAATTTATACATACATACATACATACATACATACATGTACACTCGTATATATGCATGCATGCTTGTATGTAGGTAGAACATTTCATATACATGCATGTGTTTTGGTTTGATTTATAAATATTTAAACAATAAAATGTTTTTATTGTTTAGTTTATTTGTTTAAAAAACTTTTATTTAATCTGTTTTGCTAATCTTAATAAAATACCATCAATGGTTTGAAATAATTAATAAAAACCGGCAGGTGCTGTTGCGTTTTTTTTTTTTTGGCAGCAGCAGCCAACCCCTGTTGCTTTTCAGTGTTAAGTGTTGACATTATAAAATGTTAGAAGAATGATTATGTATACTTAACATATTGTATATTAATCTGAGCTATACAAAAAATATAAAAAAACAATTTTTTTAAATCACAAAAATGTATAGAAATATTAAAAAAAAAACTTGTACGACTATTCTATATAATAAATAGTGTTAAGTCTTATGTATGTTTGTTAAAACATGTGGTTTTTTCTTTCTGTTGGACTTTAATACTCAAAGATATGACAAGAGTTCCTAGATGTTTGTTAACATATCAGTATACACAATGTAAATGTGATAATCTGTCACTCTAGATTTTTACTCAATCCTTCTGTTTATGTGCTTGTTTTGGTTGCAAGTTGAGCGTTTGTTATTAGTTAACACTTAGCCACTACATCTAAGTGACATCTTAAAACAAATAAATAAAAATAAATCTCATATTAATTTATATACAAGGTGGGCCAAAAGTCAGCATACAGCTCTCCATTTACGGTTACAGAACTTTCAGCTTAATTTTCGAATAAGTAAGACCCAATGATATACACTTTAGGGGGTGTAATTGGCGTTCATAATAGGCTCTTGGATTTTTAGAACCCCAAAACCTTCTAAAGCAGTTCAAATGAAAGTGAACTTCGTCACTCATCAATAAGCCTGTGAATAATGGGACTAAAAGTAAATATTTTTAATGCGCCGTAATGACGTACGTTTTTTTGCTAGATGTTTCTGGTGTTGTGTTAACTTTTTGTTATACACGTGCAATATTTTCTGTAGTGCGAATGGTCTACCGATTGAAAGCATATTGGTGATGACAATAAACTAAGCAACGATTATTTGCTTCACAGGGCGAAATTCTGTAATTCAAATGTCAAAGATATGCTCTTTGCGTAAAAATAATTGACCGCTGACTTAAATAGTAAAATTACATTATTCTGATTCTTTGTTTAGTTGCGTATATATACACATGTTTTTATTATTTATTCACAGCTTGTTATTTATATAATCTAAAAATAAAATAAAAATAAAATAAATATATAAACGAAAAAGTTATTAAATTTTAAAACCCCTAGTGACTTTTGGCCCACCCTGTATGTTTGCACGTATGCTTGTATTTACAATAGAAACTCTAGAAGAGTAAAACGAAAACAAGGACTTTTAAAAATAAATCTTAAAATACGAAGAAGAGGATTCGTTTTTTTTTTCAACTTGTACTAGTGTTGCAAAGTGCCTAAAGGATAATCACTTAAAAAATACATTTAGTACGAATACAAACAAAAACACGCACACCACACTACCATTCTCAAATGCAAGCTTTTGATGAGTATTAGTTTTATTTTTTTCCTTCTTAATGTTACTTTCATGTCATTTCTTTGCTGACAGGATTTGTTGGGATTTGAATGAATATGTATATGAGCACTTTAGAGTATATGGGTGTTAGTATTTAGTTAACAACAAATTAATGCAAAGTATTGCAAAGTTGTTGAGCTTATTTAGGCAAAACAAATCAGAATATTTTAAATATTAAACACAACAAAAGTTGCATGATTAAGCTAAACATATAAGTATGTAAATGTATATGTACATTAGGGATGGGAGAGACTAAATATGGGAATTTTATTTTTAAGATATTGATAATGGTAATGATTTGAACATTAGCGTGTCATGTGTTTACATGAATATATTAACGAACTGCACTCCATTACTATAAGTGCATAGAACTCATGCATATTTGGTGAAAAGCATACGATGTTTCATAAGTTGATTTTGCTTTACATGAATTGTTTAAGATATTTTGTATGATGTTGAATTCATCCTTAAGCACATTATTTATGACAAATTTTTTTGCATTTAGGGAGTCATTTAGAATGAACGCTTTTAAGCTATTAATTTAGAAGTCTTGAAAATGTAGTTCACTTTGCACTACTTCCAAATTTTTTTGCTGGGTACCTTTAGTTTGAATTAATTATCCACTTTCTTTAATTATTTTTTTTTGATAAACACTTTTTGAAAGCGATTGCGGGTTATAATTCAAATGATTAGACTTCTAAAGAGATTCTGTGAATATCTATACTTTTTTTTTCTCATCAAAGGAATTTTTATAGCCTTCGGTAAGCGTCCCGCTAACAGAATTCCCAATCTCGGCGGAAATTTCCTCTGTAGTACAGTCCAAGACTGCATTTATTTATACTTAATACGTTCTTAAGAAATATTTTAGAAAAAATCGTTTTAATTGTGAATTTGTGTTAAAATTTCACGTGTATCTATTATTTTTACCAAACAAATTTCCACTTTGAATAAAATGATATTTTATGACGTTAAAAAATGTATTTTTCTTATAACGGTACCTAATATTTGTTTAAAGTTGATTGTTTTAGTGTTGCCGGACAAATTTATAAAATATTAAGAACGTGCTGTAAGCCAAAGTTACAAGAGGGATAAAAAACTATAGTGTATTTTATTTTGACCAGGTATATTGTATGTACAAATGTTGGTGAAAAATTTTTTTTACAAATTCATCCTAGCCTATAAGTCATTTTGGAAAAATTATCGGTCATAATTTTATAGATTTTTTTTATAAATGACAATACATAACTTATGATTTTTTTTCACATGTGTTTTTAACAAACGTATATCCCAGAGATCAGTTTTAGAGCAATGTAAAGCAATATAATTTATTTATCAATATAAAATAAGTGTACACTTTGATGTCACCACTAACTGCGGAAACGGATCGACAGATTTTTACTTAAATTCCACAGTACGTTAGAGATGGTCTGTAGATGGTCCAAGTGCACGAAATCAGCCCAGTGATTTCGGAAATATGGAACTTAGAATTTCCTCTATTTACTCCCATACAAATATCAACGAAATGTCTTCCATTTTCCATATTATGATTTTTTTGTCACTTGAAAATTTACGAAACCATGTATCGTAATGTGAACAATGACATTAGGTCTTTCTAATTGGAACTGAAAAGGGGGAGAAGTGTCAGTTATACCCTCATATGTAATGAATACAACGCAAAAAATTGTTTGGGGTTATCAGAGCGGTTATGATATTATAATTAAGTGGCTAAGATATACAGAGGTGAAGGAATTAAAAAAAAATTTTTTTTTTGTTAAAAATCAATGTTTAAAGCATCTTATAACTCATAAAAAATAATTGTCAGTCAGCTTAGAAACTTTGCTAACATGTACACTATGCATATATTGTCTAATGGTAATTTGTAGAAGAATGTCATCCTTTTATTCACAATAAGTTGAACCCGGTCAGCATTACTGGCACCAACCATGTTTTTGTATTTTTGTAATTATATGTACGTTTTTCTTGTTTGAGTAATTTATTTTGTATATCTCCTGTCCCGTCTGTATATGCATTTATTTGTTACCAACCTCATAATACGATTTAAAATACCGATTTATTTGCGATTTTTTTATTTTTTGTTAGAAATGAGATATTAACACGCTATGAAAAGTATCCTACATGTTGAACCAGGTATTAAAAGTGTTGAGCTAACAATTTTATAAAAATCAAGTTCAGGAAGAGAGATATATTTTTGAAAAAATATTTTCTTTTTATAAAAAATGAATACAGATTACGTTCAATAATAATTCTTCTATATTTGTGTTGATTTATTTCAACTCTGAAAATTTTTATGTATTCAAATTTTGCGAAATCTAATTTAATATACAATTATATTTTTTTTTAATAATTTTTTAATATCGATATACAAATTTTAGAAAAGCATTCTTATTTTATTCAATATTGTTATGTTGTTGTTTTTTTGTGTGTGTGTAAAAATAGTATACGTAATTGGTTGTTTAAGAGCAAAATTTCAAGTATAACAGAGACATTAGTGAATATCAATACTAAACTAGATATTTTCCTCACAAATTGAGTGACAGTTGTAAAGAAAATATTGTCACTCAAAGAGTGTGGTCTAAGAGAATATTCACACTTTAAGAGAACATTGAAAAATTTAAGAGCATTTAAGATAAAGTAAAAAATAATTTTATAAAATTGTTAAATAAATTTTTATTATGAGAGAAAGAGCGATATTTAAAAAATATTCAGCAGTTCAGTTTTAGACAAGTGTTAAGCAGTTTATGTTTGTTTTAGGGTGGGTATAATTTGTATTCTTCTTGTTTCTGTTGTTTTGATCTGTTAAAGATGTTACAATACAATTTAAGATTATTTGGAAGGTTTCGGTTATTGAATGGAGAAGGTTAGTTGGCTGTGCTGATATTACTTAGATGGATCTGTTTGTGAAATGATTTTAAATTTGCTGATTCTGTTTGCACATACAACTTGTGCCAAGGAGCGATCACTGCTTGTTGTAGGTGATGATATTAACATAGCATTTGCAAATTTTTTAGTAAAATAAGAAAATCTTTACTTAGCGAAAAGAAATTATTATTTAAAATTTTTAATAAATATGTATGTATGCATGTATGTATATATATGTAAATTTGTTATTTCTAATGTTTATCCTACATGTGGCTATTGTTATTAAGAAAATGTACAAGATTTAACTTACAACCTTTTTCATTTTCGTTAAAATTCAATAATAAAAACGAAAATAAATAAAAATCTTAACAAAAAACACTAATCAAAAATCAATTTTTTCCTGGCCAAAATTTTTATTTTTCTCTTTCGCACCTTTTTTATACCCTTCACCTGTGGTGCACAGGGTATATATAGCTTTGTCATTCCATTTGTAATTTTAACAATTTTCATATCCGACCCCGTAAAGTATATATTTTCTGAAAGTTTATGAATAGTGGAGTCGATTAAGCCCTGATCGTCTGTCCGTCTGTCCGTGTGATGGTTGAAATCAACTTTTAGAAGCAACTATATGTTTCTCAGATCTCTATATGGTATCAATCTTTTGGAATTATCCAGGAATGAATCGCTATTGAAATTCAGCACAATCGCGCCATAACTTTCTGAGATATGAGCAAAAAACCACGACCACCTCGTTTTTTACACAATTATAACAACAACATACATACATATTGGTTAAAGTAAACGTGGCATCGAATCCCAGCTGAGCCAAAAAAAAAATTTTTTTTAATTTTATTTTTTTATTTTATATATTATTTATATTATTATTATTTTTTTTTAATTGTTTTAAAATTTTTTTTTTAAATATTTAAAATTTTTTTTTTAAATTTTTTTTATTGTTTTTTTTTTGTTTTTAATACATTTATTTTTATTTTTTTAATTATATTTTTTTTTTTGGAAACGTAAACTCAATTTGTCCAGCACGAAACATAAATCCAAAAAGAGTTTATTGTCTTTGGAATATAATTCTTTAAATTTTTGTTGCAATTATTTAAAATTCTTCTAAATAAATGATTTTTTGTTAGGTAACCTTAGCATTTCAAATTCGAAATTTTTCTAAATATGGATTCAAAACGATACCAAAAAGGTGTAAAATGAAGATCTTTGACTTACGTTATTAAAACAAAGAGAAATATAACATTTCTGACAATTTCAATAAATATTTGTTTAAAAAAAAACAAGTAACAGTGCTATATTCGGCCGTGCCGAATCTTATATACCCTTCACAACGTGTAGTCATGCAATAACAATTGTTTGTATCACCATTCATCCCATATAAAATACGTGCATACGTACACGTTAGAATAAATGTGGCATCGAATCCCAGCTGAGCCAAAAAAAAATTTATTTTATTTTATTTAATATATTATTTATATTTTATTATTTTTTTTTATACTTTTTTTTAATTTTTTAAAAAAAATTTTTTAGAAAAATTTTTAAAAAATTTTTTTAAATTTTTTTTTAAAATTTTTTTAAAATTTTTTTTTTGTAGTTTTTTTTATTATTTTTTTCTTATTTTTAATAATTTTTTTTTTTGTAATTTTTTTTGTTTGGTATGTTTTTTACATGTATGTATGTATGTTGTTGTTGTAATTGTGAAAAAAACGAGGTGGTCGTGGTTTTTTGCTCATATCTCAGAAAGTTATGGGGCGATTGTGCTGAATTTCAATAGCGATTCATTCCTGGATATTTCCAAGAGATTGATACCATATACAGATCTGAGGAACATATAGTTGCTTCTAAAAGTTGATTTCAACCAACACACGGACAGACGGGCAGACGGACAGACGGTCAGGGCTTAATCGACTCCTCTATTCATAAGCTTTCAGAAAATATATACTTTATGGGGTCGGAAATGAAAATTGTATAAATTACAAACGGAATGACAAAGCTATATATACCCTTGTGCACCACAGGTGAAGGGTATAAAAAAAATCGAATTATTTGTATCAAATTGAAATAGAGGTGGTGGGAAAGCTACAGTTGCTTTAAATATTTTAAGTCTAAAAATGGCAAGTGGCTCGCATCTGAATAAATGTACAAAACAGATTAATTTCCATATTCAGAAATGCAAAAGACGGAAAATGGCAGCATGTTAAGACAAATCTATTAATTTATGCACCACGTATTATTTCCATTTTTATACAGATGTGCTCTGAAAATTTGCTAATGGCAGTTAAAGTTCTCTGCAGACGTAAAAATGATTTGCATGCGAAAAAGTTGCAAAAGTACCTTAACAAACGCTCTAAATACAGAGAATGGTAATATCATGGACCAAAATTAATTTAAAGGATATAATTAAGAAATTAATATATCAATTTATGAATTATTAAATTAAAAATAATTTCTTTTTCTCTTTTATGCATTGAATTGATGAAAAAACATGAAAATCGTATTAAATATATTTTTATTTGAAACAACTTAATGTGTCTAAAACACATTTGTAATTCCTTGAGGTTTTTATATTGGTGTAGCTACAATTTTTGTTTTTGGGGTGACAAAAGCTTAAACTGAGTTGAACTTATATGTATAAAAGACAATTTTTTCAAATTCTCTTAAAAACAATTTTGGGGGCATTGCACCTCCTAGAATATTCCAGTTACGCTAATAGGTTTTTAACAAAATTATTTAAATATTGCCGATAATCCTCCGATAGCTCCTCCATCATCTTTATGTGTGTGAAGTCTAGGATTCTCATATGCCCTATCACTTACGATGCTGATGTCACTATCCATGCCCTCATTAACAATATGAGCATGCGATGCAGCCCATAGACCACATTCTCTTGACTCAGTCAATACATTAGCATCTGATTTTCTCTAACGTCTTTATGCAAGAGGTTCTGGATTTTCCTATTCCCCAGCCAGAGGTACCTCTTCACAACTGACTAGCACTAACACCAAGGCGTGGACACTCTACTAAGGTAATATGTCCCCAGGGGGATGAAAAAGCCTTTAACTCTTAACAGTACATATTTATATATTTTTTCTAATACCGCCAGTTTAAATAAAATTAATTGAAAACATTCCTTTAGTGCCCTGCCGACCAACTAGACAGCCAGCAATTTTGCCAGCTAACCATGTATAAAACACCATAGATACAAATACACACATGGTCAGATGAGGCAATTTTTAGCCAATCATCATAATTTTTTAGTTTTATGGTATTAGATGAGCAACAGACACCTCAATTTCAGTGACGGCATCGACATCAACAACAATTGCAGACAGACAGCATCAATTTTCTTTTTTTGTCTCTGTATGCAGAAGCAATATTTACATTTTTTTTTTATCAATTATTATTATTTAAAAAAATATAATATTATTTTCATGGCTGTAAATGTGAGTTTTTTTTAGGTACTGGCTGTAATCAACTAGTGCTAAAAATGTTGTAATTTTTTGTGGCGTAGCTGTTGATGCTGTTGTGCAATTAAAGTTTATTTTATTATTTGTTTGCAATTTTTTATTATACAAAATTTTTCTATTTCACCTTTTTTAAAACAAAAGTCAACAATTTTTTTTGTAGAATTTTAATCGCAAACATTTCAACATAAAAAAAAAGAAAAGCTTGGGTGAACGAACACAAAGTCAAAGGATGATACAGTTCGTATTCACTCAATTTTATTTTTTTTAAGTCGGAAAAGTTAAAAAATTTTTAATTAAAGACAATGGCTTACATTTTGTATGAAAATTTAAAATAATATACATTTCAAACTCATCTTAAATTTTATGAATTTGGAGGTATATTTTTTTATTTGATATCTGGCTTGAGTTTTTATATGAAAAAATAAATTTTTATTCCAATATTTAATTTATGTGTAATAAAGGGTGTTATACTATTTTTGAAGGCTCAGGGTCATCGGAAATATTAACAGAAAAAAAAACACAGAAAGAGAGACTGAGAGAAATACAGAATAATGATCATAGGAAGAGAGTAAATTAATTATAACAAAATTACTTTCTATTAATTAACTATTATCTAATTGATTATAAATTACAAATATGTACATAATAATTGGATGCTCCGAACGAACTGTCGGGTCTTTAGTATTCTGCTGGTTCGAGGTTCAATTATTGCTAAAAAATTTGTTTTTTTTAGGAAAATTTAACTTCAAGCAGCAAAAGTTTTTATTTATTAATATTAAGTTCTGAATTTGCTTGCGTAATAATATGTAGCTGATCATGTTGGGAAAATGATCTAGAATTAAGTTGACATATTTTATATTTTGATTTTTGCAAATTTTACAAAGATTTATTTGCATTTGATCATTGTCATCGTTGTAAGGTTTATCACAATCATAGAATGTCATGTTGTCATTTATGACAATTATGATCTGAATATAAACTGCCTTAACTTAAACAAACAAGCAACAGTCAACCATCATTTGTCCATTTATTCCAACAAACACTTTATGGCATAAAATTGTTTTTTATTGTCTTTTAAATCTTCCTTGGGTGGGTCAGATGGGACTGTTGCTAAAGAGTACCGTAAGGAAAAAGGGACGGAATTTTTGAAAAGTAATTAAAGGCAATTGAAAATGTCTTGTCGGTGTTTTGAGTGGTGTTGAAATGATGTGCTGCTCGCCGATGAAGTTGCATATAAAATTAAAAACAACGACAACAACTTCGTTGTCACCACAAAACAATTAAGATTTACAGAACATACTTTAAATCGTTTGTAATGACTTTTAAATGATGACACATTACAACTTAACAGTTTTGCTGCAATAAAACACAACCATCAGTCAATTGACGAATAACAAACTAAAATGCTACAGGGAGTGTTGAATTTTTTACAAACATTAAAAAAAATTTACCATATAATTAATTTCCATGTGTTATTGGAAATTAATGTTTTATACATACATATATTTACTTCCTTACAGTGTAAAACTTTTCTAAATTGACTAACGATTCTGCCTTAAAATTGACTCATAACAAATACTTTTTAAAAAAAATTTTTAAATTTCTTATAATAAATTTCTTTATTAAAAATTTTATTTTCTTAGCATAAAGACAAAAGCAAATGCACTCGAAAAATTTTGTTATTATGTTTATTCTGCATTCACATTAATCAAGTTTTATTGCAGAAAATTTTCTTTTGTTTCGAATTAAGTGCGAGATTAAGAGAAAGGAATAAAAATCGGTTCATACTAGAATGAACTTGAAATTCGTTTTGTTTTGGCTCAGGTAGTTTTATTCAGCCAGATAGCACTGGTCTTTAGGAAAAATCGGTTACCAATAAAAGTATGTGTACTATCGATATTTGAACTCGCTAAACTCAAATCAGAAATGGTAGGTAGGTAGGTAGGTAACCGCTGGTGCAAAGTTATCTTTACACCCTCACCCGGAGACCATTACGGTCCATTGTGACGCCTTAATAGAGAGAAGAATAGAAATAGTTAGAATAGAAGAGAAAGAGAAGCAGACCAGTCCAGAGTCTCTGGCGGGAATCGAACCCACAACCCCCCAAGCTACTGACTAGTCCTCTACTCACTAGTCCTCTACTGACTAGTCCTCTACTGACTAGTCCTCTACTGACTAGTCCTATACTGACTAGTCCACCAGGGCACCCTATTCAGAAATAAGTGGCGATAAAAAATTTAAATTAAATTAAATTTTTATTACTTTTTATTTGTTGGTATTTAATTAAAGTTTTAAGTTACGATAAAGTGTATCAGCATAACTGCCATATTTTGGGCGAAATATTAGTAAAGTCGTTAAAAAAAGTTAAATTAAAACGGATTTGAGTTTAGCACATTAAAATCTTTATAGTTCACATATTTTTGTTTTTTGCTGACGACTGTAGTTTCTTAGTTAGTTGCGTACGTAAAAAATAAAATTATCTGCCGTACATTTCATACCATTCACAAGCGAGTGTAAAAGGGAATATACATACATATAAATTTGTTTTTACAGTATTCCTTTTAGATCCTTTGTATTCTGAATTATATTAGCAGAGGAATTTATCTAACTTAGTCCATCTGTCCGTGTGTACGTTGATGTCAACTTTTTGAAGATCCCACGTATATTTTAAACTCTCAATACATATGTTCTTATGTATATATGAAAATGATGGTATAAACTGTTTGAAGAGTGTATAAGACTAGCTCTTACATGTTGTTTTTTGTAAACGTAGGAACAGTTTTAAAGAAAAAAAATGTCTGCAAGAAAACTTGTTTAATTTTACCCCGTACTTGGTTATTATTATTTTCGCGGACCCTTGATCAAGCTTTTTAAAACTCTAGATTTACTTTGTATGATTCTTAATTTTCTTTCACATATGGATTATTAAAATTCTCAGTGAAATTTCAATAAATGCCATGTAAAATTTTTAAAGCAATTAAAGTATGAAAATATCATTATCAGCTGTTGTCAACTTAGTTTACACATGTAAATCGTTTAAAAAGTGAACATTTTGACCGACATACAAAACTACTTTGTATACAATAGTTTAAAACCAGCTTTTGATGATTCAAACACAATTATGACGTTTTGATTTTTCATAAAACATGCATTATTCGAGTCAAATTTAATCTTTTAGAACTGTTCCATCTGTTGAATAAAACTGTAAGTTTCACTTTAGTATAAGGCCAATTAATTGCTCAATTAATTTGTATTTTTAGTTTTAAAAATTCTGTTAAAATTACTTTATAATAAATTTCTTCTCTATTTCTTACAGAGTGTGCATCCATATACAAACTTATTACATAAATTACATTTAAAATGTGTTAGTGTGAGTGTAATTGTCAAATTAAAAAAAATAAAAAATTCAAAAGGGGAAAGAAATGTTTAAACAAGTGTTCATAATAATGTCTTCATTAAGCACCCAAAACTTTATTTCTCAATTGCTTTTGATGATGCTGAAATGATAGATTGTCATTATTCTAACTTTTAGAGGCTGCCATTACTGATACGAAACCATGAAATTTTTACCTTTCTTCTTCGGTAAGTTGACAAAGTTTGATAAAAGTTTTAAGCAAATGAATTGTTATTAATTCTTCTGTAGACAAAAAAAAAAAAATCCAACAAAATTAAAAAAGAAAGTTAAAAAATTACACAACTGTCGGTGAAATGAATAAATTTAATCAAGTGCTAATTTGCTAATGAACTACGAAAGATTTTTACATTTTGACAAATTTTTTAGGTACAAAGATTTTGTGCGCGCTTAAAATTAAATTGTGTGATTCAAAGAAATCATATTCAAATACATAAAATTATCGCAACTATTCTTATTCAAATTATTTAGCCAAGCAGAAAGTTAAAAAAAAGATACTTTGTTAATTAGGAAAACGTATACGCGAAACTGACGAAAATAAGAAAGGGAATGGCCCTGATTATATTTATATCAGACAACATAGACAATAATAAGGCAGGAATTACAAATATTAATAACACTGTGTAACAGAATTTTATCTACGGACCAAATGTAAATTGCAAATTGCACATATTTTTGAAGGACATAAAAGAATAAATTTTTATCTAAACATCAAATAATATTAAACGTCAGTCAAACAGAAAATCAGGAATTTAAAATTTGACTAAAGCTTTCTTCTGCAGAATAACAAACAAAAAAAAAATCAAAATAAGTTTTAGTACAAATTTTTAGCAAAGTTAAAGAAAAATTCAACAAGTATTTGAGTTAAAAAAGTTATATATTTTTTTATGTATTTTGAGAGTAAATATTTCCACAAAAATTATTCAAGGATTTTTCCAAAAAGTTAATTTCTTATCCCTGTACGATTCCACTGCAATACTTTAAAATCATATAAAACAAAATTGTATTGTAATAAGGGGGATCGAACGTTTATTATTCGGCCGGTTTTAAGCGGTTTTTTCAGTTTAGTTTGAGACAAAAAGTTAATTTTTGAATATCGAATAAACCGGTTAATTTGCTAAAAATAAACCGGTTATTGTTATAAGCACACACCAAAATGGCCTACAAAAGCCAATCATAAAGAGTACATTTTGGATAATTTGTTTTATCTGAAAGGCTAAAAGTTTACTTGGTTGTTTATATTCTATAAGTGATAGGTAATTTTCAATGTCAAGTTTTATAAACACAAAAGAAAAAAGTAGATAAACATACAGTGAACTCGCAGAAACGTGAACATTCAGTAACATGAACTACCTAAAAACATGAACAATTTTTTTTAATATATTGACTACTCTAAAACGTGAACAACGGCTGAAGGCTCTTTAACGTGAACTTTAATCGAATGTTTAAATTAAATTTTCTAAGCTTATTTAAAAATTTTGGGACTCCCCGCAAAAGAATTTCGTAGTTTGTTTGTTTTTTGTTGCATGATAAATAGCTTTAGTGTTAATGCGGCAGTTCTACTGGAAGCATCTCTCTGTGCTGACTATACATATAAAGGGTGTTTTTTTAAGCCCGATAGAACTTGAAATTGTAAAAAATAACACAAAAAATTAAATTGTAATCAAAATTTTTTTTTATTCGAAAGATCAATACGTGACATTAACATTTGAAAATGATTTCGGGCATATGGGCACCGCGGCTGTTCTTGACGAAGCGCATTCTGGGCGTCCGTTGTTTTATCGCAAAATTGTGTTCAGCGATGAGGCGCATTTTTGGCTTAACGGGTTTGTTAATAAGCAAAATTGCCGCATATGGAGCGAGACCAATCCACAAGAGACCCTACAGACTCCATTACATCCAGAAAAATGCACCGTTTGGTGCGGTTTTCACGCTGGTGGCATCATCGGACCTTATTTCTTCAAAAATGAGGCCGGAGCTCGCGTTACGGTCAATGGAGATCGTTACCGCACCATGATCAATGATTTTTTGTTTGAAAATATGGATGACATTGATCCGGAGGAGATGTGGTTTCAACAGGATGGCGCTACGTGCCATACGGCGAACGCAACCATCGACTTATTGAAATCAAAATTTGGCGATAAGTTGATTTCGAGAAATGGACCTGTCAATTGGCCTCCAAGGTCGTGCGATTTGACACCTCTCGATTATTTCCTGTGGGGCTACGTGAAGTCACTGGTTTATGCTGATAAACCAGCAACAATTGACGACTTGGAGGCCAGCATTGTTCGTGTTATTCGTGACATACGGCCAGCAGTGCTCGAAAAAGTGGCCCAAAATTGGACGTTCAGAATGCGCTTCGTCAAGAACAGCCGCGGTGCCCATATGCCCGAAATCATTTTCAAATGTTAATGTCACGTATTGATCTTTCGAATAAAAAAAAATTTTGATTACAATTTAATTTTTTGTGTTATTTTTTACAATTTCAAGTTCTATCGGGCTTAAAAAAACACCCTTTATGTATGTAGGTATATAAATAATATAAACTAGTGATCTCTAAGAATATTTTTATTGAAAATATGTCTAATAAAATACCAAAAGTGTTAAATCTTCAAGAAAAGTCAAATATTTTAGAGCTTTTACGCAAAGGTTTATCTGTAACTAGTTTGTCAAAAAAGTATAAGGTCGCCAAATCGACAATTTGTGTTAATAAAACATTTTCGGGTCCTGGAAAACGGAAAACACTGCATACTTCGGAGCTTCTAAAAATAGAAAAATCTCTGTACAAATGGTTTAGCGGCATTATGATTAAAAGAAAGCTATTGAATTGCACAATTAAATTAAGGAAATTAACCATGCTAAGCCTCTATTTTGGATGAATTCAATAAATAATTGAGAAATAAGTATCCTTAAGACCTTTTTGCAAAGCATAGTAGCTATGTAGTACATTAAAATATTGCAGAAACTTACAAAAAGTTGAATCAAAACATGTTTCATAGCTGAAAATAACGTACATACTTTATTTTTAATTAAATAAAAGATAAAAGAGACTAAAATATGTTATAGAAAATATACAATCTAAAACGTGAACAAAATCGAAAACGTGAACACCCTTGGTAAAAATTAGTTCACGTTTCTGCGAGTTTACTGTACTTCAAAACATTTAAACTTCATTTTGTATTCTAAAGCTTGGTTTTCACTATGTCATATGAAATGCCTACAAAAACTGCTTCAAATGAATTCTCGTCAGTTTGCGTCAAATGCGTTTTCACTGCATTTTAAAAACTGAAAAAAAAACTGACGAACGACAAACAAAAATAATTGACAACTTGTTGTCAAATTTACTTTGAAAAAAAATGCTGCCATATCTGCCGACAAACTGAAATTTGGCGTTTTCACTTATTTGTCAGTTTAGATGGCAGTTTGTGTGCATAACTGACTGCAAACATAGATGACGCCATATGAC
Organism: Phyto melanocephala; assembly: GCA_941918925.1. Taxonomy (NCBI): domain Eukaryota; kingdom Metazoa; phylum Arthropoda; class Insecta; order Diptera; family Rhinophoridae; genus Phyto; species Phyto melanocephala. Next base: position 1,241,917 of record OW799235.1, on the reverse strand, counting down.
AACCCGTTTTCATACAATTGCCAACAATTTGGACAATTTGACAACAAAAATGACATAGTGAAAACCAGGCTTAAAAGATTATTTTAAAAGAAGCCACTAAGAAGACGAAACTTTTAATTATTATTATTATTTAAATTGAATAAAGTGGTTTCACATATGTTAAGTTGTTAATTAGATAGACATACATTATTTTATTAAGGGATGTGCACATGTTTATACCTACTTATGCATATCTATGTATAAAAGTATAAATATGTTCCTTTCATATTTCAAAGCAAAAATTCTTTAAAAATTTCTGTCACAACTGCAGTATATTTTGTTTGTTCTTAACCTTAGTGAATTGTTTTGATTTTTTTTTAATTTTTATTTCAATAAATAATTTGATTTTTGTGTTTGTTTGAATAAAACCGGTTAACCGGTTATATTTTGAAGGCTTAAGCGAAAAACATTTTTTTTGAAATAACTATTCGAAATATCCGAAAACTGGTTTTTAAAAAAAGTCGAATAATCTATCCCTCTAATTGTTATAAAAACGGTTCTCATGATCTCGCTAAAGCTTTCCGTTTGTGCAATTTCTATTTGACAGAGACGTTAAAAAGCACTTTAAAAATCATTGTAAAAGTTTACTATAATTGAAAAGGTGGTCGCATTTGATAGAGTACTTTATTGTTTACATTTTTCATATATGGAGTTCGATACTTAAAGGCAGAGCGTGCGAGATTTTAACAGGACCTTTTAACTTAATACACCCTGATTAAAATGAAATCGTGCTAAATTTCAAAAACAGTAGTGTATACGGAATAGATTTCGATATAAATTTTAATGAAAATTTATTAGACTTTACTTTTGTGTAAATGTGTGATTGAAATTTTTTACCGTTCATTAAAATAGTTGAGCAATGCTATTCCCTTAAAAATGGGTCCTTTTAAACCCCCGTTTAAATGCAACAAATTATTATATTTATTTATACCAATCGCATAATTTAGTTGTGATAGTAGAATACGGTTAAATCTACAGAATTTCGTTTCGGAATATAAATTTGTAGTCAGCACTAATAAGTTATGATTTTTGCAATAGAAATTTTATAATCACAAATGAAAAGTTCGATTGCAGGAACTGAACCATTCGATTGGCAATGAATGTGATTTTTTGTTTTCTGGGTGTATTTATTATTGTTTGCATTTTGTTCATTTATTGTTATGCTAAATAAATATTTTATTCTCTTTTAGTTTCTGTTTTTGTTTAACAATTTTAACTGTAATTATAATTAATTTGAATTAATGAATAATTTCAAGGCTTTTCAGAGTTCACATGGCGACCCTACTTACACACACTTAATTAAGTTGGCTGTTTAGTTAGGGACTGTATAAAAATCATATCTAATTTAAAAATAACTTTAGCTTTCTCATTAAATACGTTAAATGACTAATTGAGTTGCATTGACTTTACTGTTAATGCTTTAATGTTATTTTATTTAATTTTTTTGTTGGAAAATCTTTATAATTAAGATAAATCCCTAAAAAAGAAAAACAATTATAGAACCTGTCAAGACAAGTAGAATTTTGTTTTTATAAATTATTTTATTTAACACTACATGCTTATTAATAATTGTTGCATTAGTTGTCTACCCAGTTTTCTCCTTCTTAAGTTTCAATTAACGATGTTATTAATGATATGGTCCAAACTAAAACTTATTTAAGGTAAAATTGAAATAAGAAAACTACATAATTTAAACGGCAGCATTATAAATCAGACGCTAGGCTAAATTATAAACGAGTTACATATGTGTACATGTTCAATTAAGCCAGTGTGGACAAAACAAAATATTGTTTTTTTTTATACTAGATACTAGAAAATTATACAAATTATGAAATATACCAAAAACTAATATGAAAGATTTTTAATTTGTAGTGAATAAGGAGATTTTGTTTTTTAAATTTGCTATTAAATTTTGTTTACCCCATTTTTAATACAATAAAGCATTAGTTTATGACCCAAAAAGATAAAAAAACATTTTCCAAATCCTTAAGTAATTTTAAAATAATCTAGTGATGTCCGTCTGTTTTTTAAGCACAATACAGATCAAAGGAATGAAATATTAATAATGATTTTCCATCCCTGTACTTAATTACTTTCGTATGCTTTAAGTGATTTTACGGGTTTTGTTTTGATAATCAATTTTTTTATTTATTTTTCTTGGGAGTATAAAATTAAAATAAAATATTTTTTAGAAAATTATAACTTTTTTGATAAAAAGCCAATAACCATGGCGTGTGAGAGGGGAAATACTTAAGAAAGTTGCTGGTGTTTCTTTTATTTTTTTAAAGCACATGTGTAAGAAAGCTCATATAAAGTTTTTAACGACATTGTTAAAGATATTTCTACTTCAGTTTTGCAAAAACTCTATGTTAATATGTTGCACAGTGGGTTTGAATGAAATCAATATAAACGTTATGAATTTTTAAAGGGACCAATTTAAATAACTATGTAATATGCTATGTAAACATACAGTTTTGTATTACTCCTCTTTATTGTGAACTTCTATAAATCGTGGTCAACTACTTATGGTCGTTTTCAAATGTCTCGTATACCTTAAGTTCCCTTAAACTTGTTTTAGAAATTTAGAAAATGCTATCGTTTGCAGCTTACGATTACTTTTAGTACCATTTTGAGCTGTCAATGAGACTATGTGTTGACGACGGCACTGAAAACACCCTTGTTAAAATCTTAATTTTATTATTTTTTTTACGTTGTGTGCCTACATATTTTAAATATCTTCCTTGCTACTGTGTAGTCATTGTTGTTTTTGCTGCATAAAGCGTTAATGAGTACAATGCCGCTTACACTTGTTTATTTAATAAAAGTTGTGATACTTGCTCTTTTACTTACTTTTACTGGCAATTTTGCTGTTGTTGCTTTTGCGGGCACAGCCATCATTTTAAAAGTGCGGTTCAAAAAAAATTTCCTTCAGTTATTAATGACGCTCATTCTGCTGTTTATTAAAAGTAAAGAGTTGTTGTAAGCAACAAAGAAGCAACCAACAAAAACAACCAAGGAAATGATGTTATATGAATTAGGAAAACTGCAATTAGTGTTGCCAATGTTAATTACAATATACTAGACTGCACCGTTTAGATGTTTGTATGAGTGCTATGCTAGTGTGCTATTTTTATAATTTTTCAAAAATTTAAAATAGTTTTAAAATTTTCTTTTGAATAATAGAATTTTTTTCTTATCATTTTTAAATTTGATAAAAATATGACATAATGCTAATACGACATGGTTACAAAACAGTGAATTTATTAAATATATTTTTGTTGAACAAATACCCAGCGGACGGGTTTTACACATTCAGTAGATACGAGGAAAATAAGCGATGATTATTGAAATGGATTAATTAGCCTTGACACTTTACTTTATCATTTTATGCACTTGGAATATAGTGGTAGAAAAGATTTTCGGCGGTTCTTTGTTCCACTTAAGACTTAAAAAATGTGTTTAGTCTTTCATACGATTTACTGGCCAGTCAACCTTAAATGGGTAAACTCCGGTGGAATAATTATGTATTGCAGTTACCAGAAATAAGTGACCGATTATGTTATTAGGAGAACAGTAAAACTATATTTTAGTAAAACTATATTGCAACGGTGTTCCTTTGAAACAATAGATTCAAAATACCCACACAACAGGTGACGTTTAAATTGGTGCAAAGCTTATAATAAAATATGATCACAGCTTTAGTCTGCCTTGAAATGTGGCTTAAATAGTATTTAAATATTGATATAGTTTTTCAATAATTTATTACATCTGGCAACTTAGCCTATAGGACTGTGTATGCAAGTGTATGCGTGCTTATTTGTACTATGATTAAGTATTTTACAAGTTGTTGTTGTTGTTGCCGATTCCTTTGAGTATGTGCCACATGTTATCGATGTTATCAGTACACTGCCTCTGGCGTTATTTTGTTGCAATCTTTATTTACTTTTTGTTATTCTTGTTGATGATGCTTTGTATCTGTGTGAATGTCTGTCTGTCCGTGTGTTTTCCATTTTCCCATATTGTGTGTAAGAGTATTATTTGTTTTTCTAAACGTAATACAAAAAAAAAGAAGACAATATTAGCAAAAAAAGAAATAAAATAATTTATTTAATGTTATTCATTGTAGCACAACTATACAAACTTTAATACAAGCAACCAAGCAAGTAGTTACCCGGTAGCGTTAAAAGTGCAAGTTAGTTAATGAATACACTAGTGATTTCTTAAGCTAAAGTAATGCAGGTAGTGCTAATTGGGTACTACCAGCCTTCATAGATTAAAGTCTATAGAACAGGTGACTCTGGTTGGTTGGTTGGTTATCGTGGTAGTTCGCTGCACGCCAACAGTCAAGTAGAGTCTGTATGACTCCGTTTTGACAGGACCACATCACTCGTCAGCTTCTAGTGTATCTCAGAATAAAATCCAAGAGTAAGGGTACTAGATCCACCCCGTGGCCCTGAGATATCTCAGTAGATAGTTCAGTCCAACTTCAGATATCGCAGAGAGGCCATCTAGTATATGTTTGCCCAGAAATCTGTGTCTCTTAGCCGCCAGTGCAGGACATTCGCAGAGAAAGTGGAAAACCGATTCCTCCTTCTCTCTATCCAGACAACTGCGACAATGGTCGTTCGATGGGAGTCCGAGCCGACTTGCATGTTTGCCTAACATCCAGTGACCCGTCAATACCGCCAGCAACCTCGATATGTCCCTCCGACTCCGACTGGTAAGTTGCAATGTACGTCGTGCATCAAAAGAGGGCCACGTAAGCCGTGCCACCTTACACGTGCTCAGCCCACGCCACCTGTTATCAGCCTTCCGGAGAAAGTGTCTGGAGATTCTGCTCTTAATAGTCCCCAACGGGATTGCAACTGCAATTGCATTAGAGATATCCAGAGCAGATCATCCCCTGGCTAGCTCATCAGCACGCTCGTTACCATAGTGGCCCTTATGCGCAGGAATCCAAACTAGAGTAACGTCAGCCCGCTGACCAAGCCTTGACAGTTCCTTTCTACATTGGCCAACTAATTTAGACGTAATAATGTATGACCTGAGTGACAAGAGTGCCGCCTGACTGTCGACAAATATTCTAATGCTCCCGTGGATATTCCCGTCATTCAGTATCCTACATGCTTCCCTGATAGCGAGTACTTCCGTCTGAAAAACGCTGCAATCATCCGGAAGACGGAAGGAGAGTTCAATCTCCGGTCCATCAGAGAAGACACCAGATCCAACACCACATTCCATCCTCGAACCGTCAGTATAGATCCTGGTGTCAAAACTCCCCAAAAGGCGACCCCCATTCCACTCTCTCCTGGAGGGAATAAGAACCCTGAACGCCCCATCAAAATCCATGTAGGGCGTAATGTAGTCAGAGGGTTGATTCACGCTCGAAGGCAGCGTGGCCAATATACTCGCATGGCCATACGTCCTCGACCTCCAACATCCAGTCGCATTAAGCCTCAGGTGACAGGTGACTCTACTTGCTTATTTATTTTTTATATAAGCATTGAAGTAGACATTTGCAATTGAAAAAAGATAGCATAAGGAAACTTGCTAATTTAAATCCCCTTGAATAATTATTCTTTAAAACTACCTGTAAGCAGATTAAGCCAATTCGTCAATGAAAATATAACTGCTGGGTTTAGAATATTTAACACGTTCATTTATACATATGGACATAATAACATACACTATACATATGTTTGTATTTCATTTTAATAAAATAAGAACAAAGTTAGCACGTCGTTGACAGTGGCAAGAAGAAAATCAGTAGACATGTGAGCGTTAGTATTAGCTACTAACAACTTGCGTTGTATATAAAAACAAACTGCAAATTACACGCTAATAGTTTATTAAAGCAGCAACAACAACAAAATTATCGATATTAGCAATTGCAACAATGTCAAAAAAAAAATATCAAAAGTATCTCCTAGTGTACCATCAGTAGTACACTGTGGCAAATTGTTTTCATCTTACTGCAATTTATATTAGAGACATATAAATTATTTAAAAAAAAAATTATTTGGAATTTTTGAATACGAAAATTTCATTAAATCGATTTAGCAAAAAAGAAAAATTTTTGAAATTATTTTAAATAAATTTTTAAAACAAATTTTCTATATACAGCAAGTTGCTTGTGGTGCACAATTCAAATTGTTAGTGCTGAGCACGATTAAAATTGGTTAAGAATAAGTCAATTTATGTGAGTGTAGTTGTTGTTCTTCACACATAGTTGTAGGAAGTAAATTAATTAATATTGCAGTAGCAGCTTATTTAAGAAAACAACAGCAATCATTATATATCGTCGTCTGCTTCATCTTCATCATCTGCATGTTTCTAAATATGTATGCATGAAAATAATAACCCTTTTTTTAATTTTAAGTTCTTCCTTAGTTATTGTACATTTTTTAAATGAATTTATTTGCCAAACCCCTTTTTACAACGTCTTTATGATGCCGTTGCTCTTCCACTGCTAGCAACAATATCTTTTACGGTTTCGTGTTGTTGTATTGTAGAAAAAATTAAATCATCTTAACCTTCTTACTTGTCGTTACGTTTCGAGGGCTTTTGAATGCTTGTGAACTTGGCTTCTTGAGGAAAGAATGTTCATTATGACAATGACGTTGTTACTCCTGGTTTAAGGGCAGTTATTAATTTCGCCTTAACAGGCATGATTATGTTCTGACCTACTCGTTTAATTTAATGTTTTTTTTCATTTACGTAACGAAGAAAAAAAGTTTTGAATTTGATTTTTCTTTAGTTCTGTATGAATAATTTGCATCTTTAATTAAGTAGAATGCATTGATTTATTTTCTAAATAAATGTCGAAGAATTGTAGTTTCCGAGTGACGTATATGTTTATTCCATATCAATTTAATGCTCATACGTTAAGTTAGGTTGAAAAATAGGGGCACTAAAAGTCCAAACCCATAACAGGTATACACGTATGCTCTATTGGCATTTCTTTAATAAAACCATAATCATAATTTCATTAAAGTAAAATATCGACTAGTTTCCTCAATGTAATCCCTTTTCTATCTCAAATTTCAATCTCTCAGGAATTCCAAGTTCGGCATAGTATCCACTTTAAAGTGCTCACGCCTAATATGCCAAAAACGCAGGGCATTGACAAAGGTAATGTTCCAAAGTCTCTTTCTCCTCCTCGCATGCCCTACATGTCGTTTCATTCGAGAGTCCTATGCGAGCTAGATGAGTTCCCATTTTCGTCTGACCCGTTATCGCACCAGTTAATCTCCTAAGCTTCGGTCTACTTTGTTTTAGAATTTCCTTTGACTTCCCAAGATTTGGGTCATCTTATAGTATGATCGTAACTTTACCGCCATTTCCTGACGTGTTCCTCCATCACCCAAACTTTAAGTTCATTTTTTAACTGCTGAAAAGGTTTAGCATTTTCCAACGTCTAGACGTTCACAACTTGTATGCGCGTTTATCTGATTCTTGCATTGCAGGACATTTCGAGATTTAACATTTTCATTTATTAGTAAAGATACGATTCGGAGCCATGCCATCAGCTTCCTTCATAATTCTCATAAGTCTCAGATTAAATTACTTTGGAGTTATTGGTGCAAATTGAAATTTAAAGTACGTCGCAGAATACCGTGAAATAGAATTTACTAAAATTCTGAAACAGTGTGTTGCTTCAAAAGCAGGGTTGGGTCTGCGGCCCTTAATCAAATCGACACACATAGGGGCCAAAGGCAGTAATTTCACGGACTTTTTAAAAAAGATCAAGTAAAGTGAAAACTAAAAGTACTCACTCTCTTAAAGTACATAAAATTCTATATCACTAGGCAAAAAATAAATGCCAAAAATATAATGATTTTGAAGTGACTCCATGAAATGAAACATTGTGAGAGAAAACTGAAAAAATTGTTAGAAAAAGCTAAAATGGTTGCACAATTAAATCATTTTAACCTTAAGTAATTTTGAAAATGTGATAAATCTAGTCAAGTTCAGATATGTATTTATTAAAATGTTTTGCTTAAATTTATAATAAAAATTATTTGTGGACATAATTTTGTTTTTAATGTTTTTACTGGAAATGAAGAAAAAAATGGATTTCTCTGTTTAAATTGACATAAAGCTATTAATTGGGCTCAATTAAGCAGAGATATTAATTTTATTTAAAAGATTGAACAAACGAGCGTTATTTTAGAAAAATATATGCAGTGCATCGTTGCCCCTTCGAAGCCTTGTACGAATTAGTAAAGGCCTAATGCGTTAAGTTTACCAACAAAAAGCACTTCCCGACTTTTGGTAGCACTTTCTTGCTGTTGTTGTCATTGTTTATGTGTTTTAATGAGAGATAAGCAAATGTCGTGATGTGTTTCTCGTGAGTTACACATGACTCAATTTTTACACAATCCGTAACCGAACTTATTCATTGGCAGTCAGTTCAGCAGAAGCGTAGGGGAATAAAAAACTCATGTTTATAAATGAATAAATATTTACTTTGCATGGTATCACTCCCCCTCCTATGCCACTAAGATGTTATTGAATATGAATTTTGTTCTAAAAGTTAATCACACAAAATTTAGTGTGCCTCACTTAGTAGTTTTGCAGATTTAGGAAAAATAATAATTATGTTGTATGGGAGGTATGGTAAAGGGTGCCCCGATGGACTAGTCAGCAGTGTGCTGTTCTGCTAGCTTAGGAGTTGCGGGTTCGATTCCCGCCGGAGACTCTGGACTTGTCTGCTTATTTTCTATTCTATTCTTACTTTTCTATTCAGGTATCACAAAGGGATCAATATAATGGACCCAAGTGAGCTGTACAACAGCTGCCTGTTCTACCTAACCTATGGGAGGTACACGTACCACCTACTAAACCTCTAAGATTTCGTTAAACCTTTCTAACTAACAACATACAATTTATTAAGCCTCGTTATTGTAGATGTAGTGACATGACTTGATACGCGAACAATGGGGTTTTTGGCCCCCCTATGCGACATCAGTAACGTAAAATACTTGTATCCAACTGCTTAATTTTGTTTTGTTCTTATTATACCCTTCACACAGTGAAAAAGGGTAGGTTTGTCATTCCGTGTGAAATTTCTACAATTTTCATTTCCGACCCCATAAAGTATATATTTTCTGAAAGCTTATGAATAGGGGAGTCGATTAAGCTCTGTCAGTCTGTCAGTCTGTCCGTCTGTCCGTCTGACCGTCTGTCCGTGTGTATGTTGAAATCAACTTTTTGAAGACCCCCGACATCGCTCGGACCCGGGTGAGGTACTAAAATATCAGAAATATTCGGGAGTACAACGGTATTGAAAATCAGAAACATTGGTACATAAGCAACTGAGATATGAGCAAAAACCCACGACCACCTCGATTTTTTTTTCACAAAAACAACATTACAACAACAACATACATACATACAAACGTGTATACTGGTTAGAGAAAACGTGGCATCGAATCCCAGCTGAGCCAAAAAAAATTTTTTTTTAATTTTTTTAAAATTTTTTTTAAATTTTTTTTTTTATTTTTTATTTTTTTTTTATTTTTTATTTTTTATTTAATATATTATTTATATTTTTATTATTTTTTTTTTATTTTTTTTTATTTTTTTTTGTTTTTATATATAATAATTTTTTTTTTTAAATTTTTTTTTCTAAATTTTTTTTTAATTTTTTTTTTTTTATTGTTTTTTTAACATACATACGAGAATTTATAATTTTACAATGGGATGTTTTTGTATATGTATGTACGTATTTCATATGGGATGAATGGTGACACAAACTACTGTTATTGCATGACTACACGTTGTGAAGGGTATATAAGATTCGGCACGGCCGAATATAGCACTTTTACTTGTTTTTTTAATGGAAAATAAAACCGCCAAAATGTGCAGAGTGCCCTCAAGCAGCTCATTTACTTTCTTTTTAGACGATGGGGTAATATCTGACCAAATTTATTTTGCTTTAACACAATAACGAATATAGATAAACAAAATTATCACATTATATCTGATTATAAAGTGGTATATGCTAGTGTTTAATGTCTAATGTTTAATGTCTCTTACTTTTCTTCTATTATTTTTTTATTGCGTTGAAATTTTGGTTTGAACGGAGTAGAGTAAAACATGCAAAACATGTTACTAAATTAAGAAGCTAATACTTGTGTGTGTGTAAACTTCTTTATTTTGTGGTGATAAAACAAAAACATGATGGTGAGTGAATTTTTCTAATATATTTTTTTACTCACTTGAGCAATGTCATTAAGTGGTACATACATACAAACTTATGTAGGTATTTATAGCTGCTGTATATTTATTAATTGCAGAGTATGTTAAATTCATTTGATTTCTCTATCTAGTTGTTCGATAATAAATCAAATTATTTCCTTTGAAAAATGTCTTTCTAACGATTCCAACTTTCAGACCACGATAACAATTTAAAATTACAACTGCGACACATGTTTTAACATGTTGATTCTTGGTACGATAGAAGTTCTGGCTGCCGTCGTCGTTTTGCTCTTCCTGTAGACAAAGCTGGTGATACCATATAACATTGCCATTACCATTCTATTTCATTAAAAAAAAAAATAATTGATCATATTCTATCATTTCTTATGACTTCCACTTTGGTAAAAATTGTCATTTAATATGACATTAAGATTTTAATCTATAATTGATCATCGAGAGGTTTATATGTTTTGTTTTTGTAGAGAAGAAAAAAAAAAAGAAAAACAACCACATGTTTGTATGTAAGTGATGATAATGTATGTTAAAGATCACCTTTATTTTATCATCTTAATGATTTTGTTGAATGAAAGTAAGTTTTTTGAAATCAGTTTTATAAATGATGTTGTTGAAGTAATGACTTTTATACTCTTTAAAGTGTATTCAAAGATCGGCGAATGTTGTACAGGAAAAACTTTTAATTATGAGCGAACGATTTTTATTTCATAATTTTTTTTTTCAGTTAAAACACACAAAATGTAGTGAAACTGAAATTAAATTGAAAATGGATCTAAAATTAACCGTAAAAAAGCCACCGTATGTCACATTGGAGTTAAATGCTTGTTCTTGCCGAAGCAATGATTTCGTGCAAGACATCGATCTTATTTTATCTTATCTACTGTAAGATTTAACTACTTGTTAACATTTCGCTTTTAATTGAAGCGAGTTTTTCTATTTTCGTTTCTGCGTTGGTTCGTTAAATCTAATCAATTATATCACAACTCATATTTATTTAGCATTTTCTTCTGGGGATAACTTAATGTGAAACTGCTTTTAATGATGTTCTTACTACTGTTACGAATACGTTTGTTGATCTATTGATAGGACTTTAACAGGAGATACTTGTGTATCTTGAGATCAAGTATTCTACATACGAATCTTTCATTACCACATGCATAAATAGAGTCAAATGAATCAAGCCGTTAAAGTTTGAAAGAAAAAATTGGCGATAATTAAAATGATTAAAAATTGCGATGTTTTGGGAACATTTGCTAAAAGAAACCAAAAAAAAAAAAAAACCAACTAAAGAAAAACTTAATAATGCCGCTTTCCAATGCCGCTGTGTGGAATCTTTGACTTAATCTTTTTTAAATTTCGCTACTAGTTTCTTTAAAAAAAATTTATCAAATGCTTAAGCAAACAAAAAATTTATTAAACGGGTTCTGTGAAAATTTTTATATATTTAGAATTTATTTTGCAACATTTTTTGGAATATGTTAGACAAGTTATATTCAAAAGGTGAATGCATCGCGGCAACAAATAGAACAATTAAAAATCACATGCATTTTATTTATGTATATGTCTGCATATGTAGCACAATTTTTTCTTGTGTTTCTTTTAAATGTTTTTAAACTGCAAATTCTTTATTGTAAAAAATAAAATAAGTTTGACAGATGCAGACAATTTATTAAAAAAAAGTTGGTAGCACTGAGAAGTTGTACATAAAAGAAGCAATCAGCTGATTGGATACGAGTACCTTATTAATCTGTCTTAATGTTGGTGAGAACTGTTTATAAGTAAAAATTATAAAAAACAATATCGTCTTTTGTATTTTTTTATTAATAAAAAAAATATTTTATATTTTACTAGCTGACCCGGCAAACGTTGTTTTGCCATTTAAATTATTTCTATGAAATATTTTTTTATTTCAATAAAAATAACAAACTTACTCTGAGTACATTTAAAAAAAACGTAGACCATATATGTTCTACAGTTTGCAAATCTATCGATGTCGTTACGTTATTTAGGTGAGGCATAAGTTGTACCTTAGGGTGAGTCATCTTGGCTGGACTATAAATTGTGTACAATTTGAAGAAAAATTCCAAAAACTATATCGATGCAAGTACATAATCAAAAAAAAGTGGGCGTTAAAGTAGGCGTGGTAATAATACTAGAGTCTTAGTTATATTATGTAAAAATTTAAAGAAGATCGGTCCAGCAGTCTGGCGTATAGGAGGGCATAAAAAAGGCGTATCGTTGAGGGATATGAAAAATAGATGTTGACCGATTCTCAGACCTTCCCGATATGCACACAAAATTTCATGAAAATCGGTGGAGCCATTTCGGAGGAGTTTAATCACAAACCCCGCAACACGAGAATTTTATATATTAGAAGATTTCAATTAAAGGAATTCTTTTCATTAAATTATTGGCCATTCAAAGGAAGTTGGTATCTTTTTCTTCTTTTTTCTTTTTTAATGAACGAACGAAAATTAAAATCTTTTGTGCCAATTTGTTGCTGATCTAAAGGCACATACATCATGATTTGGCTGAGCGTTAATTGCTGTTCGCATTTGAAGTAGAAGATAAGAATAATATTAAACGGCTTTAAATTACAAATTTTAGCTATTTCTTTATTCATTCACACAAAATTCTAGAAAACTTTAAAAACTTTACTAAACAACTAAACGAAATACTTAGTTACTAGTGGTAGAAACAGAAAGAAGTACAAAAGAATTAATTACGTTTAATGAAAATATTTGCGTGTTGATTTTAAAACCAACTTTTTAAACGCTGTTGAAACGTACAATTAAGGGAAAGAACCTTAAATCAAGTTTGTTTTTAGTTGCATAATTTTATTCAATTATTCGTAATTCTTTACATGCTTTTTGCATTTTTTCTTATCCATGGTTTGCTTTTGCATACATATTTTTAGTTGCAAAAAAATATGTATGTGAAAACAAAGTGGCAATCCAACCTTTTTTGTAGCACCTCATATTAATCTTTATAAAAAAAATAAATAAAAATAATTACACTACATTTTACAATGACTACAGCTTCTCAATCGTTGTCGTTGTTAGCCGTTTTCGTCTCCATCGCAAGAATGATCGTCGTCATGACCAAACATGTAAACAGACGAGAATGAATGAGTATTGTCCAAACTGTCATCACATATAAAAGGAATGGTAATGGTAAACGCTGAATGCATGAGAAAGTATCCCACAATGAATTATGAATGTACACCAGGATTACTTATGTATGTAGATGGAATATCGAAGCACACCACCCCTAATCAGCAAGCCTGCGTTCACAATGTCTCGTGTCATCACCGGCGTGTACTTTAGACTAGAAAACGATTTCAAAATGACTGCCGGTAATTGCTAACAATTCTCACTGCACAGTCTTTTATACTCAGCAGCATCTCCTTAAAACTGAGGTCCTCCATAGTATCCACACATAATATGTGCTTCTCTGTGATCCTCAGTCTTCTGCTGGATATTTGAATACTATTTGCGCTGCTGCTTCAGGATCATCCAGACACATGCTACATCATCATACACGATCTGAATTTTTTGAACGATGTTCCGTAAACAACGCAGTTATCTTGCTTATCGTAGAGGAGTTTACATCTATCCACTCATTGTGCACAGATCCATCCGCTATGAATGTGCGTTGTAACCTTTCGATCACTTTTAGCTGACTCGTGCGTTCTAACGGCATCTGAGTCTCCCTCATCTGTTTACATACGAGGATAAAGAATCTCTTATGCCCAAAATTTGACTCAAACTAATGCGATGTGTCATTCGAATTGCTAATCTGCAGTCGTGTCCCTTATAAAAATTCTAGAATTCATTCCATTACTTATGTACGTCGGTGTAGTATTCAACGCACCTCAAAACCCGGGACAGTAGAGACCTTTAGTCATCAGACAACAGAGGCGCAAGTGATTTTTGGTCTTACCATCATCGTATAACTAATTCAATGTGTATCTTTGGCGAGATTTCACACTCTTGATCTTTGTGTCAACATGATCATTTCTGGTAAGTTTCGTATATAACGTTAACCCCAGATATTTTACCTTCCTGGACACGTTGATTTAGGTTCCCAAAAGCATTACGAATTTCACCTATAACCACTTTCTTCTCAATATGAAGAGCATAGCATCTGATTTTTCGGCATTTATGGTTACTCCCTATTTACAGAACCATGCCTCTAAGTGCTTGTCTCATAGAATTTAGAATGACTTCCATGCATCCTCATATGCTATCGTATGTATGCCCATTGCTTCAGTCTTCGGAGGAGGGCGTCAACGGTTATATTCCACAACAAAGGTGGTAAAGCATATATGCAGACAACTTTTGATTACCCTTCCCTTAATCCTGATGCACCCATTTCTGAGAAATACTGCCATACATTTAAGCATAGAGATGATCCATACCCAGATTAAAATTTGGCAAAGGAATATGCAATTTATTTTTTACATGAAAGAATAGCAAAAGACCCATTAAAGTTCTTATCTGTTAAATTCGTAATTACATTTGTTATTGAAAAAAAAAATGATTTTTTAGTAGCCTACTTCCCATGCTTAAAGTTGATTTGATTTTTTTTTTTCTGTTTTATTTGCTAAATCCTTATTATTATGCGAATAGTAATTTCCATACTCTGTACGTTGTGTATTTAAAGTTTTGCAAGCGACATTGCGAGCGATAAATTCTATTCTTTGGTAAATTGTCAAGTTTGACAAAAATTCAAGGTCGGTAAAGAGTACAAGGTTTTAAGTATTTTCGTTTAATATTTAGCACTTTAGCACCTATTCAGACAGAGTGTGCATGTATAAGTAAAGGTAAAGTGTTATTTACAGATGAGGCAACGGGCGTCCATCCGTTAGAGCTTTTTGTTGCATGTGTGAGGAAATCGAAGAAAAGAAATTCCATTTTGAAAAATGTCATGGCATTTTAAACACCTTTAACTTGGTTTTTGGACTTGACTGGACTGGACAGAGCTGAAATGCTTATTCGTTTGGTTCTTAAGGCAATTGTAGTAAGAGCTTTGAAAGAAAAGTAAAATTGTCTCTTAAGTGTCGCTGTTTTACAAGTTTTTTTTTCGTTGCCGTTTTTTGTTTTGTGTTATTTGCTGCTGCTGTTGCTGGTTTCAAGTTGACACTATCGATGGCTTTAAATTGTCAGGGCATTCATTATAATTGACACTTTAACTTCTTTTATACTAAAAACGTTTTATGGTTATTTATGGTGAAGACGATTAGTTAAATGACAATTTCATGAGCAAAAATTGTTTAGAAATTGTTTTCTAAGAAATGTAATTTTCTTTTTTTTTGTAAATAAAACACACCAGAACAATCAGCAAAAAAAGAAAATCTTTAATAAATAAAATAAGGAATTCAATAGAATTGCAATTGTTGTTATCTTTTGTTAGTTGTTATTTGTATGTACCTGTGTGTGTATGAGTGGTGTAAATTTGTTGTTGTGGTTGTTTAGTTTAACATGTAAAAGTTGTCAAAAAAATAAATTAAAATAAATTGTACAAATTAAATGAAGTATGTGTCTTGAGTCTTTCATTTTCAACCTAAACATTAAACACAACAACAAACATTCACAACTAACGAAATGACACTGTTTCATTAATTCCTTTGTTTTCAATGATAATTTATTAAAATTTATTATTTAAATAATTTTTTTAAATAATTAACGGTGCATTATCAACGATAATAAATATTGTTTTTTGTCTCTAAATGTTAGAGTAGATTCAACGTTTGTTTTACGGGTTTTCTCTAGTAAAGTTCGTTAATTTTATTTTTGTTCAACAATATGTTACTGTTGTCATGTTGACACCTTTGCTGTCCGGTTTTTTTTATTCATCTATTGTGGTTGATTGCTATTGTTGTTACTGCTGGAGGTGTTGTTGTTGTCATCGCCGCTATATTTGCTGGTGTTAAGTTCAACTGAACTTTGGGGTTTATCTGGCGTTAGTCATATTGTTGTTTGGCCAATCTGCGACTGTTGCTTGTTTTGTTAGTGCCACATATTGCTGCATATGGTTGTTTTGTTTCTCGTGCTGTTAAAGATATTTCGATTATGAAAGACATTTTGTTTGTTTTCTTTTTTTTTTCAAAAATAATTGCAAACATAAAATTATTTTCGGTTACGAAATATTTTTATAAGATTATCCCGTTTATTATTTCTCTAATACTCAAAATTGTTAACAATTGCATATGTGTGTGTGTGTGTGTTTTATGTATAAAACTTGCTTAATATTTTGTTATTGTTTTCACGCGAAATATAATATTGTGATACATTTCGCTTTACTTCCTCTTCCTGTTGAGATTTTAAGCAGTCGATATAAACCAACATAATTACTATGTCTATAAAATTTTAGTCGATTATTTTGGTCATATAAAATCAAATAAATTAGAATTAACACTTGTTGACACATCACAATTGTGCACATGTGTATTGTGCCTCCAAAAACACGCTGAACGTATTTAGTGCGGTCTGATATTGTTTACTTGCTTGTGTTTGTGGATTTGTGCATGAATAAAGCCGCTTTTAACCAAACGTGATGATGGCATTTGCCAACAGTTAGCTACTAGACCACAATTTATAGCGATTGTACAGGAAATCAAGAGTCAGAAAGATTTTGTGGAAAAAAAAAATTAAAAACTATAGTGATGCTTATAATGATGTTAAACTCGAATAGAATTCGAACGAATAAAGTTTCTAAAAATTCGATATGTTGGATATCCCGACTTGACAAAAATTTTCTTTTAAATAAAATGTAAGACAATCAAATCATTAATGGTTGGAATTTACAGCTACACATTTTGATGGAAACGGGCGCTATATCCGATTCAAAACTTACTTTAACTACGCCGGCTTGTAGGCTTATTTCAATGTTAAAACGTAATCTACAAAATTTATGTTTAATCATTACCATTTCTCGCTATAACATGTTCATAGAACTTGGATTTCAAATGATTTTGTGTTCGGCAATTAATTAAAAAAAAACGATTTTGTAATGCAGTTCTATTTTACCACCGGGGTAGGACTCAGCCTGTCAACGGGTTATTTTAAAGATCTGTTTTCTTTGAGAATAAAATATGAAGTTGGTGGTTGGTTTATTAAAAGAAAAACTGTTTTTTAGTAATGAAACCTTCTTTAGAAATGCTTATGATTACTGGGGAATGTTCGAAGTATAAATGCGTATTAAGATGGGAACATAAGGGAAATGCGAAAGGCCTTATATTCGAATACGACAGATTACGATTTAGTATTAAGATGAATACAATGAAAATTCGGGAGGCCTTATATTTGGATGCGGCAGATTATAAGTTAGTATTACGTTGAATTTATAAAAAATGTAGGAGGCCTTGTATTAGCGTTCGATAGATTACGAATTAATGTCTGAAATAAATACGGCAAAACTATAACAACACTACTATTCAACAACAGAGCACATGTCCAGGAAGCAGGTATTTGCACTATTTTGGGCCGCGCTTTGAATGGCCAAGTCTAAGTACCGCACGGCTATTTATGCTAAATCTTATATAAACTCAATGAGAATTATAAGTAAATTCATATCTATTTCGTATTAAAATGCGTATTTTTATATCATTTGTAATGGCACATTACAACTTTTATCCGGATTTGTGAGTAATCGAATAAAGAAATCCAAATTATACAAATATATTTAAGCAACGCTATAGAGATTGCCAGTGAACAACAAACTGATAGAAAGAATATCGACAGTTTATTACAACGAAATAGCAACCGTTTATAGCAAAAGATGTTACTGTTGTTTTTATCCTCCTCTTGTTGTAGTCGTTGTTGTTTTGCTGTGTATGATATTTAATTTTGTTTGTGTACGTATTGTTGTTGCTGCAGTTGTTGTCTGTGTTGGAGCAACACAAGCCGAAGCAGCAATAAGTAGTGTGTATTTCGTGTTGTGTTAACATTTTTTAAGGTTTAACAAGCACTTGCAACAAGCTGCTGTAATCATAACATAACTGCATCAAACCAACGCCTGTTTATTATTACAATTATTGTTTAAGTTGCTGCTGCAGTTGATTTTGTTGTTGTCGCCGTTTCTGGTGTTTTAGACTTTTGTTACCGCATAGCAAAAGCATTTGTTGTTATTGTTACCTGTTAGCATGTATGGGTTTCTGTGTGTGTGTGTGTATGTTTATAGGAACGAGCATTTTAAGTGTAAGTTATTTTAACATTCACAGCTTCGCGCTGCAATTTGCGCCTTCACGCTAATTTGTTGCGCCAAGGCTTCTGCATTTAGAGGCAATTGTGAATGAAGTCTACAAAGTTTAGGAAAAAAAATTCTAAAACATAATAAGTATAAAATGCTGCTGACTTTTTAACGTGTCGATCGTGATGCTACTTGAAACATAGTTTGTGCAGCATAAAAACGGCATTAGATTGCTTTTTCGTGTTGCAACATTAGGCTTTTGTTTTTGTAAAATCTATTTCGAAATAGTTGTAACGCATAGTTTTCTTAATACTTTGTTTCCACATCTTTTTATACTTGTTTGTCTTCTTATTCTTTTTTTCGTTTAAACGCTATTATCTTATTATTTTATTTAAAAGCACAAGTCGAGTGATTGCGTTTATTAAATTGTTGGCCACAATTTCACTTTAAGTACTAACGGAAGATTCTTTTAAAGACATTTAAGTGGATGTTAACGTGCATTTGCTGAATATCAAGTACATTCCAAAAGCTATAAGTGCCTGTGTATATCACAAAGTAATTTATATTTTTATAGTAATTTCTATGTTGTTTTTCGAAGAAGTGTATTTGTAATTCGGCCTAATGTTTGCCACAGTATCTACTAGAAATGCTTGTATGTGCTAAGTTCGTTGAAGTTATATTTCTTGTGAGCATAAGACGAGTTTTTGCAAAGCATGCAAATTTTTGTTGTTGTCGGATTGGTGTTGGTGTTGCAATGCATATTGTTAGATGAAAAATCAAATTGTGTTTTTATGTATATCTGCCACGAATGCAATACCAGCGTAACAAACAAGTGAAACAGCGAATGAAATGTATTACAAAACAAAAGACTTAAGACACAAACCAGTGTTTTGTCTGTTGTTGCTGTCTTAAGTTGTTAGAACAAATACCGCTGCTAAAGCTGCTTTCTGTTTTATTTTTTTTTCTTTTTGAAAATATTATTTTAGTTTTTCTGTCATCGTCTTCGTTATAGCTGTTGTTGTTGTTGTGTTAATTTTCGTTGTTATGCAGAACACATTCCTACGCTTTAATGAAAATGTTTATATCAATTTTCATTTTAGCACTCATGCATGCCTAGAGCATGTCATTTATAGTCTATAAAAACAACAACAACAACAACAACAAGAACAACAAAACACGACAAAAACAAGCAGCAAGTTGTTGGTTAGGAGCACGATTGTTTGTTTGGATGATAAACTTAGCATACCAAAATGTAATCAGGCTGCCTGATTGTGTTTGTAAGCCGCATATATACATACATACTAAGTATGTATTGTGTGTAAGTATGTGCATTTTATCGCACCTCATTAAATCAATATTTACTCGTTTGCCCATTTGCTTGTTACTTGCGAAAACATGAAAATCATCAATCAAGTACACTTAAGAATTAATATTCCAACCCTGCACAAATAAATAAAATTAAGGCGAAATCAAAAAATTTTGACATTATGCTTCTTAATCAGCTGTTGCGACGAGGTTACCAGTATGATATGACACACAAGAACTTTTCAATTAATTTACTGTTTTAGAGAACGACAATTGATTCACAGGTGTTATTTTTATAATGTAAAAAAATATATATAAAAACGAAAAGGTTATTAAAATTATTTTAAACCCCATGCTGACTTTTTATCCATCTTGTATTATTAAATTTTAAAATAAAAAATTGTGTAACCAATTCCGTAATAATTTAATACTATGTTCGCATACGCGCCTTAATTGTTAATTTATAATATTATATCGCAATTAAAGGCCTTTATTGAGATCAAATTACCATACAAAAAATTACTTATAAATTGAGCAATATATACTTAATTGTTTCACTTATTGTCCAAAACTCGTAATACAACTCTTGAGAAGTATGTTCAGTGAGAAGAAAATTCTAAAGTTGGCATTTGTAATGTGAAACAAATAAATATACAAAAAAAAAAAAGTAAGAAAATGGAAAATGGTTGATGGAAATTTTAATAAAATGTTTAAATATATATAAATTGTAAATATATTTTTTGAACATGAAAAAAAAAACTGAAGAGAAGGCATTATTTGATTTGGTATAAATACCCCGTATTTTTACAGCTATCAAATGCTAATGGAGTAAGATAAATTGAGTATGTGTAAACACTTATTTTAATTGCTCAATCAACACTAAATTTAAAAATGAAAAATAACTGTCTGGACAGGGTATAATGAAAAGATACAATCTAATTAATTATCAAAGTATTCATTTGATTATAATTACTTATATTCGGCTTGTAATTAAAATTTAACCCTCGAGCTTATTGTACCAACTTCCATAGCCCAGAATTAAGGCTATTTTTTTGTAGTCTACTCGAATTTTACCATAAAGGCAATCCTTTTTAGCTTACTAATTCCAGCCACATTTTAGTTTCAAAGCACTGCTTTTATTACGTGGTTTTTTGTTCATCTTAGTCCCACTGTGGGAGACAATAAATTTTATTTATCAATTTTCATTTTAGCACTCATGCATGCCTAGAGCATGTCATTTATAGTCTATAAAAACAACAACAACAACAACAACAACAAGAACAACAAAACACGACAAAAACAAGCAGCAAGTTGTTGGTTAGGAGCACGATTGTTTGTTTGGATGATAAACTTAGCATACCAAAATGTAATCAGGCTGCCTGATTGTGTTTGTAAGCCGCATATATACATACATACTAAGTATGTATTGTGTGTAAGTATGTGCATTTTATCGCACCTCATTAAATCAATATTTACTCGTTTGCCCATTTGCTTGTTACTTGCGAAAACATGAAAATCATCGTCCTCCTCATCGTCATCATCATCATCTTTATAGTTTACTGTTGCTGCTGATGTATGCCTCTGCTGTTACTGCTGTATTCCTTCTACATCATTTGCTTTAATATCGTGCCTAAGAATTCTCTACTATTAACAAGCAACCTTGTCTACCTTAAAATTTCGCGAATTCTCAAACACATTTCGTTATGTAACTAAAATAAAAAGTGCCTGTAGTGCGGATTCTGTGTGGTTGTGTTAACCTCAACACTTTTGTTTCAACAAGCGTTATTTTTTAGTCTTTGGCTTGCATAGTTTTGTCTCTGTTTAATTTTGTAGCTGCTGATGTAAACTTCATAATTTTATTCCGCTTTTTGAGTTTCTTTGATCATTTTTAGTTTCAGCTTTTCATTCCCTTCGCTATTTTTACACCTTAATTAGGCTTGCAGCGTTGCACGTAATTTTTTTCCTTGTTTTATTTTAGTGTTGCTGATGCTGTTGCAATGCTTCGGGAAGGTTTTGTTGTAGCAACAAAAATATTCTATTTACATGATGTATGTTTGCGTGTATGTGTTAAAGATGTCCACATTCGCATGTACCAAGTACATGTTTCGAATATGTGAATAGTGCCTGTTGCTTGTACATGCTGTTGCACTTATTTCTCTTACGGTTTTAAATAGTAAAATAATACGTTGAATAAGCTAAAGCCAAATATTTGAAGGCGTTTTATGTGTTGTTCTGTACGCAAGTGTTAACGTCTTTAGTTGCTGCAATCTACATATATTTGGAATTGTGTACATTAGTGCAATTGCAAAGCTGTCTAATGGTTATTTTAATATAATTTTTTTAAGATTATGCAACACAAAAAAAAAACTTAAACATCAATTTCATTACACTATGACTTTTTATAGTAAGTTAATTTAAGTTTATCTTCAAAATCTAGATGTTGCCGATGATCTGCGGGTGTTAATTCTTGCACCAATTGCAAATTAAAAGGAAATAACTGTAAATATTTTCTTTAAATGCTTCGTAGTAATATACGAGCCATTCTTAGCGGAGCAAAATGCCTCGTTGCAAATGTTTCTGGAGTTTTGTTAACAGTTTGCTCTCGATGCCTTTAATATTTTTCGCAATGTGAATTAAACATGGTGTATTGGATCGAAACAAATCTCTAACGGTGCCATGTTGATGGTGACGAAGAACTAAGTAACAAATCTTTGCTTTAGAGGGCCAAATTCTGATGCTAAAATATTGTCGATATGCTCTTTGCGTTTAAATATTGATCGCTGATTTAAATTATAAAGTTTTATTATTCTAGTTCTTCGTTCAGTTGTGAATCTCTCCATTATTTATTCTCCAGAGGCTCAAATCTCATTCTGTGAAGCTGCGAAATTTAAAGGCTTCTTACAGTCAAAGGTACGGTGACATCAAGACATATTCATACAGGTATATGCAACAGTGAATCGATACAACAAAGCAACTTTTGATGTGATATTTTTTCTATCAAGATAAATTCATATATCAGGGATGGAAAAATCGTTATGATCCGTTAAATTAAAAAAAAAGATTGACGGAAAAACGAATATATATTTGCGAAACCCATGATCAAGGGTGTAAAAACAACAAAAATAAATAAATGTTGTACATTTGCTATTGAAAAAGTACACTTAAGAATTAATATTCCAACCCTGCACAAATAAATAAAATTAAGGCGAAATCAACAAATTTTGACATTATGCTTCTTAATCAGCTGTTGCGACGAGGTTACCAGTATGATATGACACACAAGAACTTTTCAATTAATTTACTGTTTTAGAGAACGACAATTGATTCACAGGTGTTATTTTTATAATGTAAAAAAATATATATAAAAACGAAAAGGTTATTAAAATTATTTTAAAATTATTTTAAACCCCATGCTGACTTTTTATCCATCTTGTATTATTAAATTTTAAAATAAAAAATTGTGTAACCAATTCCGTAATAATTTAATACTATGTTCGCATACGCGCCTTAATTGTTAATTTATAATATTATATCGCAATTAAAGGCCTTTATTGAGATCAAATTACCATACAAAAAATTACTTATAAATTGAGCAATATATACTTAATTGTTTCACTTATTGTCCAAAACTCGTAATACAACTCTTGAGAAGTATGTTCAGTGAGAAGAAAATTCTAAAGTTGGCATTTGTAATGTGAAACAAATAAATATACAAAAAAAAAAAAGTAAGAAAATGGAAAATGGTTGATGGAAATTTTAATAAAATGTTTAAATATATATAAATTGTAAATATATTTTTTGAACATGAAAAAAAAAACTGAAGAGAAGGCATTATTTGATTTGGTATAAATACCCCGTATTTTTACAGCTATCAAATGCTAATGGAGTAAGATAAATTGAGTATGTGTAAACACTTATTTTAATTGCTCAATCAACACTAAATTTAAAAATGAAAAATAACTGTCTGGACAGGGTATAATGAAAAGATACAATCTAATTAATTATCAAAGTATTCATTTGATTATAATTACTTATATTCGGCTTGTAATTAAAATTTAACCCTCGAGCTTATTGTACCAACTTCCATAGCCCAGAATTAAGGCTATTTTTTTGTAGTCTACTCGAATTTTACCATAAAGGCAATCCTTTTTAGCTTACTAATTCCAGCCACATTTTAGTTTCAAAGCACTGCTTTTATTACGTGGTTTTTTGTTCATCTTAGTCCCACTGTGGGAGACAATAAATTTTATTTGTTTTTCGCATTTCGTTTACACTGCATTTACACATGAAAGTGATTTCATGAAATTTCTGTACACGTGTTATAAATAAAAATTTCTATGAAATAGTCCACTTTCATGTAAATTTCTTGTGCCTTTACACAGGCAAGTGAAATTTCATTTTAAAAATGTCGTCGAAGCGTAGAGTCGCAATAATTGCTATACATTGTACATTGATGAGCTTAAGTTGCCTCCATTTTTTTTACTACCTTTAGAGTTACCAATAATATTTCATACACAAATTTAAAAGGCAATAGTTAAAAAAAATAATTTTTGTTAATTTTTAATAAAATTATTGTTTTAAAATTACATTAATATTATTCTTGATGTATATTTGAAGAATAAAGATTATAAATATTTTCATTTACACAAAAATAAGTTATATTTACAATTATTATCGTATCACAATCCTGTAAATTTGTACAAGTTTTATTAGTAGGCAACAGTGTTAACCATTTGTCACTTTACTTTCATGAAAACGTTAAAATTTACTTTCTTGAAAAAATCGTTTAAATCTGAGTGGAAAGTAAAATTAATGTGAGTGTGTTAGTGAAGAAGTGTGAGTGTACTGCGAATATTATGAAATTACTTTCATGTGTAAATGCTGGGTTAAACAAAAATCATGTTTTGAAACAGTATAAAATTTTTTTATTTTAATTCTTTACAAAAACAAATTATACACGATTTTTTGTTTAATTTTTGCAATTCCCTTGAAATTTTGTTAAGCTCTGTAACTAAATTTATGAGCAATCTATATCAATAAGCAGAAATTTATTTTTTTTCTTTAAATTTTATTAAAAAAAAGTTCAAAATATTTTTCTTAAATTAGCCAAACGTAATTAAAACTGTTAATTTTGATAATTTTGCATTAAATTTTTGTGTCGACGTGTATTGTGTGAAATGTATTGGACTCACTGAAAAAATCAATTTCGTCAAAAATACGAGTTCGGGCCTTTCTACTTGCGATCATGGACATGTAACATAAGGAATACTTTAACGCCTATAACTTCCAAACTACTGAAGCGATTTCAACAAGATCTACTGCACTGCTTTAAGAAAATATTATTCAAATGGTCAATATATATTTTAAACGGCTGATCAATAGAGAAAAGAAACAGTTCTTAAATGCTTTGCTTCAGCGTATTTGTTTGTATAAGATTCTTTTAAACAAGTTTCAAAGCATTGATTAGGTTACAACAAATTGTCTGAGATGCAGAAAAACTCAACGAAGTTTTTTCTATGTTCAAGCTTAAATTAATAAAAATTTATTTTATTGTAATAAAATAGGCATTTTTTGTTCTCTTTTATTTATTTCTTAAGCATATTAATACGAAAAAATAATGCAATAATAAATACTTATCTAACAAAGCCTAGAAAATGTTTTAATCATATTTGGGAATTATGAAACCATGCCAGTGGAGATTTTTTATTTGTATGGAAATTCTATACCGAACTACGTATGTATGTATGTATGTATGTACGACACAAGCAAATGAGGCAACATTATTTTAAATAAAACATCTACTTACAACAATACCCTGCTTATGGCTGAAGAAACGAATGAATGGATGCATGGCTGACTGGTGGTAGGTTGGTTGGTTGGTTAGTTGGTTGGTTGGCTTGTTATAAGCATGTATTTATGCATGCCGATACATGCACATGCCGCTTATGTCATCAGTTGTATGAAAAAATGGTATAATGTATGAAAATCCGTTTTGAAAAATGTATATTTCTTTTGAAATTTATGAGCAATACTTAAATAAAAATGTTCACCACCGTTGACATGCTAACTATGTGTAGATTAAAAACGTCCAACGATTCGACCGAACAAGCGAACGACCGGCTAGCTATTTGACTAACCAAGCAACTGAACAAGCAAAAGAACAAACTAAACTAAAGAACTGAAACTAAAACTGACATGGCCATTGCCCAGTTAATAGGCATAAGATGCTGTTTAACGAGCTTAAGTTACCACGGGTGTTAATGAAATTATTTTTTCGTCACCTCTTCTTATATTTTTTTTCATTTCATTTTTTTACTTTAAGGTTTTGTCTTTATTTTAGTTTTGATTTTAAGGAGTAGAATATTTCCATTGTTCCTTTGACGTTGGTTGAGGCCATGATAATGCTGCAGTTGCAGCAGCCATCAAAAGCAAAGCGGCTTATTAAAAGTATTTTAAATGTTTAACTTGTTAACATTTTTCTTTATGAATAAAATACTAAAAATACTTGTAGGAACAACAACAACAACAACAAGATTCATTAATATAAGTTGTTCTTAAGATTTTCACAGATTATTTCATATTTCCTATTTTCATCAAATTTCATTATCAATTTAATGTTACGAAAAGTCTTTAAAGTTGTTTTTATTTCTTTTTGTAGGTTCTTGAGGAAAAAAAACAAAAAGAAAAAAAAATACAAACAAACTGGTAGCATTGTTAATCTGACAGCTTGAATGTTGAATCAATAGTACCATCTTTAAGCGCAACTGTTTTTGAAATTAATCAGTAGTAGCCGTTATTAAAGTGACAGCTTTAAAGCTTAAAGTAGCGTTTGCTACAGATTAGTTTATGCTGCGATCATGATTTTTCTAAGGAACAAGATTTTCTTGATTCTTCATGTCTCGTACAATGATTAAGTGCAATGTTGTTTAAAACTTAATTAATGTAGTCGAAGGAAGACACATTTTTAATGCAAATACATACAGACACAGCTAATTAATTTACTTTAATATAATTTAGGCTGTTCCTTTTAAAATTGTATACCCAATTGGAAATTACTACCATTTGGGTATTAGATTCTGCAAGTCCTTCTTAAAGCTCTTAAGTATTCTCTAAATATTGTGATTTTTTTTTAAATTTATTTTTTAAAATATTTTGACATTTTTCCATGTGGCAACTCTAGGCAAATTATTTGGGGGATCTATTAGAGTTTCGCATTGTTCGAGTTGGTTGTTTGTGTTTAAGTTGAGCTTTTATTTCCTTGTAACATTAAACATGATCGGTTTTGATCTGAACACTTAATCTAGTTGTGTGCAAAGTACTTTATTTTCCCCTAAAGCGGTACGTACTACAGTTTGCTGATATAAAGTGAATAAAGAAATTTGATACTTGTGTGCTGTTATTGTAAAGAAAAATATAGTTGTGGACCAAAATATATACAAATAAAGATCCGGATGCAAAAAACGCAAACCGTTCAATGTTTTATGTGTAGAGATGCTGATGATGATGATGTTGTTATTGTTGTTGTTTTTGAATATGATGATGACGAAGCCCGGGTTAGGCTTGCTATTGTTGGTTTTGTGTTCGTATTAACAACATTAAAGTCGATTGCGTGCATCATGTATGCTGCACGTAATGCAAATAAATTGTAAGCATATTTAGTTTATTTAGTTTTCTCTTTGTTTTTTTTTTAATTTTTTCTTTTATAAACATTGACTGACCATTTTAGTTTAAGGCTTTTGCTATATCTTTGCTGTTTGTTTGAAGTAAATGTTGCTGTTTGCAAAAACAAAAAAAAAACAAAAACTATATTCATGCTTAATTTGGGCTGGATTGGTGCGGGTTGTACGTAAATATTAAGAAATGAATTGTCTGGTTGGCTGGCTGGTTGGACTATGTGACATGTTTTCTTATATGACCACTCAATTACGTAGACTAACAAACAAATCAACAAAAATTACATAAAAAATATTTAAACGCAATGCTAAAAATGCCTTGGTGCCTATTTATTTATCCATTCAATACCATTCTACCTTCGGTTTGTCTCTGTCTCTGCGACAGTCCGCCTGCCAGTCTGTCTTCACTAGTGTCTGCTATTTTCCTCTTTCAAATGTATTACCTCGAGTAACTAATAATGATTATTGTTGATAGGACTGGCCTTCTTGCTATAAAACAGAGCAGTTAGTGTTTAAAGGGTTGAATACTGTAAACGTTTGTGCGTTTGCCTTCTAAAGCGATGACAGCTAGAAAAACTCTTTAATTCACCATGATAACTCCAGATATCATGCCGTGTTTAGTGTTTAGTGGCCAATAAAGCGAGTCAATGTTTAAGTTTTAAATTTCATTTAAAAATCATCGGTACATGTGTGTTTGTTTATGATTGTAAAGGCAAAAGTTCTAAAAAAATTAAAATAAAATAAGGAAAGTACCTTGTTGTGTTGCTAGGCCTTTATGTAGAACGTTTTTGAGTGTGTGTGGGAAGAGAACAGATTTTTATTTTAACATGACATGCCATGCCAATTGTTAAACCAATAAACTTGAATTTGATTGTTTCTCTTTGTGTAAATATTTTCTGTTCATTGAATGATCTTAAACAATGTTGCAGAAATTTTCAAAGAAAATACACTGCAGTACAATATTATAGACCCACTTCAATTTGTATTGTTTTTTATATTAACACAAAAATTGGCAAATTTTTATTTAAACCATCGAAAAGAGCATTAAAAATTAATGAATTAAAAAAGAAAAATCTTTATTTATTCACTTGTTTTATTTTTACCGTTATTACAATTAATTGGATTTCAAGGTGGTGCGCTTTTACAGCCGCACTCTTAAGAGTATATTAAATTTAGAAATTATTTATAAATCTGTAGAGAGATGTGGGCCTGCATTGTTGGAAATGAGCTCAAAGATTCAATTTGGTTTTTAACACATTTCTTCAGTGATTGTCACCTAAGCATCAATAACAGAGGCTATGAGCTCACTTCGTTACCTCTCACTTAGGAAAATAACATAATTAAACATTTTCATATATTTTATAACTAATATTAAGCCGATTTTTATGTATTTTTCGTTACTTATCTAAATGATTAATTGTTTTAATCTGAATAAAGGAAAAGTAAAATATTTGACTCTGTGGGTTGTCACGCACGTTACAGCAATGTTTTACTCTGTATGGGAAGTACAATACTCGCTGCTCTTATCTGAGCTAATTTTGACTCAACTATAAATGTATTGTGATTGCAAAGTTTTAATAACCGATTGATCTAGAGACCAAATATAGAGAAACTGTGTATTTTGTTAATTTTTTGATCTTCTGTCATTTTAAGGGATTAAAAATTTGATATATTTTTTTTCATAAATATGGTATGGATAGCATATGAATGTTACTTGTAGAATTAAAAAAATTTTTTTTGTTTATTTGAATAAAAAAAATCTTTAAAAAATATATTCTTGTTGAAATTCAACATTTCGTCTTAAATATTCTAGGCGAAACTTGGACAATATTTGTGCAAAACGTGAGTCCGCTGAAAACTTTATTGCTGTCCACTTAAGCCTCAATTGTTGCTTTATAAATAACTAAACAGAAAAAATACTAATATTTTGTGTAAATAGTTGAACTCATATGCTCAACTCACAACCTGTCATAGGAGAGTCGAAGGTTGTAAGAAATTCACTTCTCCATATTGAAGAAAAACGGACTTTTTCAGCAATGATGTATTTATACGACATTCTAGATTAAGTTGTTGTAAGTGTAGTACAAAATATTAATGTAGAATGCAACTACTATGACATACAACTCTCACGACAGTTTGTAGATTGAACCATTGTAGTATAGAAACAGAAAATACCAATTTTATATTGTTTCTTATTATACTTAAAGATTTGGAGTTCACATTGTTTCTGCAAAAATAATAAGTAATTTTTTGGTAACCTAATTTTGAAGCAATTTTTACAACTTTCTTAGTGATCAATATGCTGCTCTTTAGAATTTGCAACTTAAAAACACCCACAAATGTGTGTGAGTATTGTTAAATCGAAATGATATGTCAAATGCTTAGGAAACAATGTGCTGACAATACGATTAGTTTTGCTTCATGTATTTTTTCCTCGGTTTTTATTTTATTTTGCCAACAATACGGTTAATACCACCAACTGATTGAATTTGAAAGAAAAAAAAAAAGAAACATTTTAACCAACTAATTTCAGCTGACTCTCTACGTGCGGTCATTTAAGCATCACATTTAAGGGGATGTGTGTGTCTGTCTGTATGTGTTTATTTCTGTTAAGAAAATTCTATTTTGCCAATAATATTGCTAAACAATAAACTTGTTTATTGTATATAAGACGACAACCAAGATATTTATGATGTTTAAACCAAAATGTAACCTTTTGTTTCAACACCGTCTAATCCGAATAGAAAATAAAGCAAAAAATATAAAAAAGGAAGTGATTCCTAGAAGAATTTTAAGCAAAAAAGTGTATTGAAACACGTCACTGGTGGTCTAAGACAAAAGACCATAAGTCAAACATTTAATAAGTCATAACCATAAATAACCAACATACAGGCATTTTCTTTGGTTTTTGTATACAAATATTTGGAAACAATTTGAAATGTGTACCAAACAAAATCTATGTTTCTACCATCTTTATCTATACACGCACACACACAGATATGATGGATAACCTGTTGTGCTTGTATACAAAATAGCATTTGTTCCACTTTCTTTAAGTCTCATAGACATTTCCTCAAAATTCTTTTGGAAGTGCCAACTCAGTGGCTCTTCTTTGTTTTTTTTTTATTTATTTTGGTTTACTTTGCAATTATTTCTTTTAAAAAGTTTTTGTCTAAAAAAAATTAAATTTTTTTTCTGAAAAATACAAAATGAGAATAAAAGAAATAATTTTGTCTGCATAGAAAAGTGGGTGTTCTTTTACTAAAACATTTAAATATAAAATAAAAGCAGAACAAAGACCTGCCAGCAAGCACATGTGTGTTGTCACTTTTCCTTTTACTTTAATTAACAGGAAACTTCTAATAGTTAAATTGCTTATATGGGCTATGTAATGCCCCGTAGTTTTAAATGAACTGATGCCTGAGCAAGCAATTTTCGATGATTTCTCTATAAAAGATGTTTGATAAATTAATTTTTATAAAATATCTACACATTTAGGCTTAAATTCATAAAAGTAAAATTTTTATGAAATCAAGTTTAAAACAATTTTGTGTGAAAAATATGAAATAAAATACATTTCAAACTCATTTCACATTTTATGAATATGGAAGTTAAATTCCATATAAAGAGTGATCCAACCATAATGCACGCTGTCAATTGTAAGTCACAGCTTATCGTTGAGGTTTTTGCCCAAACAAATTAGACATTTCTTTATTTTAGTGTTTGCAAAATTCAACCATTACAGAATTACGCATTTTTTTAGCATTTTCCATAACTTTTTTAGCTGTTTCTTGTGGTATACGATCAATTTCTTCTTGAATATTTCCTTTCAGTAGCTGCAAGGTTAAGGGCTTATTCGCATAAAATGTGACTTTAAAATAGCCCCACAAGAAAAAATCTGGTGAAGCCAAATGAGGCGATCGTGGGACCATCTCAAATTGTTTATGTAAAAATTCGCTTCGTCAATTAAATTAAATTTACAAAAAGTTCTTAGTTTGATCGACAAGAATTTAACTGCACTGGCATATTTCAAGCGCAATTTTTGGAATAGTTGGATTTTGTGAGGGAAGAGGTGCAAACCGTGTTTTAAAATTTGCCTAAGACTGTGGTAAGAAAGCTGCAACTGGGCAGATCGTCCACTCATTGATGTTTCTGGATTCCTGTCCTAAAATGAGCAAAATTATCCACCTACGAAAGAAAGGTAACACCCGTTGGAGCAGTTTTAATACTATAAAATCTTTTGCATGCACGTCGAGTTCCAATTATCAAATGAATATTTTTAAGGAATAGAATAAACATCTTAGTTCTTTGCGCAATTGTATAGCCTGCAGTTTAAATATATTCTCCCAATTTTAATACCTGAAATAGAAAAATAAGGAAATATACACAAGCAAAAATCGTAAAATTTTTTACATCATATAGTTACTTTGCACCCTGTATTTTTCGCAATACTTTCTTAATAAAGTGTAAACGATTTTTTGCGAGCCAATATATAACAAAAACTGCAAAAAGGCGACCATAACGTTTGGCAAAAATATAAAACAACTTTTCTTCGAAATCGTCTAGTAAAAATACTTTATATTCGTATTTTAAAAAACTTCCTTATAATCCTTTTTTCTAGAAGAACATTCCAGAATTTATTTAAAGACAACCGGACAGACTACTTTTGAAAATTACTATTTCAATCTCTAATGCATCTCAATGCAGATCGTACACATACTCTGGTGCAAGAGCTTAAAGTTACAAACTACCAATTATGCCTGTGATATAATCGTTAAATATTTTTGTCAGTACCCTACAGCAGCATAAGTTAAAGTTGGTGTATTTAGGTGGATGTGAAAGATATAAATATGTTGTGCTTGAGATCAGTTTTTTTATATAAAAATAGCTGACCCGGCAAACGTTGTTTTGCCATATAAATTTTTTCTAGGAAATATTTTTTACATTAAAAATATGCAGATCTATCTTAGTTTAAAATGACATCGAAGATGTTACGTTATTTAGGTGAGGCATAAATTGTCCCTTGGTGTAAGTCACCCTGAATATTAAGGAGTATGAAAAATAGATATTGACCGATTCCTTAACGTTTATTTCTGCATTGGCCGGACTATAAATTGTGTACAATTTGAAGAAAAATAGTAAAAACTATATCGATATAAGTACATAATTAAAAAAAGTGGGCGGTAAAGTAGGCGTGGTAAAAAAAGTATCCTATTAGGTAGGTTAGGTTAGGTTGAAAAGGAGGGGGCCCAAACCCATGACAGGTATACACTTATGCCCAGTTTGCATGTTGCGCTCTTCATATCCTATTAAGTATATCAGAGTCTTAGTTATATTATGTGAACATTTCAAAAAGATCGGTCCAGCAGTCTGGCCTACCTGAAGGGGTGTGAAAAAAGGCGTGGCGTTGAGGGGTATAAAAATTATATGTTGACTGATTCTCAGACCTACCCGATATACACAAAAAATTTCATGAAAATCGGTCGACCCATTTCGGAGGAGCGTTATCACAAACACCACGACATGAGAATTTTATATATAGCGAAATATTGCTTAAAATTTTTAAATTATTAATAAAAAAAAAGATCAAAAAAATTATATAATATTTAATGATATATATTTATAATATTTAAAGTTTTTTTATTTTATTTAGAATTTTGTTTATAGTGTTTTCACACTTAAGAAACCAATCACTAATATCTGGTTTTACAATTTAAAATAAATTTCTTTAGATTATCTCAAAACCTTTTTTGATTTGGTTTTAAGTAGGCTCTACGAAAAGCAACCTTGATTTCGGTGTACTAAATCCAGTGTTACCAAGTTAGAAAGATTAAAAACGGCTAGTAATGTAAGATGGCTCTCAATAAAAAAATTAGCTTAACAAGTGAAATAAAACATAAAAAACAGAAACAATGGATGCAGCAGCAACAACACCGAAAAAAGTAGCGCCATAATGTTCTAATATTCATTTACAGAAAATAAAATAATTTCTATTTCTGAGAGCATTGTAAAAATGCCTTAGTTTTTCCAAGGCATATTTATTCATCAGGTAATTGCAGTTCAGAGAGAATTTTTTTGTTTATATTTTTATGCATTTTGACAGCTGAAATTTAAAATAAGTGAAGAAAAAAATAATCAGCTGACGAATCAAGAGTACCTGATGAATAAATATGCCTTGAGTTTTTCATATAAATAAAAACAGCTGATATACAGTCTGTCAAATCAATATTATAACAAAAATATTAAAAAATGCTACAATAAATACACTTATTTCTATAAAAATTTTATTTTATTTAAAAAAAAATTTATTAGGCAAACTTGATTTAATTAAACTTGTAATGTAAACCAAAAATCAGCTGTTAAAACCAGGTTTTAACTTTAGCTGTAAAAACACTATAAGGTTTGAAGATACATACATGTAATTTTTTTTTATTTTTTTTATCTACAATTAATTACATCTCCAAATTAAATTCTAAAGACAGAATTATGTTGTATGTTCTGTGCTAATATGAATCAGCTGTTTTTTCTCCGTTCATTTGAAAAACTGTATGTGTGGCTTGTTGTTCCTTTTTCGTTCTGTTCTGTTGCGGAAAAATCTCTAGAAAATATAATTCGAAGTTAAGTGACGACCATTGAGAGAGAAATATTTAGGTCATAGCTGCCAGATAAAATTGGAGTAAAATCGTCTAATTTGGGGGAAAAAATCGTCAAAATCGTCAAATAGTTTACGCAAATCGTCATTAAAACGTCAAAATAAAAAACGCATTTTTCAAAACAAAACATTTTTTATTTAATGCATAACATAACAAACTTTTTAAATCCAGAGAGATAAATGGTTTTATTAGACCCCTTTAAGTTAAGAACATGACAATAAATATAATACAATTTAGAATTAATTTCGAAAAATAAATATTAATATGTATATAAATACAAAAAATAATAAATAATGAATTGGCTGCATCTAATTTCGACTAATTGACAAATAATTATAATCATTCCTTGCTAAAGTTTCCACCGATTAAGGTGGCTTTAGGCAAGCGTTAGACGAGCACAACGCCAAAATAAACTACATCGTTTCGCTTTTTTAGCCCATAAATTTATTTCTGGATCTGCAAACCAGTCTTCCTTAATTTTCTTCTTCTTCTTGGTTACCTGTGAAAAACACCATTAAAATTTCATTTTAGCTAATACAAAGTTTTGTATAAAAAATGGATGAAATTTCTACTTACAGAGGAAGAGCTGCTAGAATTTTCATCATCTTGGTTTTCTATTAAAAATATAATGTTTGATTTTTAAGGTTTTAATGTATAATTAAAAAGAACTTACCATTTTTTTGAAGTATTTAAGCATATTCATTTGTCACTTAAATAATTTAAATAAATTTACTTAAAAAACTAAAATTGTTTAAAACGCTTTTCCAAATTTATATTTGTTCGTGTTGTAGGTATCAGTCGATAATATGTGGCATATACTATGTTAAAAATGTACAAAGTGGAAAAATTACCCACACAAACACATTAAATAATGATCGATGTATCTCTTTCACTCTGTTCTATTATTAATAACATAAAAAACCGTTACAAATTATTTTTATTTAGTTTAAGGTTGATATAAAAGTAATGAAAAATGTTGCAAACTTGATTTCTTGAAAATCGTCAAAAACATAGCATAAATCGTCAAATCGTCAACACTTAATTTTAGCACGTAAAATCATCAAAATGACGATAAATCGTCAAATCTGGCAGCTATGATTTAGGTGTCTTTATATTAAAGGTGGCTGCAACAGAGAGACTCTCTTGCCTCTTCTAAAGTCAGTCAGACGCTACAAATTTCGTTTTTTATGTATGAACTTTGACGAGAAAAATATACAAAAAATATAATAAGCTTGTTTCTGTATGGTTACCTTGTAAATTAAGGCAAATGAGTTTTTACAGAAGAAGTATGTAACTACAAAAATTAAACAATAGAATGGCACGTCTCATAACGACAACAGAAAGTAAAAACTACCGAAGCCTTATGTCTGTAATAATGTTTCCTAAGCGACTTTATTCTTGCATTATAGCTGTTTTTGAGATCGTTACTTACTCACTCTGTTATTTTATATTCCTGCCATAGTTTCAATATAAATTCTCTCCTTCATTTGATTATTTGCTGTTTTTTTCTAGCTGTTTTTTAATCCAACATGTTTGTGGAATATTGGCATACCATACCATTTTATACTGCTTATTAAATTGATTGCCTTGTTGTGGGGTTTTATTTAGCAGCCATAACTGATTTTATTCCTATTTTGTCTATGCTATGATATTGTTTAACCCTTTAAAGACTCATTGTTTAAAGCGAGATTGGCATTTTGTTATAATTTTATTAAAAAATTTTAACTCTACAAAATTAATAATAAATGTATTTAACAATTGTGGAAGCAAAGTTTAAAAAGTTATTTGAATTAGTTCTTTTAAGGGTTAATGGCGCAATACTTGTTTTTTTTTTTATAATTCATCTTTTGCAGTGTTTTATTAGAACTGAACTGTATTCATAATATTCTTAACATGTTTAAATCGAAATATCAACTAACTTCAACATAATTTGATTTTATGAAAAAATGTTCAGTTCAAATTATAAATTGTATGAGTAGATTTCACTTTGTTTTTGTTTGTGT